>CM040127.1:299862275-300383484 GCA_022559845.1 Amorphophallus konjac
GTGCAGGAGCGTTATTTCTTCTGGCGGTCTATCGAACGACCGTTACTTCCAAGCGACGCACAGGGTTTGGACCGTTATTTGCAAGTTGATCTGCAGGCTTTCCTTGGTTTTCTCTCCCGTGGGCGGGTGTTTCATCCACCTATTTCCAAGGTATATTCGAGTCTTTGACTTGTGTTTACTTTGGTGGCGATCACGACTTTCCTTAGTGTTGGGCACTAGCTGTCTTTTTCATCAAATCTCTTTATTTCCCTTGATTGCTCCACGCCCCGGCGTGTGTTTTTGTTTTTCCCTTAGCGTAATTTGACTAAGATAGCATGCCCATGCTAGAGTTAGATTTGATTGCCTAGGTTCATGTTCACATATGCATAGGTTGAGCTGATCTTTGGTAGTTTATTTATCATCTCGCCATATCATTTTTTTAAAACCCTCACAATCAACTACTAAAAAAGAAAGAAGATAAGGAGAGATAGGTAAACAAACAATCAACAGCCCGTAAGCCGCCACACTGATTTCCCAACCCTGGGAAAAGCGAGAGCCCTCCAGCACCAGGCTGGGCAACTGGACTCGCAGACCAAGGCCACGCACATGGCCCACTCAAAACCAACTCCCGGAGAAAGCATGACGTGCGGGGAAACCTCGCCGCACTCACACCGATACCCGGTGACTCGATCCAGCAAGAACCTGGAAGCTCGAAACACCTGGGGTCCCCCGAACCCGCCAAGCCCACGGGCACGCTTATCGAGGTAGCACGGTACCTCCAGACACCCCAAAACACGGTAGCGAAACCCACGGGGTGCCCGGGACACTTACAAGGCCAAAGGTCGACCACTAGGTCACAACCGGGTCGACCGGAGACCAACACAACACAATCGGAACTCTAGAAGGTCACCCTGACCCTTAAACTCACGGACACGCAAATCAGGGTAAACGAAACCTACGGACACAGAAGACAAAGTCACGGAACTCCACGGGGTGTCTGGAACACACACGGCCCAAGGGGAACACAATCAGCCGCAGACCGCCCGCCCCGGGCAGCCCGGCTGGCCACCCCAAGAACGCGCTACACATGCATGGCGCGTTCAGCAAGAACGCGCTATGTAAACCTAGCGCGTTCAGCAGGAACGCGCTACAGGTCCATAGCGCGACCAGACCAGGTCGCGCTATGATCCTATAGCGCGACAACCAAAAACGCGCTGGGACCCTAAAGCGCGACAAGAACCGCCTTACTGTTCATCTTCTCCGATGAACGCGCCCCGTTGGGGCAGCGCGACACTCAAGAACGCGCTACCTGAAGATAGCGCGTTCTCAGTCCGCGCCCAAAACACGGTGAGAACCACGGGAAAACCCATTCCACGCCCCGATCACCCCCGGGTGATGGGGAAACAAAGGGGGAAACATTCCCCAACCTCCCTAGCACCGAGAGGACCCATTTAAACCCCAAAAACACGATCAAAACACAAGATTCAACTCACTCCCCAAAAACATGCATTTTTCCCAAATCGCTCCGTTTAGCCCGCTTGGCTCGCCATGGCCTACGAAACTCGCGGGAATTGAAGTACACGGGTTGAGGGTCCATCTCCCTACCTCCACCGAAGATTCGACGCACCGTGGACGCCGATCCACGAAGAAACACCATTTAAACCCTCGCCAGTTCACGATCCCACGAACCGCCTCCACCATCACGATCCTCGTCCCGAGCCCGTCGCTCCACGCCCCACGAGCCACGCCGCCCCGCCCTCGCCGCCTCCGTCGGCCGCCCGGAGTGAGAGGGGGAGAGGAGGAAACGTGAGAGAAGAGAGAGGGAGGGAAGAGAGAAATGAGAGGGGAGAGAGAGGAAAGGTTAAATATATAGAAAATCCGGAAATTCCCGAAAATACCGAAAAATAGAAAATCACATTTCCACGATCCTCGGAATGCACCGATCGCAACGGTACCACTCTCGCCCTGGTGAACGGCCCGGTTCACCCGCAACGAGGTTCCGAAGGAATTACCGAAACACACACCAGGAATCGGAAACACACGCGGAAAAGCCGCGGAACGCTTCCGGGCCTCCGAAACGACTCCGGATCACGCCGATCCGAACACGAAAGATATCCGAAACAAAATTTCGGACACAACGGAGTAGGACACTCCGAGAAACCAGATCCGGGACCCATGAACAAGGATCCGAAAAAAACCGGGGCATTACACAGCGCCTCATAAGGAGCCATGCCGATACTCGAATGATAGCTGTTGTTGTAGGCAAACTCCACCAACGGTAGGTGGTGAATCCAACTCCCCTGCCGCTCCAGGCAGCAGGATCTCAACATATCCTCCAGAGTCTGAATGGTCCTCTCTGACTGACCATCTGACTGAGGATGATACGCCGAGCTAAAAGTCAAATTCGTGCCAAGGGCTCGCTGGAAACTCCCCCAGAATCCTTAAGTGAAGCGCGGATCCCGATCCGACACGATGGAAATGGGAATCCTATGCAACGGAATGATCCGCTCTACATAAAGACGAGCCAACTTAGACACGCACCAGTTAACTTTGACCGGTAACAACCGAGTCACCTTCGTCAGCCTATCCACCAGCAACCAAATACTGTCCTACCCACTCGGAGTCCTCGGCAACCCCACCACAAAATCCGTGGTCACGTGGTCCCATTTCCACACGGAAACATCCAAGGGCTGGAGAGTACCTCCTGGTCCCTGATGCTCCGCCTTCACCTGCTGATAGGTCAGGCACCTGGCCACAAATTCGACAACATCTCCCTTCATGCTAGGCCACCAGAACTGCCTCCGTAAGTTTCGATACATCTTCGTCGCACCCGGGTGTACGGTGTACCTGCTCCCATGAGCCTCACGCAACATTGCACGACGAACCTGCTCCTCAGTTGGGACGTACAGCCTACCACGGAACCTCACGGCACCGTCCTCCCTGAGCTCCAGATCAGCCAAAGGCAGAATCCGGGGCAACTTAGGGTCTGCATTCTGAGCCTCTGTCACCTGACGGCGGATAGCAGGCGTGACAGTCAGACTCGCAAGCACCGCCAACCCTGGCTCCTAGGGAATCTTGAGCCTGAATGAAACTTCGGGCACTTGTTCCCAGAGCCTCCACTTCCTCAACATCAAGGCACTGACCGCGACCTTCAAGCTCAAAGCATCGGCGACGACATTCATCCTGCCCAGCTGATAAGACAGGGTGAAGTCATAATCCTTCATAAACTCCATCCAATGCCTCTGCCTGAGGTTAAGGTCCCTCTGCGTGAACACATACCTCAAACTCTGATGGTCAGTGAACACCTCAAACTTCTCACCGTACAGATAATGCCTCCAGATCTTCAGCGCGAAGATTACAGCCGCCAACTCCAGGTCATGGGTAGGGTAGTTCTCCTCGTAGGGCTTCAGCTGTCGAGATACGTAAGCCACCACTATACCATGCTGCATCAACACAGCACCCAAACCGACCCCGGAAGCATCTGTACACACCACAAAATCTCATGATCCAGAAGGCAAAACCAACATCGGAGCCGAGGTGAGCAATCTCTTTAGTTCCTTGATACTCTACTCACACTCCTCAGACCAGATGAAAGGCGCATCCTTCTGCGTAAGTCTAGTCATCGGGGCCGTAATGCGAGAAAAATCTTAAATAAACCGACGATAATAGCCCGCAAGCCCCAAGAAACTCCGGATCTCCGTCACAGACCTCGGCCTCGGCCACTGCATTACTGCCTCGACTTTGGCGGGGTCCACAGAAATACCATCACCAAAAATCACGTGCCCCAAAAAGTGCACCTCACGAAGCCATAACTCGCAATTACTGAGCTTCGCATACAACTGGTGATCTCGCAACGTCTGCAGCACCACACCCAAATGGTATGCGTGCTCCTCGACAGACCGCGAATAGATAAGGATGTCATCCACAAATATGACCATGAACTGGTCCAGATATGGATGAAACACCCTCTGCATCAAGTCCATGAAGGCTACGGGGGCATTGGTGAGCCCGAACGGCATCACCAAGAACTCATAATGCCATTACATCGTACTAAACGCAGTCTTCTCCACATCGGACTCGCGAATCCTCAGCTGATAGTAACCGGACCGTAAATCAATCCGCGAGAACACTCGCGCAGACTGAAGCTAGTCAAACAAATCATCAATCCGTGGCAATAGATACTTGTTCTTAATGGTCACCTCATTCAGCTGCCGGTAGTCAATGCACAACCGCAAGCTACCGTCCTTCTTCTTCACAAACAACACTGGCGCATCCCAAGGGGGAAAGCTAGGACGAATATACCCCTTGGCCAGCAGCTCCTGCAACTGTGCCCTCAACTCAGTGGGGGCCATACGGTAGGGAGCTTTCGCCAAACGTCCCGTACCTGGCACAATCTCGATCACGAAATCAATCTCCCGCTGGGGAGGCAATCCAGGTAAGTCCTTCGGAAAAATATCGGGGAACTCGCACACCACCAGGATGTCCTCGACATCCGGCTCCATCCGGTCGGCCACGACCACAGAAGCAAGAAAACCCTGACAACCCGCACCAAGCAAACGACAAGCTCGAATCGCAGAAATAAGAAAGCGGGAAGAGGAAGACCTAATACCTTGGAAATAGAAGGTGGGTCCGTGAAGTCGCCGGAAATAAACCCTCTTCGAGCCGCAATCCACCAACACATGATGTGCCTCGAGCCAATCCAAGCCCAAAATCACATCAAAGTCCTGAAGCGGCAACGCATAGAGTCTAGCCGGTAAACTTCGCCCTTCAACCCACATCGGAACCTCTTCGAAACAATGCAGAGTGATCATAAAATCACCCGAAGGCAACTCTACTACCAAATCATAGGATAACTGGGTCACCGGCTCCTCAATACTCAGCGTGAAATCCTCCGAAACAAACGAATGAGACTCGTCAGAATCGAACAAAACCCGAGCCACACAACCCAAAATCTGAACGATACCTTCCACGAGCTGTGACGCCACTACCTCTGCCGTGGTCATGTGTGTGATCTGGCCTCGAGCTCTCTGCCTGCCTCCCACACTAGTTGACCTGGGCAGCGGCGGATAGTGTCCCTGCTGTTGCTACTGCTGTGGCCTCTGCTGCTGGGGAACCTGCTACTCTTGAGGAAACTACTGCTGCTGCTACCTCTGAGGACAGTCACGCGCCATATGCCCTGGCTAGTCACACCGGAAACAAACAATCGGCGCCGTGCACTGCCTGCTTGGGTGGTACACACTATACTGTGGGCACGGTCCTCGCGATCCACCCACTAATCACTGACGCTGAAAAGGAATCGGCTGATGTACACTGCCTGATGATGCCTGCCTCTGATCCTTGGGCTTCTTCTTACCGAACCCCTTCTTAAAAAACTTCTTCACCTTCGAGCCAAAAGACACAGATCCTGTCGCTGACGCTGCCGGTGCCGGCGCTCCTGAATCACCCGACGCATGCTGAAAGGAACCCTGCTGCTGGGTAGCCGACTGCTGGCTGCGACCCGACAAAGACTGCCCCTGGCTAATCGGTCCTCGAGTCCTCTGCATATCCATCTCCAAAGAAACCGCAACACGAGACGTTGTCTCTAGATCAGTGGCCGCATTCGCGATCAAATGGTGCCTCAGCTCCTGCCTCAAGCCCTGTACGAACTGTGCGGTCTTCACCTTCAAATGCTCCATGATATGAGGTGCATACCGACCCAGCTCAACAAATCGGGCCCTGTACTACAAGACGGACATGTCGCCCTGAACCAGCTCCAGAAACTCACACATCCGCTGCGTAGCAATATACACTGGGCAGTAGGTACGCTCGAAAGCACTAATAAAGTCACTCCACGCAATCTGCTCAAGTGGACAAAGCTGGAAAGACATCTTCCACTCGGAAGACCACTACTCCCGAGCCGTACCCTGCAACTGGTTGTAGGCCAACATCACTCTATCCTCTGCAGCACTCCACGCAGAACTGAACACCCGCTCCATCTCGTCGAGCCAACTCCAAGTCAAATCAGGGTCTGGCTGACCGCCATTGTAATGCCCAAAATTTTTCGGATCCTTCTTCTCGGGTCCCGAATCTGTGTTTCCGGTGTATCTGGTTCCATTGTGTCTGAAATGATGTTTTGGACATCTTTCATGTTCGGATCGGCGCGATCTGGAGCTGTTTCGGAGGCCGGAGTGCGTTCCACGGCTTTTCCGCGTGTGTTTTCTGATTCCCGATGTGTGTTTCGGTCATTCTTCGGAACCTCGTTGTGGGTGAACCGGGTCGTTCACTTGGGCACGGATGGTACCATCGCGATCCGTGCATTCTGAGGATCGCGAGGATGTGATTTTCTATTTTTTTAGGATTTTTCAGAATTTCCCTATATAAACCTCTTTTCTCTCTCTCCCCTCTCATTTCTCACTAACTCTCCCTCTCTCTTCTCTCACCCTCTCCGTCTCCCCTTTATAAGCCAATTTGTCATTCTTTAAGGATCTTTGGATTTTTTTGTAAATGTCCATGTAGGCCCTGCAGGACCCTCCACCCCTTCCTCATTGGTCCAAGTGGCATCTTGGGGTCCATGTGAGGCTGGTCAAAGATCCTAGGTGGCTTCTAGATGGATTGACCATTCAAGGGGGACAAGTGTTAAAAAATGTCCAAGATTCTAACCCCTTAAGTCAAGGGGACGTCCCCCTCTTATGAGTTGTTTAATAGGTTCCAAACCACATGGGAGAATTAATTAGTTCTATCCTTTGTATACCCCTCCCCTAACTTAGATCTGAGGTTAGTTTAGGTAATTTTGTATTTCATACAAATAGCATGTATTTCACATTTTATGAGAATTAATGAGAAGATTTAATGAGAAATTATCTTGGCCCAAGGGCGCCCCTCTCTCTTCCTCTCCTTGTAGCATGGATTTGCTGTGTTTCTAGGGTGGATTCCGTTCTATACTTGGTGGATTCCAAGTGCTCTATCTTCTGTTGGTGTGAAGCTCGGCCGCCGCCTTCCGTTCGTGCCGCCATCGCACCGTCGCCGCCATCGCCGGAGTTCTGTCCAAATAAGGACATCAAGCTCTTCCCGGATTTTTAGCTCTCAACCCCTTGATCTGGTGGATTCCAAATTTTGAGGGTGAGTTTCTGAGGTCCATCCCACGTCCCACAAAAAGTTTTCCATTTTCTAGCCTTTGTTTTATATTTTCCCATTTCATTATTCCCAGCCCTCCAGATCTGTCTGTGTTCTGTTCTGTGTCACAGCAAGCTAGTTCTTCCATAGTTCGACCCCATTCCCCTCTTCTGATTGAGTCCAAATTTGGACTGGGTATTCTGCCCACCAAAGCTCATCTTCGGTATTTTTTACACGAATTTAGGAGCTCTTTTTCCTTTCTAAAAAATTAAAACTCAGTCAAAGATCTGATCTATCCTATGCAGTTCAGATCCGACCCACCAGTGTTATAAAATATGTTTCTCCCTCTAAACCTCCACCATAAATCACAAAAAAAATATCCTCGTCTTCCTTACTTATTCCTATCCAACTTTCATGAAGAACTCAACACCCAGATCCGAAGTTTGAGTCGCGGTCAACGCCAACTCTCAAGAAAATCTATTTCTGTCCTGAGTTTCCTGAGTCTGTCAGACAGCGTGTTCAAAAATCCACCACGAAAAATCCAGTGCCATCAAAATTCCTGCCACAGTCTTTGGACTAAGTATTTTGAATCAGATTTCCAACGGCACCAATTTCGCGTCGATCCGACGTCGGGATTGAACGCAGCAGCAGATTTCTTCGGAGCACGCGGGTCTGAAACAGAAGTTCAGATCCGTGGACAGCAAGTTCACCACGTGAAGATCGGAGCCGCCTCGCCTTTCACAAGGCGAACCAGCACGCCGCCGTCCCCGGGAGCGTCCCTCTAGGCATCCTCGTCACAGCGGTGCCACTCCGGACCCGCTCGGCCCCACCGACCAGCACGTGGGCCCCACGTTCGTGAGTACGCGTGCCGCCAAAGCTACACAAAACGCTGCCCGTCAACCCGAACCCGCTACTCCCGGTTCCCGCTTGTACCCCTTTACCTCCCTGTGTGGAGTGGGCAGTAATATTCATTGCTGTAATTTAATTATTTGTTGTTCCGGGAGTAGAAGTTCGGCCGGGATCGTCTTCCCCACGCCCTGTGCGTGGAGGTATCGTGTTCGCTCCTTTACTCGGTATTTTTCTTTATTTCGTATATATTTCATATGCCGCTGTTAGAGAGCATGATAGGATAATTAGCTCGCCAAATATTATTATTCACCGCTGCGAGTTAGGGAGCGAGACCCGTCCCGTGACCCGATCCGGGCACGAGAGAGAGTCGACCACCCTATCTCACTGTCGGTTTCTCAACCGCGCACGGTCCCACGCATCCCTCGCTAAGGGACGATCACGAGGTTGCATAGAGTCCAAGGGTCGCATATCAAATTGGAGTCGAGTCCGCTGTCCGTCCCGCATCACAAACGTAATTACCACTGAAGATGAAGGAGAAAGGCCGGCACATTCTCCAGATACTCCGCGGGAAGGGGGAGGCCAAGTTCCTAGCCCGTCTACCCCCGATCCGGCGATGATGATGTTTCTCCAAGCATATCGACAGGAGATCGAAGCTCTGAAAAGGCAAGTGAGGAAATTGACCATGCATGCCTCTGCCTCGAAGCAGGTCGAAGCCCCTTCGGAAACATCCTGGCGAGGTGCTGATGAATTCGAAGGCCCACCCCAAATGACGGCTTCATAGCCGGTACCCAACAACACTGGGGGCACAACCCCAATACAACATCCGGCTCCTCAACACCAAGGCACCGCCACGACACCTCAGGCAACGGTGTTGACAATGCCACAAAGCCAGCTGGCTCATTTCTACCCAGAAGCAGTGGATCCAGTGGTTGCGAACAAGCTGATGATTGAACAGATGATCGAGATGAAGCTGGCCGATCGAAGGACCGAGGAATATACCTCTTTTGATGTGTACAAGGTGCCCTACCCTATCCATCATGCGGCCAAAAGATTACCTCCCGACGTCAACAAGCCACTGAAGTTTGACAAGTTCAATGGCCAAGGTTCGTCGAAGGAACACATAGCCTATTACATCAACGTGATAGGCGATCTAGCAACTGATGAATCGTACTTGCTGAAGTTCTTTAGGTCCTCGCTTACGGGACTCGCCTTCGAATGGTACTCGAATCTATTGGCAGGGTCCATTAGTGACTGGCTGGATATGCAAAGAAAGTTTCGGGAGCGGTTCCATGTCACCGAAAAGGAGGTCACCGTGGTCGAACTCTATGCGACCAGGCAGAAGAATGATGAAACTACTCTAGAATACATCAAGAGATGGCGGAACCTTAGCATGAGGTGCAGGTGCCCGCCACATCAAGATGATGTAGTTCAAATCTGCAAATAAAATTTGAAGCGGGAAGTCCTCGAGTGGATGATTGGGATGGAAATCCGGTCATTCGACTGATTGAATAATGTGGTGGCAGAAATCGAGGCCTTCCTCTCCGGATACTCTTCCACCCCGACTGCCTCAAGCCAGAAGGTAAAGTCGGCTGATAAGCGGCCCGTGCCCAAAGAAGTCAACACAGTCGACTTTAAGGACTTTGAGTAGCAGAAGAACAAGGATAAGGGAGTCGCCAACACTCCTCCTGCCAAGCCGGCTGAACAACAAGAAAGCACCTCCTTACGATCTAGAATGAGGAGACTTTATTCCTTCCCAAAGGAGAAGACCCGGGTCCTCTTTGAATGGGCCAGCAGATACAACAAAATTACTCTCCCAGAGCCGAAGAGACCCGACGATGCCAAGAGGAAAGATGATCCTCGATACTGTCCATACCATCAGATGCTCGGGCACACCATTGAAGACTGCTATGTATTTAAAAATAATATTAAAGGTATGATTAAGAAAGGAGAGCTCCAAATGGGTGAACACAAGGTGGACCCACCACGCCCTCACGAGATGCCTGTGATGGGGGCCATAGCCAATATGATCTCCTTGTATCAACAATTGCCCGAGGAGGTGACAGAATCTTGTACAAAGCACACCTACGAGGCATTTGTGTTGACCCCTGCAAAGGACCAGGAAAATTGGCAGATGGTGCCAAAGAAGGCAAGAACAAAGCCGACATCCCGCTCTACCCCGGGAGTTCGAATTCATGGTGTCACACCTCAGCTACCACCGTCGGTTGTAACCCCAGTTTGGTACGAAACCACTCCTCAATTGGTCCTCCGAAGGCCAACAGACAACTAGAAGAAGTAGCTCCCGCTGCAGATGCACAGACAAGCCAACCCGACAGTCAAACGACTACAGGCAATCATCGATGGGTTGGAGGAATATGAACAACCCAAGATCCAGCCGGTGCAACTAAAAGAATATGTCCCTTGGGAGCATTTTGAATCCCTGGAGTTGGCCGAAGAAGCTGAAGTTGAAGAACCAGGACTATGGGATGAACCTCCCCAAGAACAGCCATCAGCTGAGAATGAGAAGAAGAAGAAGTTGAGGAATAAAAGAAAATGCAGCATTGTATCCTGCAATACTTTGTTAGCTTTGTTCAACATAGCCCAAAACTCCGAAGAGGATAATGAAGAAATATGCTTCACGTCAACCAAAGCAAATCAGGTCGAAGCTTCTACTTCCCAGCATGCCACTAGATCTGGGAGGAGATGGGGACGTTTGCCCCCGGCCAATCACAATATCATATTCAGGGGTGAACAACCGTACCACATCCCCGAACCTGAAGTCAATGGAACAAGAGTCCAACCTCCTCTGGGTCTCTATCCCGAAGATACAACCGGCGAAGTGGTTCCCTCATTCGTCGAATTTCTGCTTACATAGAAGGGCAAACAGCCAAGCCAGCAGGCCGATCTAAAAGCCAAAAACACTCCTGCTTCAGTCTCAGATGTGCCATCCCCGGCAGACAAAGATAATGAGGGCACTGCCCTTGTGGCTAAACCCGTGCAGACAAAGGAACCAGCCCGCCAAGTATGTCGGGATCGGGCGGCACCCGAAGAGGAAGACAAACTATCTTCTCCGCCGACTCCTCTGGCACCAAAGCATGGCAACCACATCAAAGTCGAAGGAGCCAGGCTAGCCAATGTCAGAGCCGGCAATAGGATAATGAGGCAACTGAAGAGAATCCCGGCAAGATTCAGCGTCTGGGAGATACTCTCCCAAGATGAGGAAACTATGCAGACTATCATTGTAGCTTTGCAAACACAAGCATACTACGAGAGCTACTTAATTCTCTGATATGCATTCGGGAATAGCCATTACCTTCACTGAAGAAGATATGCTCCTATCCTCGGCCAGCCACAATAGACCCTTGTACATGAGGGGGCAGTTGAACGGCCAGCCCATAAACAAGTTCCTGATTGACCCCGGGGCAGCAGTGAACATACTCCCCTACCGGGTCTACCAGAAGTATTATTTTAATGTGCACCTGATCGAGGTTAGGGATATGAAGATAGCTGAGTTCAACCAGAAGTTTGAAGTCCCGATGGGCATGGCGGAGCTTGAGCTGTCGCTGAAAGACTTCACCACCAAGGTGCAGTTCCACGTCATCAACTCCGATACTTCATACAAAGTATTACTGGGCCGACCCTGGGTGCATCAAAATCGGGTGGCGTCTTCCACTTTACACCAGTGCATCAAGTACTCTCGGGATGGAAAAGAAGAAAGGATATTTGCTGACTTACATCCCTTTGTGGTGTTTGAATGCCACCTGCTTGATGCATCACTCTACATAGAGAGGCCGAAGCAGACTCCCCAGCCAGCTCAAGGCAAAGGGAAGAAGATAGAAGAAACCGGTGACTGGTTCCCCCTGCCGCCACCCAACTATGTGGCTCCGCAGGAGGTGTTGCACATTTTCAAAGTTGAAGGAGTGGTTCGACCAATCCCATCAGATATTCACCCCGAGGCGTTGTGGGCGTGACCTTGTCCCTATCGGAGAAGGGTCTATAATGGCAGAGGCAGCGTTCGGCCGCCGACGAATTTTCTGTCACACGAGATGCTCGCGTCGATCTTTCCCGTGGGATGGTGAATCCTTCGTGGACCTCAGCCAATTCGGCTGACTTAGGCTACAGACCGTCGGGTGACTTGTCTCGGGACTAACTGGGCCGAGCCACCGTGGATCTGGTGCTGATGGGCCGCCATGAGTCTGGTGGATTTTACCGTCCTCACTCATGATTTTTGACAACACCAAATGCGGAATGGAATTTTATTAAGGATATCCTCACCTTGTCCTTATACCAAACATGGCGCGGAGGAACTCTTTCAACGAGTAGGTGATGAGAAAGAAAGTGCGACTCACTTATGCCTTCCCGCTTCGTCGGGTCCCCGCGCGAGTCCGGAGATCGGCGCAATCAACCGTCTCTGCAGGAGCAGCTTCAAAGTGGTTGTTTGTTGGCTGTTGCGAGCTCGATTATATTATTATGTGGTTGGTGCGCTGTAGTCAATAATAATAAAAAAAGACTGTGGATCAGATCTGGGTCTCAAATAACCGACGATAGAGACGGCTGAATGGGCTGTTGTTTCACCGTTCATCAATGCCCTGCCCTGGGCCAAGCAAACATTAATTAAATTAAAATATATATGGAAGATGCGAGTGGGGCAATTCGACGTACATAGCAGAGTAAGATTGGATCACCAGTGGGAGTCCGTCTGAAATAATATGTGGAGGACTTTAAGAAAGATGCGATTAATAACAACCTTGTGTTGCAATGAGGATTTTATATGCATTCGAGCACGTACGTACGTGGATGGCATATTTCATTTATATTTGCTTTCATCCAAGGATATATGTGTCATTTACAGTGTTTGTGGTTAAATTTATGGTATCAAAGATTCAAAATAGGCATTGTATTTTTTGATGGGCCGGCTTAATTAGTCTCAAACAGACGTTAATGTATCGGTCTAAGCCGTGATAGATCCGAACGTGATAAAAAACCGACATTTTTTATCATGGTTGCTAAACTGCACGAGATGAAAAAGAAAAAGCAATGATCATATATATAATTAGGGTGGTATTAGTGAAGTTATTGGTCACTACAAGAAAAGGTGAGATTTGCGACGGACACATTTTGTCACAAATCCGTGTCTATTCCATCAGGGAAGTGTTTAATGATGGTGTACATTTACGGCGGATAATATCGGTGGCTAAAAAATGCTTGCCAATTTTCAACGATACAAGATTCCGTCGCAAATGAAAAAAAATTTGCAACCGATTATTTCTGCCTCAAATCCGACGCTGAGCTAAAATATTAGTGACCGATATTTTTCTGACTCTTATCCGTGTCAACTTGGCGATCGACCAAGCTTTTCATCTCAAATTGCTCTCTGATACATTTGTTTGTAAGAAATATTTGTTGCCGTGGAATGCATCTTCCTGCCTTCGAAAAGGATGGTGGATCAATAGAAATCACCGATGACATTCAAACCAACATGCCTTCTCATCATACTTCAGTGTAAATGATTTAATATCCTCCATACAGTAAGTGCATGTAAACTTCTTATATGTGCTCCAACCATATTACATTTCATATGCAGGGAAGTCACTTATCATCTACATCAGTGCAGTTTTCACGAGAAAATTTTATTTCCTAGATGCATTATATGTAACAACACGTTAGTGCACAACATTTTCAACTAATTGATCTTCGGTCTCAAGTATACGCCCAAGTTTTTTCTAGAATTTTTGGGACTGGGAATCACTATGGATAAAAAGATATTTTCTCGCTTCATGCACATACTTGGTGGAAGTTTATATGGGGTCACAAAGACTGGCCAACAAGTGTAAGGAGCCCATGAACCTTTAAATGCATTGAACCCATCAGTGCATAAGCCAAGTATGGCATTGCGTGACTCTATTGAAAATGTTAGATGAGCACGGTTGAGGTGCGTTCACGCTTCACCATATGCAGGATGACTAATTATGTACTCGTCATGTTGAATTCTTTTGACATGTCATCTCCTATATCTAACTCATTTTGAGGACATATACAACCGTTAAAATCTAGGCGTGAGAGGAAAGTGCCTCAATGACTTGTAAGATACATCTTTTTACTTCTCACTACACCCTCTCTTAAGTTTGAACCGAGCAACATCATAAATGGAACAAAATGTCTTCTCTATATCCTCTTTGTAATATAACATAGTGCATCTATTTTCACATATTCAAGTCCAACATCATTGGCCATCTTCTTTATACTGTAGAAATTTTCAGACAACTTCTCATCTCAAGATAACATGCTCTTAATGGCAAGAAGGAGATGGTCAAAATATCTCTCACTGATGTGCAATTTTGACTTCAATTTCAACAACTATAACACCATAGACAAACGAGTGTGATTCTGACATCCAGCCCACAACGGCTCATCAACATCCCTTAATAATTGATAAAATCTTCCGGTTGTGTTTCAGTGCTTCTTCATTGTATATATGTTTATGAGTACATTAAATCTAGGACCAATTGCATAGTGCAATTCATGACCTGTTATGTAGAGAACCTTATTGTTTCTAGCTTGTTATGTAATAGAATTTGTAACTCTTTTGCTCTGAATCCTTCATCGGAAATCTAACTTGTCCTCCTGATAATTAAAGATCTGAATGCTGGATGTAAATTTAATCAAGATCTAACTATTAGATTTACTCCCGATCAAAATCTAACTGTTGGATTTATGTTTGAGATCTGAGTGTCAGATTTAATCATGATCTAAATCTAACCATTGAATTTATGTTTGATTAAGATTTGTTGTGCCCCTATGGTCACTTGACTTCATATGGTCACTTGAGTCATTCGACATCATTCTATGGTCATATGAGTTCTAATGTATTCTTGATTTTGATAATGGCTAAACACTATTAGTCATTGATGTTTTTCACCTTCATATGATTGACATACGTGATGTTTTTGTTCATGACAGGTGCGTCAATGAATGGACAAGGAATCAAATGGAAATGGTGAACGTGAACGCTGAATGTTGCGCCCTCGCACGCGGATTGACCTGCGCGGTCAGGTCGCGGGGATCGACCTGCCCGGTCAGGTCGCGGGGGTCAAGGGGGCAGCGCCCCTTCCGCCCCCGGAACAAAATTTGATTGAAGACTCAATAATAAAATCTTCAAGACAGTCAAGGAAGATGCCACGGACATGACCGGGCTGCTAAAGAAGTTGAACGACGGAGCTGACGCGGATAACGGACCAACCCGGGATGGGCCGGGTTCTGCCCAGCTGGCGGTCGACCGCCAGCACAGGGGTGGTCGACCGCCCCAGCCAGGGATCGCCAGTCTGCATATGTTTCAGGTGGCGGTCGACCGCCAGCCAATGTAGGTCGACCACCAGTCCCAGTGATCATCCGTCTATAGTGTTTCTCAGTGGAGGTCGACCGCCAGGAGCTGCAGGTCGACCGCCAGCCCCGATGCAGCCTTGTTTGACTTCGAAATCAACCTCTTGGTTAGCCCCTTTCCATGGATTTGTTTAATCAAACCTTACCTAATCTTCCATGATTTGTGGATCTGGTCTAGGGGGCATCTATGGACCATTCAAGGTCTATAAAACTCTTGTAAGAGGGTTAGAAACCCTAATGCTTCAAGGGGCTTCTTGTGAGATCTAGGGTGGCTGCAAGGGAGGTTGCAAGAGAGCTTGGAGACGAGCTACTGTTCATGTGAACAGTAGTTCGTGAAGGTGTTCTTCATCCAATCAAAGGGGAATCAAGCTCAAATCAAAGCCAGCAAACCTCAAGGAAGATTACATCAAAGCAAGGCTATCAAAGTGATCCAAGGAAGCCGGTTTGATTCAAGTTCTTCAAGGGAAATCATCTACATCCATTCAAGCTCTTTCAAGCTCATTCAAGGTGATATTTCAAGCATTCAAACTCCTAGAAGCTAAAGAAGCAATCAAGATTCAAGGTAGCTTCATCATCTCCTTCATTCATTCAAAGAAGTTCAAAGAGAAGATCAAGAGAGAAGAATTGAAGGAAGAGGTACTGTTCACGTGAACAGTACTCCGTGAAGAACATTCATCCAATCAAGGGTGAATCAAGAAGATTGAGTTGAAGCCAAGAGGAGCCTTGTTGCTGATCAACATTCCATACAAGGGCCAATTCATCTTCACTCATAACTCAATCTCTTGTTTTAGTTCATTCACATTTGTTTCATTTTCATTATTGTTTAAACATTGAAAGTGTGATTCATCCCTACCGGTGGTTAGTAGGAAGGCAATTGGAGGGTGTTCCAATTTGCGGTTGACGTCCCTACCAGGTGGTGAGTAGGAAGGCAATCGGTGGTTTCCGATTTGCGATTCTGTGCGCTGCACAAGTGAAGCCTCACCGGGTTTTGGTGAGGGGTGGACGTAGGGCTGAGGATTCAGTCCGAACCACCTTAAAAATCCTGTCTAGTGTGGTTTGCTTGTGTGATTGATTCGTTCTAGATGCATGCTTAGGATCGAATTATTATGTATCTTGCTTATCTTGCTAAGTGAATCATAGCATTCTTGGAAGCTAGTTTCTATTCCGCTGCAATTCATTTTAACTAGCTGTTTAGAGGGCCGCATTGCGAGAAGTGGAGCTGATCTATTCACCCCTCCCCTCTAGATCCGCTATCCACCACACAACAAGATTCAACTGTTGGATTTGCTTCCAATCTAAATCTGACTGTTGAATTTAAGTTGTATCAAGATCCGATCATTGGATTTACTCTTAATCTAAATTTAACTATTTGATTTAAATTTAATCAAGATCCGACCGTTAGATTTGCTCTCGATCTAAAATCTGGCCATTGGATTTAAGTTTGCTCAAGATCTGACCATTAGATTTCTTTCCAATCTAAATCTGACTATTGGATTTAAGTTTCATCAAGATTCGACCATTAGATTGGCTCTTAATTTAAAATCTGACATTTAGATTTAAGTTAGATCAAGATCTGAATGTTAGATTCTTCTGATGTAAATCTGATCGTTGGATTTAAGTTTGATCAAGATTCGACTGTTAGATTTGCTCCAGATCTAAATCTCATCAAGATCTGACTGTTGGATTTATTCCTGATCTAAAACATGACTGTTGGATTTAAATTTTATCAAGATCCGACCGTTGGATTTTATTCTGATCTAAATCTAGCTGTTCGATTTAAGTTCGATCATGATCTGGCCATTGGATTTGCTCTAAATCCAAATCTGATCAAGATCCGATCTTTTGGATTTACTCCGGATCTAAATCTGAAGTTGGAGTTAAGTTTGATCAAGAACTGATCGTTGGCTTTGCTCTTAATCACCGATATTTTAGTTTAAATTTGAATTGTCAGATTTGCGATGGATCTCTCCCTGTCGCCAATCTATTGCTACATCACAAGTTTAAAAAATAATAATCAGAACTTCATTTGCGGCTGATCAGAATACGTCACTAATCCATTGCAAAATAGGATTTTTTTATTCAAATAATTAGAATTTGAGTTTTCTAGTTTGCGACATATACAATTGGTCACTAATCCATCGATAAATTAGAGAGAGAGCACTATATTTGTCCAAAACCTGTCACAAATTTTATAGTAAAGTTAAATTCGTTGGCGATGGATTATATCCGTCGTAATTCTGTTGCTAAGTGCACATAAATTTCTTGGACGTTGAATATGACAACGGATTCTTTCCATCGTAACAATTAAGTCAATAATCCTGCAATTTCTTGTGGTGTCCCTTGGATGTCTTTTTGATTAAGGACAAACACTAATGAAAGTGTTTTTGTTTTGGTCATAAGTTTGTATTATTTGCTGTTATGAATGAATGGTACATATGAATTATTTGATATGAAAATACGTGCAAAATTGAGCTTATTTTGGTTGTTTTGTCATCCTAAAAAAAGGGAGAGATTGTCGTGAAAATTCTACGATTTATTTTAATTTTTTATTATTACAAAACATGGATTGTGAAATTATTTGTTAGGTTGTGATTTTTTAAGATAATCAATAAATTCATATGTGTGCGTTGAATTGTTGGGCCATGATGATAGAAGAATTTATATATAATTAACTATTGGTCCATGATTGAAAATGCTTATTAGGTTATTTTCCATCTCGGAGAAAATGAAAATATGGTATAAATAATTACTTAGATTATGCTAACATCGTTTGGAAAGAATCCTTAATTGAATTAGATAAGCTTAAAATTAAAAATGGTAGAGCAATGTCGGAAACAAGTTTGAAATAACAAAGAGTGAGAAAAAAGTCTCAGATGGGATGGTCAACTGCTAATTATAGATAAAATTCACCCCAGTTGGGGCAGTCGAACGCCCAAGTCGACCGCTTGTGTTCTGAAAAGTTTCTAGATTTACTCCAGATTCGAATTTCAAGTTTTCATCTTAATTCCAATGGATCCAAACTTGTTATAATAGACCTAGCAACATAAATACAGCATGATGGATCTCTTAAACTCTAGAGAGGAAGAATTCTAAGTGTTCTAAATAGTTCTTGTGCAGAAAATCCGTGTATATTTTATTGGGCAAATCTTCCTCATCCTCTTTGTACTCTTATGACATGGTACTGTCAGAGAGGAGGACTCTAGAGCGTGTCTAGCTAGTTCCATCAAGACTTCCTCCCTACGTTCTACTTTTGACATTTACCAAGGGAAAGCTTGTGACATGGTACTTAAGTGATGGGCAGATTAATTAGGTCACAAATATAAGTTAAGATCATATATACTGATCAAATTAATACAGACTGCCGGCTCTTATTAAGGATGGAAATCCACTCTGGCCCCGTTACGTACGTAGGGATCTTACATATTAAGGTGGCATTGTTGGGGGAGCTAGCTGGGCTGGTAGGATTCCAGAGTTGGTAACGAAGCTAATAACAACTAGTTCTGGTGTGCGATCTGACGTGCCAGCTCCTGGCCATCGGGCAGCTCCGCCACATAACATCGATGCCCCTCGGTGCTGAAGGGGGCGCCCCCGGTGCCGAAGATGTGATCCACCAGCCAGCCAGCAAATTCCCCCAGCAGAAAAGCTCCTACGAGGCCTGTTATCACTCCGGCCCCCGCCACGAACAAAGGGGCCGCCTCCACCCCAACCAACTCGGTCGCGATGGCGACTCCCACGACTTCACCCAGCATCGCGCCGCCGATCGCTGCTGCGGTCACCACGGCATCGCGTGTCGCCGTCTTGATGACGTGCTCGGATGAGAATATGTCCCACACCATCATGCCCACGGTGAGCAGCAGCATGGCGACGCCGGCGGCCCCGAACGCCTTCGACAGCCGGTTCACTATAACCCTCCCCCGCCCCGATGCGTCCACGATCTCCTCGTACACCTATACATACGTATGTATATATATTTGTAAAGTTAGAGCAATGCAAATTTATATAATGATATGATGCAGCTGCTAGCTAGTGATTCCCCACTCGCCATTCATTCGTTCACCTCTATCTTTTGCACATCTTCCAGATCCTCAAACCGCCCCTCATATCCCTTCTTCGCTTGGTACCTGTAGAAAATAAATAAATAAATAAATAAATAAAAATTAAAAAGTCAAAGATAAATGCCAAATGTTAACATATAAAAGATCAGGCTCAATTAATCAATTGTACGTACGAGCTTAATTCGTACACATAATTTAACTATATATATATATATATATACGTTATACGTACTTTGTCACAAGTTCGTCAAACGTCATTTCGCTCTCCTTGAGCCACCTTGAGAAGTTGCGGGATGCGGGGCTCTGACACTTCCTGTTGTACTCCAACATGGCGTTCCTGTACTGCGACGCTTCCTCGGCCAGATCCCTTACGCGGGTCACATCCGCGGGGTCCAGCGTTGTCAGTGCGTCCATGACGGCGGCGGCGTGCTCGCTGATCTTCGACAGATAGTTCATCCGCAGCGTGTAGTTCCGCACGCACTGCAGCGCCAAGTTGGCACCGTTCACTATGTAGTCGAAGATGTCATGGGCGATGGGAGCCCGGGTGGTGTCCGTCTCAAACCTACGCTTCAAATCGCCGCCGGCGTCTAAAAGCCCCACCACGGAACTGTAATTGGATTGGCTATCTCGCAGGTATTTACCGAGTTCGGGCTCGGATTTGAAGTTGAGGTTCTTTATGGCCTCGGATTCTTGGTGGTAAATTATACTCGCCAGTTTGCGCAGCTGCACGGAGTCGAGCATCACAAGCTCACCCATATTGAGAGAGAGAGAGAGAGAGAGAGCAACGAAGGAGAGGATGCTTAATATCAAGTATGCTAGCTAGCTAGGGGAATGGGCTTGTGATGTGCTGCTGCTTTTCCTTCTGTTCCTGGTAATTTATAGGCGATCGACGGGGGTTCGGTCGGACTTCAGTAGTTAGGCGTCTCTGAATCCCATTTTCTATTATCCCAAAACTTCAACTTTCACGCGTTAAATTTCCAGATGTAGCATGCCAGCATTCCACAGGGAGAGGAGAAGTTCTTTCTGGGTTCGATCTTGAGAGTGAGTGACGGCTGTCTCAGTGGGTTACGTCATGGTTAATTACTTGTAAACACAGCGCTTAAATAATTATTTATCTAAATAAGTAAATTAACACGAGTAAAATCAGAACAAACTAATTTGAATCACTGAGTTTGGAGTCGAAGGGCTGATCTAATTAAGGACATTCATTAGAGTATGACAATCGAAGCAAATGTTTATTTTTCTTTTCCACTTTGATTTTTTGTTGGATGGTGAATAATTGGATTTTTTTTTTTTTTGCAAACACACACCCTTACAAGTTTATTTGTAAAATGACTCTAATAACCTTGTCATATCGATATAGTGCTAAAAATAATTGGATTTATTTTCATCCATGTAATTAATTAGATTTTTGGATGCAAATATTTTTATAAAAATAAAATTTTTTTATTATATCATTGTGCCGGAGAGAGATAATCACGAGAGATAAAAGAGATAAACATAGGGAGATGGCAAGGGCGTAGGGATCGATATTTTCACCCTTTGTCAAATTTGATCAAATATTAATTAATTACAGCTAAATCATATATATTTTTACAAAAAAAATATAAAATTGCAGGAGGGTACTTTTACAAAAAAACCTTAAATTAATGTCGAACTGTCCACGTGGTACGTACTTTATTCAGATGCACAGAGTCATATTCAAGGCAACCACCATGAAACCACGCTGCTGCAGATGTAGCCACGTTTGATCGATGACCCACGGACAACGGCGTCTTCTTTTTTAGAAATAAAAAAAAAACATGCAAGCTTGTGATACACTGAAACGGATAATGGCCACGTGAAACACGTGTTTGCATAAAAAATAAAATAAAAAAAAACATAGAAGATCTCGATACGCTGAAATACTTAATTAATGACCACGTCTATTGCTCAAATAAACAAAATTTTTTTTTAATAATGACCACCTCAAGCACCCATTTTCATATGTAGTTGGGGCGGCCGTCCAACTATGCGCATGACTTTTAAAATTTTAATTTCAATCATACATTTGGCAGGTGAATGGCATCCACTGCTCTTCCATGTCATCCACTACTCCACCTTAAATCCCTACATGCAACCCCACCTAGCCTTCCACACAACAATCTAGTTATGTCATCCACTATTCCTCACTCCATCACCCACCGTCACACCAAAAAGAACATATATCTATAACGAAAGTCGTAAGTAAAGATAAAAAAAAATCGTAGGTATGTATTTAACTTACGACTCTCCCTACACATTTGTTTTATCGATAAAAAAGCGTGACAAAAAATCGTAATAATAGGGATGTCAACACCTATGATTTTATGTGGGATAAGTAATTACCTACGTGATAGTTAACCATAAGAATAGAGATGATAACTAATATATCGATATTACCAAACCGTAGAATTACCTACGTGACATAAAACCGTAGGAACAACAATATCAACACCGACGATTTGATATGAAGTAATATATATAATATTTTTAAAAAAGATAAATAATATATCGATATTACATATTGATCGTATCAATCAATAATTAATATGATCTAACACGTTGTTGGATTATGTGTCTTCCCTAAGTGTTTTGATGATGAGCAACACTATGTTAATTGTTCTTGTTATTTTTGATCAGATATCTTGCACTTGAGTTATCCATGGTTTTATATGAAATAGCTGCTAAGAGGTAACACTTCGTGTGTTCGTTCATGTTCTGTCTTCGTGCTGTTTTCCTCAAACCTCATGTAGTTCTTGCTTCGTGTTTTTCACCTCGTGTCGAGTTAGCCATGTTGTCGTCTGATTGAGTGTTGTCTTTCACCTCGTGCAGTCTTTGTTTACTGTGTTGTTTCCATGTCATCCTTAGCTCATGTCATCATTTGTATTCCTGTCTTCGAGTCCTTTCGCTGAGTCTCTAAGTCAGTCTAAGTTCAAGTGTTCTTTTCACTTCGTGATTGTTTTCTCTTCTCATGACTTCGTGTCGTGTTCCTGAAGCTGCTCTAAAAAGTTCTGATGAACTTCGAGTAGTTTTCCTGTAGACCTCGTGTCGTTCCTACTTAGTAACCACACTTAGTGACGGTTACTGTAGTCCACGTCTTCGTGTTGGTTTTATGCATTCCGTGTCGTCTTCTTTGTTTCATTCTGTTCTCATCTCACCTCGAGTCGTTTCTTTGCATTCTGTCTTCGTGTTGATTGGCACTTCGTCTTGGTTACAACACATCGTGTTGTACTGTTTGACTTCGTGTCGGTTTCGGTTGCCAGTCCATGTTGTTTTCATGTCGTTCTCCTTATTGCCACCTCGTGTCGTTTTTCTTATTAAGTCTTCGTGTCGTTTTACCTCGTGCAGTGTTATCCCGTGTCAATTACTGTTTCGACTTCGTGTCGTTATCAGCCCGTGTTGTTTTCATCTCGTGCTGTTCTTACTGGCTTCGTGTCGTTTTCTGTGTAGTGTGTGTTTGTCACCACTATACTTCGTGTCGTTGTTTTTCACTTCGTGTCAACTTCACTTCGTGTTGTTTTTTACTTCGTGTCAAACTTCACTTAGTGTTGTTTTCACCTCGAGTCGTTTCTTTATATTCTGTCCTCGTGTTGGTTTTTCGCTTTAGTCTTCGTGTCGGTCTCTGTCGTTAGCCCGTGTTGTCCTCGTGTTGTTTTTGCATTCGTGACCTCGTGTCTCTTTTGCTTATAACCTCACCTCGTGTCATTTTTCTTCTGTATGTCTGACCTGTTACAGAGTATCTCGTGTCGTTCTTGTGTCATTTCGAGTAATAGTCACGTCGTGTTGTTACTATACCTCATGCAGTTTTTGGTTATTATGGCCATGCAGCGTATTAATGGACTTAATCTCATTACAGGTCCGAGGAAGAACATTCCACACTCCTGGGCTGCACGTGATCCGAGACAAGAGGAACCAATCTGATAAAGGCACGTGGCAGGAAGATTCTGGATCGAGCGTGGGAGGCACACGCGTTTTGTGCCCTATCCACCTGCTGTTACTGCTATAAATAGAAGCCTTCGTCCTCAGATGAAGGTGATCGAAGAAGAGAGGCATAGAAGAAAAAAATAGGAAAATAGAGAGCCCTTCGATCCAGGAAAAGAAAAGAAAGAAGAAAGAATAGCAGAGGGAAAAAGAGAGAGAGCAGAAGAGTGATTAGAAGAGTTGTTTTTGACTTGCGGATCAAATCCGAAGTCTCTTGCTCTGTATTGAGCTACATTGTTTCCATTTTCTGGCATTTGATTTCATTCGTTCGTACTTTTCGTTTATTGTTCTTATCTTTCTTCAACTGTCCTTGTTTGTGTTTCCGATCCTCTGGATTGAGGTCGGGGTCCTCCTGTGAGATCAGGAGAAGGGAGAGTCAATCTCCAGTCTGCAAGCAGCAGGTGAGCTGCTTGTAGGTTCCCTCCGGGTTGGGAGGAAGAGGGGTCTTCGACCTCTGGTTCACTAGTAGCAGGGCTGCTACTAGTGGGGTACCCTCTTGGTAAAGAGGAAGAGAGACGTGAGTCTCTGGGTTCTAGTGACTGTTGGTCGCTAGAGGTTCCCTCCGGGTAGGAGGAAGAGGAGAGGTTGTTCTCCTGGGAAGCTGTGTATCAGCAGTTGTCTGGCAAGCTGTGTTGCCCAGCCATTAGTGAAGCCACACTCGGTTTGAGTGTGGGGTGGATGTAGGTCTGAAGGACCGAACCATCTTAAAATCCTCTGAGTCATTGTGTGATCGTTTGTGGTAATATTGTGGTGTCCATTCTATTTGCTTGAGCTATTATCTGCACTGCATCATTTTCGAAACTCAGAGCTCGAAGTTATTTGCGTTTAGCAATATATTCTGCAGTATTTTTTTAAATCTTCGAAAAACAGTGATCTATTCATCCCCTCCCCTTCTAGATCACTTCATATTGTACTTATCAGTTGGTATCAGAGCAGGTTTTTCCCAGAATGTGGTCCAACGGGTAGGGAAACGGATCTGCTGGTCCTCGCAGTTTTATAGCTGATGGGCAGTCTATCACCCGCCCCCCTTTCTTTGATGGTAATAATTACTTCTTCTGGAAGAACATGATGGAAGTCTTTATCAGGGCCCAAAGCCACAAGCTATGGAAAGTTATTACAGATGGTCCATACACCCTTCCATCGAATGAAGATATGTGGACAGAAGATCAGGTCAAACTCTCCGCACTGAATTGGACAGCTCTTAACATCATACAGTGCGCCGTCCACCCTGAAGAGTATTCAAGGATCTCAGCGTGCAAGACTGCAAAGAACATGTGGGATGATTTGCAGTTAATTCATGAGGGCACATCTCAAGTGAAGGCTACCAAGATCAACATACTTACAACTCAATATGAGTTATTTAAGATAAAGCCAGAGGAGCCGATCACAGAAATGTATGCCAGATTATCTGTGATCATCAACAGTCTGAAAGGCCTTGGAAAGGATATTCAACAAGAAGACATAGTCAGGAAGATCCTTAGGTCTCTAACTCCCATCTGGGATACCAAGGTGACTGTAATAGAGGAGTCAAGAAATTTATCCATCATGACAGTAACCCAGCTGATTGGATCCCTCATGACCCATGAAATGAATTTCAGACAAGGAAACGACGGGCATGACAGAAAGGGAAAGAATGTTGCTCTAAAGGTCTCACGACATGTTAAGAAGAACAACAGCAGCAGCAGCAGCAGTGATGATAGCAGCGAAGGCTCTGATGGATTCTCAGACCTGGACAAGGACGAGCGAGCTATGCTCACCAGGCAATTCAGAAAGTTCCTAAGAACTAAAGGAAAATTCTACAGGAGGAAGAAATTTAATGCTGGAATGAAGTCTCCTGAACGAAGATTTGAGAAGAACCGGTCTGCTAAGAAGATCACTTGCTATCACTGTCAGAAACCCGGTCACATGAAAAGTGAATGTCCAGAGCTACAAGCTAAACCTCCAGGACACCAGAAGAACATGGTGCACAAGAAGAAGAAGGCCATGCTGTGCACATGGAGCGATGAGGAGGAGGACCCAGAAGCCACTTCGTCCAGTGAAAATGAAGAGAAGACCTGCCTCATGGCCGGCCATGAGAAAGAGGTAACAAACTTATTTGAGAATTTTACTTTGGATGATTGGGAGGACGCCTATGGCGACCTGTTAAGTAAATATAATTGTTTAAACAAGGAGCACAGAATGCTTAGACGTAAGTTTCATTCTCTGTCTGAAGAACACTCTTCTATTGTCACTGATAGCATGAAAACCAAGGAGATGGCCATTGAGCTAGACCAGGTTAAAGGTGAGATTGAGAGGTTGAGAATGGAAAGAGAGGAGAGTCTAGCTAGAATGGATGAGCTGAAGTGTAAAGCTGAAAAGTGTAAAGGAGAGATTAGACTGATGGCTGAAAAATATGAGGCAGTTAGAAAAGTTAATCAGGAACTCCAGGACCAATGCAATGAATTTCAGAAGGAGATTGAGGACAAAGAAAAGGTGCTTGAGAAGTTTACAGAGGGGAGAAACAACCTGAATGTCCTTCTGGGGTCGAGGGTAAACTTCAATAGGGAGGGATTAGGATACAATCCTACTAGTAAAAAACCCTTTGAATTTAAGACTACCACGTTCTGCCCCGCCAAAGGCAAAGAGAAACTGGAAACGCCATCCAGTTCCAAATCTGCCTCTACAATGAAGTTTTCGACCGGCAAATTCATTCAATCCACTGGTCAGCAACCTAAGTCGGGAAATCCTGAAACAAGAACTGCTTATGTGCAACAAGTGGGGAACAAAGGTTCTCATAGAACCAGTTCTATTGATGTCACAAAAAGAGTGAAAAGTTTTGTTAAGAAAACTCATCATGCTAATTATCAAGTAGAGCATGGCAACGTTCACCAGTTTCAGCACAAATTTTATTGGAGTAAAAATGCTTACATGAATTATGCTCAACACACACGCGTATCCTCTAAGAGGCCAACCAACGATGTCTTTGTTCAGAAACAGCATAGTTCAAATAGGAATAAGCTTATTCAACACCCACCAACCCACATAAAACCACTGAAGAGAACTATAAAACAAATGTGGATTCCCAAGTGCTTTTTGCATAATCTGAAAACTGGTTTTGGACCCAATTTGAATTGGGTCCCACATTACTCTGTCTGAATTCTTGCAGGTCAGCCTGGCAGCTGAGCATAACAAGTGGTATCTTGACAGCGGCTGTAGCAGGCACATGACAGGAGACCGGTCTAAATTCAGCAAACTAAAAATGAAGTCTGGGGGCTTGGTCAAATTCGGAGGAAATAACAGAGGAAGAATAATTAGAATTGGTACGGTTGGTAAGTCCTCCACTAACTCCATTGAAGATGTGTATCTTGTAGAAGGACTTCAGCACAACTTGGTAAGTATAAGTCAACTTTGTGACAAAGGACACAAGATACTCTTTGACCACAACTCGTGCACTATTTTTGAGCTGAATTCTGATAACATCATGTTCAAAGGTCATAGAGTGAATAATGTGTACATCGTTGATCTAGATGATAATTCTGAAATAAACTTGTGTCTGTCTGCTAATTCTGAACATGTTGCTTTTGACTGGCATAGGCGCCTAGGCCACGCTAGTGTGTCCACTTTGAATAAACTATCTAATTATAACCTAGTCAGAGGTTTGCCCAAAATAAAATTCCAGTTAGGGTCCAAGCTCTGTGATGCTTGTGCTCAAGGTAAACAGACTCGTGCAGTTTTTAAGTTGAGAACTGAGGGTCTCTCATCTAAACCACTACAGCACTTGCACATGGATCTCTTTGGTCCTACTCGAATACAAAGCCTGTCAGGTAAGAGATATGGTCTAGTCATAGTTGATGACTTCACTAGATTTTCTTGGTTGTTCTGTTTAGCAAATAAAAAATGATGCTTTTGTTCACTTTGAAGAACTTTTTAATAAAATCAAACTGCAAGGTGAACATAATATCATTACAATTCAGTCTGACCATGGAGGAGAGTTTGAAAACTCTTCATTCTCTGAATTTTGCTCAAGAGAGGGAGTGACTCACAGATTTTCTTCTCCCAGGACACCGGAGCAGAATGGAATTGTTGAGAGAAGAAACAGGTCAATAATTGAAATGGCCAGGACTATGCTGATTGAGAGTGGACTACCAAGGAGATTTTGGGCAGAAGCTGCAAATACAGCATGCTACATTTTAAATCGAGCCTTGGTAAGACCTACTCATAAGAAAACTCCCTATGAACTCCTCAAGGGTAAGCTGCCAAATATCTCTTACTTTAAAATCTTTGGTTCCAAATGTTTCATCCACAATAATGGTAAGAATGGTTTGGATAAGTTTGAAGCAAGAAGCTCTCCTGGAATTTTTCTCGGATATTCAGAAACCTCTAGGGCTTACAGAGTCTTCAATAAAGATGAGCAAACTGTTGAAGAAACACCTCATGTGGTGTTTGATGAGAATGTTCTATCTGACAAAAAGATAAATGATGACAGGGAGTCACCTGATGAGGGAGATTTCTTGGAGAAAATTGAAGAAGAAGAGATGCAGCAAACTGATCAACCAGAAAACTTACAACAAGAAGGAGCAACCGAGGTAGGTGAACCCTCAGGTGAGGCAATATTTCACAAAGATCATCCTAGTGAAAATGTCATAGGTAATTTGCATGATCCCACTAGGACAAGGTCTCACTTTAGAACTGTCCAAGAACATGACTTAGCTGCTTTGACATCTCAGGTAGAACCCAAGACTGTGGAAGAGGCTTTAAAGCATGATTCTTGGGTATCCTCCATGGGTGAGGAATTAAATCAATTTGAGAAAAATAATGTATGGAAACTAGTTCCTAGACCTGAAAACACTCATGTCATTGGCACTAAATGGGTTTTCAAAAATAAGATTGATGAAAATGGAGCTATCTCTAGAAACAAAGCAAGACTTGTAGCTCAAGGCTATAGTCAGGAATTTGGTGTGGATTTTGATGAATCCTATGCACCAGTAGCTAGGATGGAAGCTATAAGAATTCTGTTTGCATTTGCATGCTCTAGAAACATTCGGCTACAGCAAATGGATGTCAAAAGCGCATTCTTAAATGGGTTATTAAAGGAAGAGGTATATGTTGAACAACCTCCTGGGTTTAATTTCTCTGTTCAGCCTAACATGGTTTTTAGGTTGAATAAAGCCCTCTATGGATTGAAGCAGGCTCCCCGAGCCTGGTATGAGAGACTTTCTGAGTTCCTTGTGAGCAAGGGCTACACTCGAGGTAAGGTTGACCAAACCCTCTTCACTAAAAGTCTCGGGAAGGAGTTAATTGTGGTCCAGGTATATGTTGATGATATCATTTTCGGATCTAACAATTCAAAATTATGTAAAGATTTTTCTGAGTCTATGTCCCAAGAATTTGAAATGAGTCTAGTTGGCGAACTAAAATATTTTCTTGGGCTGCAGGTCAAACAAATGGAGGATGGTTGTTTCATAAATCAAACCAAGTATACTCTGGAGATGCTGAAAAGGTTTGGAATGACCAACCTCAAGACAATCTCAACACCCATGGGTACCAGCTCCTCACTGGATTCAGATGAAAAAGGTAAAGAGGTGGATACTAAATTATATAGAGGTATGATCGGTTCACTCCTCTACCTAACAGCATCCAGGCCTGACATTCAATTTAGCGTAGGGATGTGTGCCAGATACCAGGCTAGACCTACTGAATTGCATCTGGCAGCTGTAAAGAGAATCTTTAGATACTTATCTGCCACTCATGATCTAGGTCTCTGGTATCCTGCATCATGTAACTTAGATCTCATTGCATACACTGATGCAGATTATGCAGGATGTAAATTGGACAGGAAGAGTACTAGTGGTCACTGCGAATTTCTAGGAGGGTGCTTAGTCTCTTGAGGATCCAAGAAGCAACACTCTGTGGCTCTCTCTACTGCTGAAGCTGAGTATGTGGCAGCAGGGAGCTGTGGCACACAGGTTATATGGATAAAACACCAGCTTCTGGATTATTCGGTTGAGCTAGGTTGTACTTCTATCTTTTGTGACAATACTAGTGCAATAAACATTGCAAAGAATCCTGTACTTCATTCTCGAACTAAACACATTGAAATCAGGCATCATTTTATTCGAGATGAAGTAGCTAGGAAGACTTTTGAGTTGATCCATGTTGGCACTAACTCACAAATTGCAGATATCTTTACTAAGCCACTGGATACTGAAAAATTTAGCACTATGCGCAGAGAACTAGGTATTTACAGAATTTCATGATTGAAAATTTGATTTCTGAATACCATGTCATGTGTTATTATGCTTATCATATTCATCATGGTGTTCTCTTTGAAGTGTTTTGAGGGTTATCTTGGTTAAGTTTGTGTTGGGGTCAAGGTCTCAGGGGGAGCTGATTTATCATAGGTGTTTTGATCTTTGGCCTAATTTGAACATACTCCGAACGACATTTTGCTGACATCATAAGAGAATCAGGTTGATTAGGTGTATAAAAGAAAGTGTTGGATGCTTTACTCTTTAAGGCTGTTCATCTAATTTCTTGTTGGAATTTCAGCTGTTAGTCCCACTGAGATCAAAATCTGAATTCAAGATTAATCTTCATACACTGTAACTGTCTTTTGATCTAGCCAGTACAGCATACCACTTAGTCAATGGTGAGTCCGAAATGAGGTATTTTGTGCTTTAGTCTGAATCACCTTGGATCTGGTGTATTGTTCTCAAACGGACTCAAGCTTCATTAGCAAGGTTTTAAGAGCTGGTTAATAAAGACAAATTTCATAAAATTGTTATCAACTTTGTTAACTGCTCATTGAGAAACTGGGATTTTCATCAATGAAGTGAAAGCTTCCCATGTCATGAGATGGCAGTAATTATCTGGTTTTAGTAGTTGTCTTGATCATACAGAGCTATGGTACATATCTGGTTAGTAACTGGGGTGTCTGGCCTCAGATAAAGGTGTCACCTTAATGTCAACACCAGCTAGAATACTATCTCTGTCCTCTTATCAGAAAGGGTAATGTGGTCCTGCCACCGAGTAACTGGGGATTCTTGCCTCTAAACAAGGTGTCTCCCTAATGTCAAAGGTGTACTTGACAGACTTACCTTTGATCTTGACCATCTTTAAAGATCCTGCTCACTTGAAGTATAGCTCTTGATTTGTTTGTTCTCAATACCACAGGTATTTATCTTCTGACTGTTTTACCTTATACTCTCTCAGTAAAGACTTATTTTGATCAAACTGGTATCTTGTACCTCACTTGCTTAGAATCTGCTTCTGTGTATGGAGCGAATCCTTATTCACAGTTTTTGCACAGTCTGACTAACTGATCTTCAAAAATCCTCACATAAAATTAATGGCTTTCTTAATTGACTAAACATCTCAATAGTCTCCATTTATCTGCCTTACTCTGTCCTGTTTTCTCTCTATAGTCAGCAATTTTCCTTTCTCTGTATCTTCAGATTTGCCCCTAGTTTTGATGATGTCAAAGGGGGAGAGAATTGTGTTCGGGTTCAGAGTAGTGTTGAGGGGGAGTTAGTTTGTTGAGGGGGAGTTAGTTATCAAGTTTGAGGTAAACTGTTGCTGTGTTCAGGGGGAGTGTTCTGGTTTCATCAGAGGAAGTAAGGAAGCAAGTATGCTTTAAGTTGTCTGCATTAAATATCCTGAATTGATCTCTTTTGAACTTATCTCTCATACTTAATATAGTGTTGCCATCATCAAAAAGGGGGAGATTGTTGGATTGTGTGTCTTCCCTAAGTGTTTTGATGATGAGCAACACTATGTTAATTGTTCTTGTTATTTTTGATCAGATATCTTGCACTTGAGTTATCCATGGTTTTATATGAAATAGCTGCTAAGAGGTAACACTTCGTGTGTTCGTTCATGTTCTGTCTTCGTGCTGTTTTCCTCAAACCTCATGTAGTTCTTGCTTCGTGTTTTTCACCTCGTGTCGAGTTAGCCATGTTGTCGTCTGATTGAGTGTTGTCTTTCACCTCGTGCAGTCTTTGTTTACTGTGTTGTTTCCATGTCATCCTTAGCTCATGTCATCATTTGTATTCCTGTCTTCGAGTCCTTTCGCTGAGTCTCTAAGTCAGTCTAAGTTCAAGTGTTCTTTTCACTTCGTGATTGTTTTCTCTTCTCATGACTTCGTGTCGTGTTCCTGAAGCTGCTCTAAAAAGTTCTGATGAACTTCGAGTAGTTTTCCTGTAGACCTCGTGTCGTTCCTACTTAGTAACCACACTTAGTGACGGTTACTGTAGTCCACGTCTTCGTGTTGGTTTTATGCACTCCGTGTCGTCTTCTTTGTTTCATTCTGTTCTCATCTCACCTCGAGTCGTTTCTTTGCATTCTGTCTTCGTGTTGATTGGCACTTCGTCTTGGTTACAACACCTCGTGTTGTACTGTTTGACTTCGTGTCGGTTTCGGTTGCCAGTCCATGTTGTTTTCATGTCGTTCTCCTTATTGCCACCTCGTGTCGTTTTTCTTATTAAGTCTTCGTGTCGTTTTACCTCGTGCAGTGTTATCCCGTGTCAATTACTGTTTCGACTTCGTGTCGTTATCAGCCCGTGTTGTTTTCATCTTGTGCTGTTCTTACTGGCTTCGTGTCGTTTTCTGTGTAGTGTGTGTTTGTCACCACTATACTTCGTGTCGTTGTTTTTCACTTCGTGTCAACTTCACTTCGTGTTGTTTTTTACTTCGTGTCAAACTTCACTTAGTGGTGTTTTCACCTCGAGTCGTTTCTTTATATTCTGTCCTCGTGTTGGTTTTTCGCTTTAGTCTTCGTGTCGGTCTCTGTCGTTAGCCCGTGTTGTCCTCGTGTTATTTTTGCATTCGTGACCTCGTGTCTCTTTTGCTTATAACCTCACCTCGTGTCATTTTTCTTCTGTATGTCTGACCTGTTACAGAGTATCTCGTGTCGTTCTTGTGTCATTTCGAGTAATAGTCACGTCGTGTTGTTACTATACCTCATGCAGTTTTTGGTTATTATGGCCATGCAGCGTATTAATGGACTTAATCTCATTACAGGTCCGAGGAAGAACATTCCACACTCCTGGGCTGCACGTGATCCGAGACAAGAGGAACCAATCTGATAAAGGCACGTGGCAGGAAGATTCTGGATCGAGCGTGGGAGGCACACGCGTTTTGTGCCCTATCCACCTGCTGTTACTGCTATAAATAGAAGCCTTCGTCCTCAGATGAAGGTGATCGAAGAAGAGAGGCATAGAAGAAAAAAATAGGAAAATAGAGAGCCCTTCGATCCAGGAAAGGAAAAGAAAGAAGAAAGAATAGCAGAGGGAAAAAGAGAGAGAGCAGAAGAGTGATCAGAAGAGTTGTTTTTGACTTGCGGATCAAATCCGAAGTCTCTTGCTCTGTATTGAGCTACATTGTTTCCATTTTCTGGCATTTGATTTCATTCGTTCGTACTTTTCGTTTATTGTTCTTATCTTTCTTCAACTGTCCTTGTTTGTGTTTCCGATCCTCTGGATTGAGGTCGGGGTCCTCCTGTGAGATCAGGAGAAGGGAGAGTCAATCTCCAGTCTGCAAGCAGCAGGTGAGCTGCTTGTAGGTTCCCTCCGGGTTGGGAGGAAGAGGGGTCTTCGACCTCTGGTTCACTAGTAGCAGGGCTGCTACTAGTGGGGTACCCTCTTGGTAAAGAGGAAGAGAGACGTGAGTCTCTGGGTTCTAGTGACTGTTGGTCGCTAGAGGTTCCCTCCGGGTAGGAGGAAGAGGAGAGGTTGTTCTCCTGGGAAGTTGTGTATCAGCAGTTGTCTGGCAAGCTGTGTTGCCCAGCCATTAGTGAAGCCACACTCGGTTTGAGTGTGGGGTGGATGTAAGTCTGAAGGACCGAACCACCTTAAAATCCTCTGAGTCATTGTGTGATCGTTTGTGGTAATATTGTGGTGTCCATTCTATTTGCTTGAGCTATTATCTGCACTGCATCATTTTTAAAACTCAGAGCTCGAAGTTATTTGCGTTTAGCAATATATTCTGCAGTATTTTTTTAAATCTTCGAAAAACAGTGATCTATTCATCCCCTCCCCTTCTAGATCACTTCATATTGTACTTATCACACGTGTGATACAAAATTTATCGTATCGATTTATCGAACATAACCACGTTTTGGGATGTAACCAGTCATTAACTATTTCAGTGGATGGAAATATATATATATATATCTTTTATATTATTTGATTTTGTTAAAGTATGTCGTCACTGGGTGATCGAACATCGATGACTACGTCAACAAGTCGTTTCATAAAGTTACCATTTAAGGGCCTCTTTGATGCGTGGATACGGATTCGAAAATAACCAACCGATGCGTCTCAGAAGTTATTTTTATTTGGAAAGAGTTTTGAATGTAGTTGGATTATTCTCTAAAAATTAGAGATTACTACCAAACGTGGTTAAATGAGTTCTATGCTCCTATTTTCACGTTTGAGAGAAAAAGAATGAAAAATAACACAACCAAACACTATTAGATCTTTAAACTACCTCAACTCCCGCACAAATGAGATTTGGATTCTGAGAAAAATCTCCCCATTTATCCTACCTGTATGATTATGGTGATTTTTAAGACGCTGAAGTGAAGGCTGCGCACATGTCGATCATCCGCACATGCATGCAGCCATACAAAATATTTGCTTAATTAGAGGGAGGATAATACGTCCATATTTATTTTTGTCGAGAAAATTAAATTCATATAGATTAATAATTTGAATAATATTTTATGCACTGAATGTGATGCATAAAGTCAGTACAAATTGTAACTTACTATCTCATTGGTCAAAAAAAGTGCATTGACTATTTTTATGTAGAAAAGGATGTCCCATGTCAGATCCGTACAACCCGTTTCTTTGCGCATTAAATACGGAGCGCACTCGAGGAGAATAAAATATTTTATAACATTGAAATATTTTATTTCAAGATTGAAACATTTTGTAATAGGAATCAAATATTTTATTTGAGTACAGAAATGAACCAATGAAATATTTTATAGAAATGGACCATTTGTTATAAGAACAAAACATTTGTTATAAAGACAAAGTACTACAGAAATGAAATATTTCGCTATAACAAAAAATTTAATAAAATATTTTAATTATATATCAAATATTACATTCATATGGTAAAATATTTCAATATTATAAAATATTTTATTTATGCTTTCTAATCGATCGAGCAAACAAATAGACCGTACAAGTTTGACAAGAGATGTCTTTATTTTGCACAAAAATAGTTATTTCACTTTTTTTTAGACTATTAACCAGAAAGTATGTTACAATTTGAGTTAACTTTGTGCACCAAATTTGAATGGATGCACAAAGCATTACTCTACTAATTTTATCCGTGCTCTCATGTGTATCTACGTACATCTTTATCTTTATTCCTCAAAATTGTTGGAAGAAAATATAATTAGACAATTGAATAATATTACAATTGCACACATTTTCTTCCATTGTTTGGAATTCCAAGAGGAAGTTACATTTTTAGAAAATAAGAGGTTTGTACGATGGTAGATTTGGTTGACGTGAAATGATGGGATGGATATTTCAAATTATCCATAAATTTATATTTTCGTGAGATCTATAATAAGACTCTTGATTAAGGTTCACAGGCGATGATGCATACTGGATAAGAGGATCACCTTTTTTTCACTGAAAGGTAATACTTGTAAGGTGGGACAAAGTTTTCCGTTCACCCCTTCATTGTGAAAGAGGATGGACGCTCCATCCTGACCACTAGACAAACGATTTTCATTAAAGAAAATAGTAAATGGGAGGACTGTACAGGGAGGTGAGGGGAGGGAAAAAGAGACAAACATACGAAAGGGTCATAGACAACAGAAAGGCCCGATAACAGACGACCCCAAGAAAACAAAGTCAAAGAGACGCTAAAGCCAATGGCCATAGTACTCGGGCCTCCGGCGGTGCCTTTGATTCCTCGAGCGGGCGGGCCTGAAATCAAGATCATCGAACTCCGTGCCCCAATCTTCAAACGAACCATCAAGATCGCCGGTGTAAGCCTGGACTAAGATAGCAGCGGGAGTGGGTAGCAAACCATCAACCGGAGCATGGTGAGTCATGCCCGGCTCAATGGACTCTGTGTTAGGCAGCTCAACCGAAGCTTGAAAGACGTCGGGATCAGGGTGGATGGATGCACCAGTAGAGGGTGGCAGCGAAGAGTCGACCATAGGCTCAGCTGAAGGCGCAAGGCCCATGACCGAAGGCGGAGGAGAACCCATGGGGAGAACCCCATCATGATGACGATCCGAAGGCTGGACATCATGTTGCAGCTCTTGCGCGAAGGAGCGACGGGGAGCATCAGGTGAGGCACCCGGGGAAGGCTGCTGGCTGGAGACGACGGAAGCATAACCACCTGTAGCCAGAGAGGGGGCATCAAGGGGGGGAGGAGGCGTGACGAAGGGCTCAGCTGGTAGGGACAGGATGACGGCATGGGGCTTCAAAGCCGGTAGAGACGGTGCCAGGCGGGCAGTAGCAGAGCAGGGCCGAGCAAAGGCAGCCCCAGACCCAGAGAAAGTTGGGAGGGCATTGACGTCATCCCGCAGAGCGTGCAGGGCGGTCAAACGGGTCAAACACTCCGCTTCCTTCTGGAGGACGACGGAAGCAGGCGCCGTCGGAGCACTCGGGAGGGCCGGAGCAACAGCAGGATGGGTTGAGGTCCAGTCTGAGACGGCAGGGAGCACCAAATGAGCAACAAAGGGGAGAGGGCACCGACGCCGAGGGGGCTAGGGGCAACACCACCCCGACAGCGGTCACCAATGCCAGAAGGGAAGGTAGGCGAAAGATCCCCGAGCCGAAGCCCCACTCAACCACTAGGATCACCAAGAAGGCCACATGGCCCTCCAGGAGAGGCTTGCAGGGAGGCTGGTTGAGCGTTAACGGCAGGACCACTCACGGAGGGAGTGGCAGGAGCAACCGAGGAAGCACGAACGGTGGAAGGAGCGGCAACAGGAGGCTGCAGAGAAACTGTAGAAGAGGCTGCAGGTGGGGCAAGCAACACGGCTGGGGCCACTTCAGCCAGCCCCGAAAGAACACCAACAGAGGCGACGAGCACAGCTGGTGGAGAGGGGTCGACCCCTTGAGGGGGCAGGTCCACCCCACGAGGCAGCACCGCAGGCAGGGACACAGAGGAGACAAGGGCAAGGGGAACCACAGCTGGCGAGGCAGGGACCGATACAACATCTGGAGGGGCAGCAGGTGTGACAACACCGACCGGACGAATAGCAATGGCAGGCTCCAAAGGGCCATACTCCAGCACAGGGTCGAGGCCAACAACGACCCCAGGTTGCAACGAAAGGAGCTCAGCCACCGCATGGGCAGGAGGAAGGGCAGCAGCACCAGCGGCCAAAGCTGGGGGGGGGGGGGCAGACCGGAGGAGGGGTGGCAAGGCATCCACTGCAGCACCACCAGAGATGGCCAGGCCGTCAAGTTAGGGGAGTACAACCTGCAGGCCAGGAGGGCAACCTGCAGGCCAGGAGGGCAACCGGACAGTAGGGCAACAACAACCGGTGGCTGGCAGGAGGAGGTGGGTGGATCGGCAGGAGCACCAGCGCAGACGGGTTGCCAGGCCTTGGCCGGCATAGGAGGGAGATGAGAAGCAGCAGATGGGGGAGCAGAACCAGCGGGCTGCACCTTCGTCTTGCACTTGTCCAGGAGGTGGCCCAGGCGCGAACACCCTGAGCAAAACAAGGGGACGTCAGGGTAGACAATGGCTTGCCATGTCCCACCACCCCCAATGCCAACCCACACACGAGCGAGAAGAGGCTTAGAGACGTCAAGTAGAACGCAGACCCTAGCAGCATGAGCCTGGAGCAAACAAGTGGTGTTCCTGTCAACTTTGAGGACAATGTCAATGCTCCCGGCGATGGAGCGGATCATGACTTAGTGAAGAAATTGGCCAGGAGGCCAGGCAGCTGAAGCCAAACAGGGACGATAGGAGAGTCGGCATGCGGGCAGAAATGTATGGACCATTGGAAAAACCTGAAGACCCGTCCATGGATGAGCAAGGACTCCTTAAGCAGGACTTGAAGGTATTCTTCCTGGTTTTCAAAACCGAAGAAGGAGGTGCCGGCCGGCAAGGGCACTAATGAGGAAGTCCTGTGTGAAGGGGAAGCGTTGGGCAAGATGCCTCCTGATATTCGGGAATGGAGGGCGGCCGTGAGGCGTGCGGGCGATGATGGCGAACTGAAGGGGCTGGCAGGATGCCCTAACTTCATCGAGAGAGAAGAAGACGGCTGGTTCCCGAGTCAGTGAAGGCTGGGGGGTGGATGGCTAAGGAGAGGGACGGTAGGGTGATAGACTACAGGACGATATGGGAGAAGGAGGGGCCGTCGGAGGGGAGAGTGGAGGGACCCACAGCTCCCACGGCGGGCCAAGCAGATGGACAGTCTCCACCGGGAAATCCAGGGCCAGCACGGCCGACTGGGGCCGGAGAAGAAGACCCAACGAGGAGGCCCCCAGCCGCAGGTAGGGGAGAGCACGAAAACAGAGTGCCGGATCCATCGGCTGTCCCATCACGGCCAGGGGAGGCCGGGACCAAAGGCGCAGCAGGGGATGGCGAGGTAGCAGGAGGCCGAAGGTTAGGGGGTGGCGCTGGGAAGCTGAAGGTATGGTCGGAGGAGGGCAGGTGACCGGAGCCAGAAGAGGGGAGGGGGGATGCAGCATGGAATCCTGGGAAGGATTGCGAGCAAGAATGGAGGAGCAGACCAGTGGCAGGAGGGAGAGCACCGGCGCTCGCAGCCGGCGACTGCAGTAGACCAGAGGCTGACGGAGGAGACACCAAGGGAGCAACAACAGCCGTGGGTGAGCCAGCGGAGGAGACGGGACAGCTAGGGACGAGCGCAGGGTCTCCCACGGAGGGTGGCGTGTGAAGTTGGCCAAAAACGTGTCGAGCAGAAGAGGACGAGGGCACCGCGGGAGGGGCAAAGGCACCGTCGGGGGACCTACAGGAGGAGGAAGGGGGGCTGGCAGAGGCGCAAGGGCAGAGGGCGAAGCCCTGTCACCGTCCGCAGGCGCCGGAGAAGCTTGGGAGACCACGTCCGTACACCGTAGCCCAAGAACGGATCGAGGAGGTGAACACGGCGGCAGGAACGAGCGCACCACCGGCGGCGGGGGGCAGCGGAGGGAACTCAGCACCAGTAAGGGAAGGGGGAGGCTCAGGGCCTCCCCCCCACATGCCATAGCCGGAGGAGAAGCAGCAACCAGCGCGAGCAAGCCAACGCGAGGGAGGTGACGGTGGGGGAACGGGAGGAGAGAGAACATTTTCCTCCCTCCAAAAAAAAATGGATAAGGATCACCTCGATCTCATATGATATGCCCGAGTCACGTGCTACTTTGTCCGAATGAGCCCAAATAATTTTCCAGCTCCTCTGCAAAACCCTCCTCTCCCCTTCCTTCTCTATACTCTTTCTTTGTTCTTGGATTGAGGGGGGGGGGGGGGTAGTACGACCATACAAGAGTCCTAGGCAGCAGAATCAACAGCCGTAGCCTCTTGCATACTTCTACTTCCCAGTCGTTGCCCCACCATGGTGCTACCCCCACCTCAGTCAGAATTGTCTCAAATCTATCTTGAATCGCCTTGTATCCAGTGAGACGTACCTTCTCAAGTTTCTACAAGAATGTATCAACTTCCCAACCGTGCTAATACGTCAGAAATCGACTTCATTACCGTCGACAGGTCGATCTCGTGACAACCAGATCTGAGCCAACCGATCTCAAATAAATCACATATCAAATTTTCTCAAATACGATGCGATACATATGAGTTGGCCAAACTCGGCTCAAGTCGTGCTCTTGATGCATTGGATAAGGATGAACGCTTAATATTTTTCTTACCGATCAACGTCCGTATTTTATGTTGGCACCACTCCCCCAGGGCCATCCGATCAAGAGATTGGGCACCTAAACTTGCCCATAAAGAGACTTGGACCATTTAGATATATGTTCGTTGAAGAGGAGGACTCGATCGATCGTGACTTGGCGTCCTTCTCAAATAATAATAATGTTTTGTGCATGATCCATCTACTATGTTTTATTTTATTTTGTTTTTATGCGAACGCGTGTTGAACGCGGCCATTAACCATTTCAGTGCATCGCGATCGAGATCCTGTCTCTCTTATTTTATTTTATGTCAGAGCGCTGCTGTTAACTCTCTGTCAGGTTCAGAGTGGTGTTGTTTGCCGGTGGTTTAAAAAAATAAAAAAAGAGACTGTGGATGAGATTGAATGGCATCGCCAACTGTTATTTCACCATTCATCAAAATATATATGAAAGATCAAGTGAAGATCAGAGGAAGATTCGATCAACTGAACCTAATTTATTCTCATAATTTTTTTGGGATACCATACGAGAAATAAATTTTTTTTTTACAGATATCTCCAACGTGGTTGTTTGTTGGCTGTTGTGAGCTCGATTAAATTATTATGTGAATGGTTGGTCCGCTGTAGTCAATTAAAAAAAAAAGACTCTGGATCAGATCTGGGTCTCAAGTAACCGACGATAGAGAGGGCTGAATGGCTTCGTCGTCAGCTGTTGTTTCACTGTTCATCAATGCCCTGCCCTGGGCCAAGCAAATATTAATTAAATTAAAATATATATGGAAATGAGCATAAGAGACGCCCGTTCGTTCCTGAGGCAGAGCGTAAGAGAGAGGAACTGTCGCGAGCCCTTCACCATACGAGGAGGTGATGACGTTTGTTTGTTTGTTTGTTTACACTGTAATATATTTTCCATTACATACATCTATGTGTATAGGCCGTAGATGCATGGAGACTCCGACGACGACGCCGGAGAGGAGAGAGACCGGGGAGGGGTTGTGTGGCTTGGAGCGGAGACAGGTTCGTGGGATGGTTGATCGATCTGGTGGGTTGTTGTGGCAATTATGGTCATCCTGGGGGTCGGTTGGTGGTTCCTGCATGGGGGGACGGGTTGGTCTGTTTTTAGGAGAGTGAAGAGAAGAGAGAGTCTATAAATCTATTATATATATCTGCATGTGTTTCTCATTATTAACTTTAAAGCTTAATTTGAGTACACATGCATAACACAATTAACACACTACGTACTGACTCAACTTGTTGTAGTATTAATCGTGCAGTACTCTGTAGTGTGTGTACCGCTTGCGATCGACATGGCAGGCAACGTTTTTGGCAACCCCATCACTGACACAACTTTGCAAGGAATGCCCGAATATGCGGGGAAGCAAATAAGGCTTGTAGACAAGGCACATGTGGCTCTCAACATGAAGAACGCGCAGGAGAGGGACACCAATGCACGCAAGTATGTGGAGGGGGTGAAGTCGGAATGGGGAACTGGAGTCTCCACACTCTGCCTGGTCTACAACGCTACGGGAGACACCGTGACGTTAGCCACCAGTCAGGATTGGCATGGTCACATTGGGCCTGCTCCATACCCGGAATCCATTGCCAACGGCCAGTGGGGTGGGTATCTGCATGTGAAAACTTTGGCAGCGGCTACCGGGTCGTCTGCGGGTGTTGTGTATCGCGGCAAAAATGCAAAGGGAGATGTTTGTGATTGGATGCTGGCTTGGTCCAACCCATGGGACAGAGCTGTTTTTGAAAACACGGTACGTACGTAATTAATTAGGAGTAGTAATTCCTTGCTAGCTGGCTTGTTAATCAGTGTTTGTTATATATCATCACGATTGCACGTGTGCATGCGTATGTGCAGGCTTATACCGAGGTCCGTGAACAAGACCACTTCCCCAAGCGCTGGGACGACATCTCTGACCTGGTGGACAAGTCTGGCCTTGACCATACCGATAAATGGAATGGATGCTTGTCAACCGTGTCGACCGGTAGTGACACCTCCCCCATTTTCGAGGCGATTCTCACGCTGGAACATGCCGACAATCCGCCAGCGATGGCTTGAAGGTGCTCCATCAACCGTACGCTACGTCTAAATAAAGAGTGCATGGCCACCCGATCGAGCTTCAGCACAGCATAATCAATATGTGTCGTTCGTATTTTCCAATAATCATGTTGTAGTTTCCGATAGTTAAGGTCAGTTTTTCCGTTTGCATTTGGATTTGAGCAAAGTCTAGGCTTGGTCATGCCGTGGGATCGATGCATGTGGGGCGCCTGTCAATCATGGCATGCAATAGAAATAATGACCCCGACGTTGTACTTGTTGATCGTATGGCAATGTATAACACACTCTATATAATATGTGGAGGGTTTTAAATAAGATATGATTAATAACATCCCCTAGTATTATCAGAATTGGATCGGACCGGTTGGTCGGACCGGTTCGATCGTGAATTGGTCCAGGAATCGGTCCGGTCAAATGATAAAAAAATCGTTCGAACCGCAGTTCGACCGTTGAACCGGTTCGACCATGTTCCCCCGCCAAAAAAATAAAAAATGGTTCGATATCCGCCCCCGTCAACTCAACCCGGTGCGGTACGACACAAATAAATAAATATATTATTTACTAATATTTGATCAAACCATTTAATTCGAAACACAACTCAAGCCCACATCTTACGAGCTCTCCAAATATAAAGTTAAGTAAATCTTTCTAACTTCCAATATGAGACTAAACATAAAGACTCTATTTCCAACATATAAATGAAGATATTTGAATCAACATAAAGGCTCTATTTCCAACAATTAGTTACAAGTTATTCTCTATATATACGTATGTTTATTTATTTTAATCATTATATCTTATTTGAGTTATTTCTTATCATATTAGGTTATAGAATCGGGTCGGACCATATATCAATATTATAATGACATCATGGTTCAAACCGATTCGAACCAACAGTCAAAACGTTTCGAACCGAACCAACTCATTGTCCGATTCAGGTACCAATCCGATTCTGATAACATTGCTCCAACTGTCTATATCTGCTGCCCCCACCCTCCCAGTCGTTTAATTGACCCAAGTGAACCCACCAAAATAATTTAATGGAACGAGAGCTTAGCAATATATCAGTGCATGCCCACGCGGAATTACCTACCAAACATATATGTAATCCAAAAAAACAACCAGCATGTCTTTCCAGGTAAATTCGATATGGTTAGTCTCCGTGTGTCAATAAAATATCTCGTACATTTTTATCGTCACTTTTCTATTGAAAAGACTGTGGATCACTTAAGCAAAGCGGTGATGACCACTTAGGAGACTAAATAATGAGGTCGGTCATATTATTATGATAAAATTTTACTAAAAAGATGTATATAATATTAAAATCACACGTAGAAGAATATACATGTAAATATAAATATAAAATATATCTTTATACTGAGGAAGGCAAAATCCGTCAGGTCCAATGCGGCCCACCAACATCGGACCCGCAGCGGCCCAAGTGGGATCGAAGACGGCCACCCGATAGCCTGCATCCCAGACCCGACGGTTCGATAGAGTCACACAAAGGATTCATCAACTCACGGGAGGCATCGACGCGAGCATCCCGAGCGCCGGACGACTCTCCAACGACCGAACGTTGCTCCCACCATTATAGGACTCTTCTGTAGTCGGGACGAGGTTACACCCACGACACCAAGATTCCCGCCCCAAGAGCGCAGTTCTCGATTAAGCAGCTGCACAAAGTAAAACTCCCCCCACGATCAAGGAGGCGTACTCCACGACCTACGTCTTTCCCCGCTAGGGAACGAACCTCCACCGCCAGGGCGACCTATATAAATAAGCATCTGATCAGATGTTGGCTGTCAAAAGAAGAAGAAGAAGAAGAATCGGCGTCCCTTCCCACAGACGCCAATTCTTTAATTGGTGCCTACGTGAAGTGACGCCAATTTTATCAGGTCGATGCAACCTTCCACAGTCGACTCACATGAATCAGTGCCCGTTAGCGCTGACGACAATTCTTTAATTGGCGCCCTCGCGAAGTGACACGAATTCCTGATGTTATTGAATTTTCCTAAAGATTATTAGATTTATAATCTGATGAATTGACACCTCTTCTGAAGGATGGCATTTTTAAGTAGCGTCAAGGTCATTGACACGATTTTGCTTGGGTCCCAAGAATAAGTGACGAACTCACTGGACGCCAATTTCGCGATCGAGGAATTCACGGCCTTCCCTCTAGACGTGAATTTCATGTGTCCGGGCACTGTAGCACGGTGAGCATTGAATGCTCCCATGGTTCAACGGCGCAGGCCATGCCTTCGAACGACCCCCCACTTGCGTGGCTGACGGTGGGGATGCCACCGGAGAGGTCTCCATGCCCGCGCCCTCTCACCTGTCTCGCCGTAGCAGCAGCGACAACGATGTCGACGACAACAGTAGTGGCAGCAGCAGAAATAGAAGGTAAAAAAAGAAGAAAAAGGGATATGGAGGTTTTCCCTCCAAATAGAGGCTCTAGCCTCCTACAAAAGGCTCCCCTGTATAGCCAAAACGTTACTTCGGATCCCCTGGAAGCCTAAACCCTTTGAAGGTGCTGCAGAAAGGAGAGAAGAGGGAGCAGAGAGCCCGAAGCAAAAAAAGAGCAGAGCAGAGTGGGAGGGTGTGAGAGCCATTCGTGGAAGAGGGTGGGTCTTTCGTTTTCATTTTCTCTCATTACGATTTCAGAGGCTTTCTATAGCCGAGATGTAAACATCCATGTTCAAGATCAATGAAATACAGGGCTCTTGACCCTGATATCTTTTGTTTGTTATATAAGCCTATGTGTCCCCCCCGATACATGTGATATATTTGATCCGCTCCTATGTTTTCTTCTTCCCGCTAATGCGCGTGATGCATTATCCCTCATGCCTCTCTTCCTTTTATGTCTGTTCTCCATGGTAGACATGTTGATGTTTCCTCGATATTTGGTATGCCATCCATATGATGCTTCGAGTGTTATCACGGTGGTCATCGGCCCGGGGTTTATCCGATTTCATGGATATGACTCTGAGGTTGCCAACCGTCGGGAGCCCCTTTAAGCTTCACCTTCGTTTTGTGACGACCGTGTTTTCTTCTCAAAACCTCGCCTTGCGATTGTAGACCCGCCAATTTTGACATTGTTGCGAGTAGATCTCGTATTATATTATGATGCCCCAAAGCGGCCCTCCCGGTCGAATTATTTAAATGGTCTTCAATTTTCTGACGAGATTGAATAATGATGAAATATGCATTTGGTTATGCATCTGGTTATTGCATTCATGTTGCAATCATGATCATTTACACGATATATGCTTTTTTCACATAGAAGCATTTTTCACGCTTGTTGTGCATCTGTGATATTGATGATGGCAAGCAATGTGAGTCACCATAGTGTTTGTGTTTGCATGAAAGGTTGATGATTGCATGCTCATAGGTGTTGAGATATCACATCTCAGTATTGTGACTGTATTAAGTCTGAGTCATCAGCATCTAAAGTTTGTATTGGACTAACTCAGTGCATCCCATGCCTTCCCCTGCATTCTAACGTTGGTGCATACCACATGCTAAGTCAGTGCACATTTGATCTATGCTTGTCACAAAGTCTGTGCATGAATAGTGCGGCGCATGAACAAACTCGGTGCAATCACTAGATGTCTGTGCATATTGGTTGCTACCGGCGTCCAAGTCCGTGCACTTCACTATAGCAGTCAGTGCATGTTCCTATTGAACACACACGCTAGGTCAGTGCACATTATGACTAGGCCAAACAGAAGTCAGTGCAGATTTCGCCTTGTATATACAAGGTCTGTGCATCCCTCAGCACTCAGTCGGTGCACTTCACTGTAAAAAAAATGGAACAAAGGTCGGTGCAACCTTTCTTATCCCCTGCTCATCAGGCCAAACACACTCGGTGCACATCCAGCTTAAACCCTCGCCTAAGGGTCGGTGCAGGTCTTTCATAAGGCCATGCATACTCAAGGCATGTCCTGCATCACCTTGGGCTAATCAAGTCCGTGCATCTTTCAAGTCTGTACGGAGTTTTGCCTAGACTGCATCAACTCAAGTCTGTACATTCAGCTAGCAAGTCTGTACGTTGCAACAAGTCTATACATAGCAAGTCTATACGTTGCAACAAGTCTATACATAGCAAGTCTGTACGTTACAACAAGTCTATACGTTGCAACAAGTCTATACATTCAAGTCTGTACGTTGCAACAAGTCTATACGTTACAACAAGTCTATACATAGCAAGTCTATACGTTACAGCAAGTCTATACATTCAAGTATATACATTGCAACAAGTCTATACATAGCAAGTATGTACGTTGCAACAAGTCTATACATAGCAAGTCTATACGTTGCAACAAGTCTATACATTCAAGTATGTACGTTGCAACAAGTCTATACATAGCAAGTCTATACGTTGCAACAAGTCTATACATAGCAAGTATGTACGTTACAGCAAGTCTATACATTCAAGTCTGCACGTTGCAGCAAGTCTATACATTCGCCTTAGCAAGTCTATACATTCAGCTTTAGTAAGTCTGTACATTCTTTAGCAAGTCTATACATTCGCCTTAGCAAGTCTATACATTCTTTGATAGCAAGTCTGTGCATGCCCTGAGCATCTCTCTTCAACGTACATACTTTTGTGCAGTCTTTCAAAATAAAGTCTGTACAATGTGTATTGCGGGCACGCCAAGGCTGCACCGACTTTAGCCTGTGCGAGGATGCCCTGCACCGACTTCTATGCTGCAAACGTGCATGGGCCTACTCATGTGCACTAACCCATCAAATCTGCACCGACCCTGTACATGCCTGTTAGTTCATGTTGGAACAGCTTGTCCCCATCTCTTAATCCCCTGGTCCCCCCTTCCTTTCCTCGTCCTTTTATCCTTCCCTTTTGCCAACTCACGACCACCCTCTCGGACATTCCCCATTTTTACTGTTTGCATATTCCCCCCATTCTGATCACATGGGCTTCCTGGTCCCCCCTTCCTCTCTCTGCATGCACCCAAGTGTTGGCCATGATTCTCAACCCAACACCCCCACCTCCTGGGCCAGCTAACCCACGTTCCCTTCGCACCCTTCGCATAGACCCACCACCACTGCCACACCCAGAACATACTTCCCACTACCTCTGCCCTCTGCCAACAACCTACATGAACCCCCACGTGATAGAGGCATTTTTCAGAGCCCATGCTAGGACCCTTCCCACTTAGGGATTCGAGGGCAAGAGCCGAGACGCTCCCATTCCCCCCGGTAGATTCCTTCCACTTCCGAGGACTCTCTCCATTCTCGGTTAACCCACTTCCTCTGCTCTCCCCATCGCCACCACCCTCTCCCACGGTCATTCTCCCACTCTCCACTATCACCCCCTGCGCCACCGGCCACCCTTCAGCTTCCCCATCCTCGACGACCCCCCCCCCTTTTGCGAGCTCGCCGGCAGCACCGGCCGCTCTCCACCGAACAACTCCACCCGTTCCACCTCCACGTCCGCCATCTCCTCCACCGTCCAAAGCCCCATGGCAGCCCCTCGCCGGACGCCACGACCACCGACACCGCCACAGCTGCCCACCGCATCACCCGCCACCCCAACCAGCTGCCGCCAGTGCCGCCGCAACGACCAGCCACGTCGGCCACGCCCCCTGCTGCTGTTGCCGCGAAGCTCCCTTGCCGCCATCCTCCGCCACGTCCACCGCGAGCATGCTCCTCCCTCTATATCTGCTAACCCATCACGCCGCATCCCCCACCTTCTTCTCTAACGTGGGTAGAAAACTAGCTAGAGGCCTGACTCTAGATAGGAGCCAGTGTGTGCACACGTGGTCAGGGGCAGAGGACTGACGCCGACGGGCGTGACCCTGGCTAGTACTTGGTTTGTTCCTGTTTTGCCTCTCGCTTGTCACTTCCCAGCCTTGCGAGTTGCTTGAGACACTTGTGGTTCCGCGTGGGTCTGCGACTCGGCCGTGTTCGCGTCGGTGGTACACAGCGGTTGGTCAAGACACTAGTGGGGTTGCCGTGACCTGTCCGGGTTGGCCTTTCCGTGGCTGTACTCGAGGTCTGTGTCTTGTCCGGTGCACGACGCTCCGGTCATGTTGCCTGTTCCTGTCTAGGTCTTTTCTAGGTCTTCTTTTGCATGCCTATTGTAGGTGTAGGTTGGGGTGTTTTGTTTAGATTTTTCCCTTTTTCTTGCTGCTCCCTTGTGGACACCAAAAAATTGCACACCCGAATATCGTGCCCGGCCTCGCATCAACAACGGCGCCGAGCGATGAAACCCCAGAGAAAGACTAGTCACCCAGACTCTCCAAAAATGCACACTACCGTGAAGCCGTCTCCGGAGTCACGACAGTGAAGAGAAAACCAACCACAAAGAGCCCCACGATCCATGGGCCTTGAAGAAAATCAGACGGGCCGCAACTCGTGCTCACAACGGGCTAAAAACTACCCATTTAGCCGTTCAACGGCATGCCCCTGGCCCCTCTCTAGTGGTACGCCCATGGGAGCCCTTCAGCGGCACACCCAAGCCCCCAGGGCTTTAACGGCACACCCCCTGGGTGCCCAGCGGCACACCCCAGGGGGGGGGCTTCAACGGCACACCCCCCTGGGTGCCCAGTGGCACACCCCAGGGGGGGCTTCAGCGGTACGCCCCCAGGGGCTTTCAGCGGCACAGCCCCCACGGGCTTCAACGGCACGCTTCCTTCAGCCTTCAGCGGCACACCCAAGCCCCCCAGGCTTCAGCGGCATGCCCATTCTGGGTTTCAGCGGTACACGCCCTATGGCTTCAGTGGTACGCCCCTTTGGGCCCTCAGCGGCACGCTCTGCTGGGCCTTCGACGGCACGCCTATTTTGTGCTCCAGCGGCACGCCTGTTTGGCCCTCTTACGGCACGCTTGTGCAGCCCGCTAGCGGCACAGCGTGAAAGTTTTTTTTCAACGGCCAGACAACGTGAAGCCCATGCCCTACATATCCTTGGCGCGCAGTGAGCTGTCTAAGGTGTCGACCAATCGTTGGGCCAAGCATGCTACTCCCCTGACGCCCAGGACGGGGAAGGTCAAATGCCATCATCACAAGCCGTTTCCCGCCTCCGATTGGCGTGCTCAAAAGCTCCCACTGCTGGGAGTATAAAAGGACTCCCATTCGAGAAAAGAAAAAAGGAGGGGACAGACACACAGACACAGGCAGAAGAGAAGAAGAGAAGAAGAAGAAGAAGAAGGAGAGGAGAAGAAGAGAAGAAGAGAAGAAGAGAAGAGAGAAGAGGAGGGAAGGCTCCGCCTCCCCCCCTTCATGCTGCTCCGTCCACCCACCACCGTCGTCCACGCAAAGAAGAAGAGAGGGAAAAGAGAGAAGAGAAGAAGAGAGGAGTGAGGTCTGGGAGGGGAGGAGCCCATGCTCCGTTCCCCTTTCCCCCTCATATTTGTATTCCCTTTCTTTCCCTTTCCTTTCTCACTGTTGTCCTTTTCTTTTATTTCTCCCTGCGATGTATTGGCCCTTTGTGGCCTTTTCTTTCAATGAATGAAGATCCCTATTGTTGGGTGTCTTGCTGCCGTGCTCGATTCATGCGTCCAAACCATTCTCCCCCTCCGTCTTGGCTCTCTTCATGAGACCCTCGGCCTTCACCGTTTGTTTCGCCCGCCTTGCTTGCCGTTTACGCCTCTGGTGGCGCACTCCTTTTGGTGCCCCAGCGGCACACCCTTGAAGTGCCTCAGCGGCACACCCTAATCATGCCCCCAGCGGCACACCCTTGAAGTGCTTCAGCGGCACACCCTAATTATGCCTCCAACGGCACACTCCATTTGTGCCTTCAGCGGCACACCCATTTGTGCCTCCAGCGGCACACCCAGATCGTGCCTCCAGCGGCACACCCTGATCGTGCCTCCAACGGCACACCCTAATTGTGCCCTCAGCGGCACACCCCAGACCAATTCCTCCCCCGGCATGCCCTAGCTAGGCCCTTCGCCAGCACGCCCACCCGTGCCGTCCTTTCCCGGCACACTCGCCCTTCTTTCTTGCCCGGTGCACCCCCCCCATCAGCCAGTCCTAGAGTAGCCTTCCACTCGCCGTTCCCTCCGAGTTTTCCGAGGTTTATAAAGGTGTTGCCGCTCTCGGGCGCCCACCTTCAGTTGTCGGGTTCCGCCACTCCGTGTGGGCGCGTCCCCTGTATCTCCCTTACGCTCGGGTTAAGGGGAGATGCTGCCAAATTTTTGTTAGAAACAATGACGTATTAAAAAGACAAAAGAAGTAATCAACAAATGGAACAACAACATATTAAAAAGAGAAAAGAAAGCAACAAACAAATAAAAAGAACAACGGTAAAATGCTTTAACCGACGCAATGGAACCGTAATCAACGTAAAGAGAACCAAATCGAACAACAACTAAACAACTTGAACATCCGCCCTCACAAAAGAAAGAATGAAGATTAATCAAGAGACGAAAAGAAGAAACCCATGCAAAACTTAATAAACTCAAGAGAAAGAAGAAAAGAAGAAAAGAAAAGCCTTAAAAGAAATGAAAGAGAAACAGACTCCCATGCCCCTGGCCCTTCCAGCGGTACACCCCTTGAAGTGCCTCAGCGGTACACCCTTTCGGCCCTTCGCCGGCACAGCCCCTGGCCCCTCCAGCGGTACACCTCTGGGCCCCCAGCGGCACACCCTTTCAGCCCTCCAGCGGTACACCCCCAGGCCCTTCAGCGGTACACTCCCTTGGCCCCCCAGCGGCACACCCCCAGGCCCTTCAGCGGTACGCCCTCCTACCCTTCAGCGGCACGCCCTCAGCCCTTAAGCGGTACACCCCCCTTAGGCGTCTAATGGCCCATTTTCTCTCCAGAAAATATGAGTAATAATAATAATAATAATAATAAATAACAAATTCAAAAAATAAATAAATAAATAAGAATAATAAAGGAATAAGTAATATTAATAATAAGCTTAAAAATAATAACAATAATAATAATTAGACAAATAAATGATAACAGAGAAGAATGAATAATAATAACAAACTCACCAAGAATGATAAATAAATAAATGGTAACCCAGGATAGATAATAATAATAACAAATTTAACGAAACACGACAAGCAAATGAATGATAATAAAACGAACAAACAATAAAAACAAACCTAACAATAACAATAATAAATGAATAAATCACAAGCAAAAAAATAATACATAAATAGCAATAACGAACTCACTCAAAGATCCACATAAATCAACAAATAATAATAGTAAAACTCTGAGTAGTAAAAAAAAAGGTAAAATCCGCTTTGCAGCCCTGTCTCTCTCGTGACCCGGTGCTGAAGGAACAACGATGTCGCCCTCCCAAGTTGGGCCTGAGCCTTGGGAATCATCCCGAACTGGCCACGACCTGACCTCGCCTAGGGCCGACATTCCGATTGAACCGGACTCGTTTCTCAGGCCGGATCCCTTCCGAGCCACTACTAAAATTGCCGCACGCTCGGTAGACATTTGAACGGGTTCACCTCGATTTTCGCCGCGTTTCTATTACAGACCTGTATCTGAACATGAAAATACCCGTGAGCAATCAACATGGCCGACGACTCTCGCCCCGATATGATCGTGAGCCGGCATTGTTCCGGACCGATAGCTCGTTAAATCGGATTCGTTCTAACGGGATTCGCTCCCGCTCTTTCATTGAAATTGCCGTAAACTCGGCATACATTTGTACGGGGTCGTTCACGCTCACGTCGCACTTGCAATATGGGCCCTTTCCCAAACTTGAAAAGGTCCGCAAGTGACCGACAGAATCAGAATAGAACGAGACGGCTCTCGCCACCCCTGGACTCCTTCCATGGGAATATTAATAAGCCCCCCGTGGGCCACACTTAGACCTCGGGCCTATTTCGATCATGGTCATCGTCTGGCTCATATCCTCTGTCTACAACCCGCTCCTTTCGAACACGCTTTCGATTCTGCAGTCTAATCCCGGGATTCTCCCCCGTTGCCCTCCGGCACCGAAAATATTAATGATGCCCGCGCAAGCCTCGTTCGGACCACGGGAGGCGCCCCCAATACGGTCCTGACTCGATCTCGCACCGGGCCAACAGATTCACTGGTTTCTGACTACTCTAACCGAGATTCAACCGAATATTTCCAGTGTCTCGGAATAATAAACTTACCGTATCCCGGCATGCACATGATCCAAGTCCTCCTGCGATGATTACAATATATACTCTCAAGTCGGACTCCAGTCTGAATATTAAATGGTCTCCCGAATGACCGATATGTTTCGAACGCCCGCTTCTCCGGACACAGGGCTTTTCAGCCGATTTAAGGGATATTCCCTCGTCGCCCCTTGGCACCGAAAATATTAATGACGCTCATGTAAGTCTTGTTTCGACCGCGGGGGGCCCACCGCAGTATGGTCGCAGCTTGCTCTTGCACCGGGCCAAAAGATTTACCGGTTTCCGGCCGCTCTGACCGAGGTTTAGCCGAACGTTTTCCGTTCTCCTGAACAATAAATTGCCATATCCTTGCATACATATACTCCGGTCTTCCCGCGACCATCGCGCTTTTCCCAAGATGGACACTCGTCCGAACATTAATGGTCAGCACACGACCGACATGATTGCGAATGTTTTCTTCTTACCCTCATACGGGGGTTTCGATGCTTCCTAATAGACCTTTCGTGCAATTAATTTATTGGCCATGAGGCCCTGAATCTCGGCGATTAATCAAGGGTGTTCCCTCGTATGGGGGATGTAAATGACGCCGTGACCTTTATGGCACGACAGGTTTTGGTCCCGACACGAACCACACAATCGTCTGACGAAGTTAGATCGAGAGTATCATGGGCTCTTCGGAGCACGAATAAATCGTCACCTTGGTGACTGGCACGCCCACGCACTCAATAAACGAATAAACCAACAAGAGAATAACAAGTGAAAAAAGTGCGTCCACAAGTCTGGCACGCCCGGTGGGACCAAACCACCCTTCATCTCTTCGCCGGGATTCAGGGCCTCATGGCCCCCTAATAAATGATGTTTGCCTGCTTTGATGAATTGCAGGTGCTGTCTTCGCCAGTCCTATGGGGAGAAAAGCCAGACTCGACGCAGTTGCCTTTGCGGCCTCGAGAACGCTGCTTCGAAGCATATACAGCTTGCCAGAATCATGGGGGCCATTATATAAAAAAAGGGGGAAGATAAGAAAAGAGAAAGAGAAGGGAAGGGAGGGGAAATCAAGCCCCTCGTTTCCCTCAAGAAGAAAGAGAAGAAAAGAAAAAAAAAAGAAAAAAAGAAAAAACGAGAAAAGAAAGAAGCAAGAAAAAAGAAGAGAAAGAATTGGCAAGAGAGGGTTGTACGACCACGTCCGTCGAGACCCGTGTTGAACAAAGATTACCACTGTGGGGTTGATGCGGTGGAGCGAACCACTCATCCCCTCCCTGAGGGGATGAGCGCTCCCCTGCACCCCCACCCTGGTGAATCATACAAAGAAGAAGAGAAGAGAAAGAGGGACAAAAAAAGAAGACAGAAAAGAGAGAGAGAGAGAGAAGAAAAGAGATAGAAGAAAAGAGAAAGAAGAATAGAAGAAAAGTCGGCCAGCATCGCCGACCAGAAGAGCAAGAAGAAGCCCGGCGTCCTGCTCGACTCTAGGAGGCTCCCAGTCTGCGGTGCAATGACCCCGCTCGTTCCTCCTTCCTGCTACCTCTATTCGGCACAAAACGGCCCCCGAGTGGTTGTTAAAAGACCCAATGAGCCATGATTGTAGCTTGGTAAATGGCTGCCCGCTGTGGGGAATGCTTTATAGCAATGGGGCCAAGCACGGTCGCCACTCCCGAAGAGAGCATGCACATACCCCGCTATGGGGGATACGAAGAAGAGATATACCCCGCCATGGGAGCATAGGAGGCAAAAGAAGATATACACCCCGCTCCTGGGGGCACATGAAGAGATTCTACCCCATCCGAGGGCACAATAGACAACAAAGCTACACCCCGGCTCAGGGGCCTTTGAAGAAGAGAACATACCCCGGTCCAGGGGCATAGAAGCAGAAGACATACCCCGACTGTGGGGCACATAAAGAGAAACACACCCCGCCTTGGGGGCATAAGAAGCAACATGGTTTCACCCCGATCTAGGGACATAAAGAGCAAAAGAATACACTCCGACTTAGGGGCATATGAAGAGAAGCATACCCCGCTCTGGGGCATAAGAAGCAGAAGCCACACCCCGTCTGGGGGAATAGAAGCCATAAAGAATACGCCTCAGCTTAGGGGCATTTGAAGAAGCTACATCCCGCCCTGGGAGCATACGAAGAAAAGAATCCACCCCATCTTGGGGGTATTAAAAAAAACAACATACCCCGCCCGGGGGCATAGAACCATAAAAAAATATGCCCCGGTCTTGGGGTATTTGAAGAAGAAACATACCCCGCCAAGGGGCATAGAAGTCATGAAGAATGCACCCCGGCTTAGGGGCATCTGAAGAAGTCACATCTCGTTTCGGGAGCACAAGAAAGAGAAGAATATGTCCCGGTCTAGGGGTATTTGAAGAAGAAACATACCCCGCCAGGGGGCATCGAAGTCATGAAGAATACGCCCCAGCTTAAGGGCATTTAAAAGAAATCACGTCCCGCCTCGGGAGCACGAGAAGCAGCAGGAACACACCCTGGCCTAGGGGTATTTGAAGAAGAAATATACCCCGCTTGGGGGCATAGAAGCTGTAAAGAGCACGCCTCGGCCTAGGGGCATCTGAAGAAGCTACATCCCACTCTGGGAGCATAAGAAGAAAAGAGTCCACCCCATCTTAGGGGTATATATTAAAAAAAAAACATACCCCACCCGGGGGCATAGAAGCCATAAAGAATGCACCCCGGCCTAGGGATATTTGAAGAAGAGAAGCAAACCACACCCCACTCCAGGGGGCACATAAAGAGAAATTACACCCTGCCTGGGGGCACAGAAATAAAGAGGCAAAACACACCCCCCCCTCAGGGGGGATGCATATCAAATAAAGTTACACCCCAACCTGGGGGCACATTAAGAGAAATACACTCCAGCATGGAAGCACTAATGAGAAAAGAAGAGCATAATAAAGAAAAAGACACGCACGAGGCAGACGTGGTCTTCGAGCCCGCCTCATCCCACAAAAGAAGAGAAGAAAAGAAAGGAAGAAGAGACACATGAGGCAGACGTGGCTTTCGAGCCCGCCTCATCCCCCCAAAAAAGGGGGGGGACACATGAGGCAGACGTGGTCTTCGAGCCCGCCCCACCACGCAAGAGAAGAGAAGAAAAGAAAGAAAAGACACATGAGGCGAATATGGTATTTGCACCTGCCTCTCTACAAAAAAAGAGAAAGAGTCACGAGGCGATCATGGTCTTTGCACCTGCCTCTCTACAAAAGAAGAAGAAAAAAAAAGAGACACATGAGGCAGACGTGGACCCTGAACCCGCCTCTCCATAGAAGAAGAAGAGAAGAGAAAAAGAGACATGAGGCGAACATGGTCTTTGCACCGGCCTCTCCGTAAAAAAAAGAAAAGAAGAAGATAAAGAATAGTCACGAGGCGATCATGGTCTTTGCACCTGCCTCTCTACAAAAGAAGAAGAGAAAAAAAAAGAGACACATGAGGCAGACGTGGTCCCTGAACCTGCCTCTCCATAAAAGAGGAAGAGCAGAAGAAAAAAATAATCACGGGGCGAACACGGTCTCTGCACCCGCCTCTCCATAAAAAAGAAGAGAAGAAGAGAAAGAACAATCACGGGGCGAACATGGTCCTTACACCTGCCCCTCCACAAAAGAAGAAGAGAAGAAAAGAAACGGCAATTATGAGGCGAACACGGTCTTTGCACCCGCCTCCCCACACAAAGAAAGGAGAGAAGAAGAGAAAGAAGGGTCACGAGGCAAACTTTTACCTCCGACCTCCAGCCATCTAACAAATAGAAACTAGCTAAACCTTCCGCCGACGGGGCGTTAAACCGACTAGACCTTCCGCCGACGGGGCATTAAACCGATTAAACCCTTCCGCCGACGGGGCGTTAAACCGACTAGATCTTCCGCCGACGGGACGTTAAACCGACTAGATCTTCCGCCGACGGGGCGTTAAACCTACTAGATCTTCCATCGGCGGGACGTTAAACCGACTAGATCTTCCGCCGGCGGGGTGTTAAACCGACTAGACCTTCCGCCGACGGGGCGTTAAACCGACTAGATCTTCCGCCGACGGGGCGTTAAACCGACTAGACCTTCCACCGACGGGGCGTTAAACCGACTAAACCTTCCGCCGACGGGGCATTAAACCGACTAGACCTTCCGCCAATGGGGCGTTAAACCGACTAGACCTTCCGCCGACGGGGCGTTAAACCGACAAAGGCCTCCCAGATCCTGGCTTTTGTAGCCTGCTTCCCAAAATTCGGCCCTCGTGGCCCACTTCCTAACTTTGGCTCTTGCAACCTACTTATCTTTGGCCCTCGTGGCCTGCTTCCCAACTTTGGCTCTCGCGACTTGCTTCCCCTTGGCTTTTATAGCCCGCTTCCAAACTTTGGCTCCTGCAGCCTGCTTACCTTTGGCCCTCGTGGCCTGCTTCCCAACTTCGGCTCTTTGCAGCCCGCTTCTCAGCTTCGGCTTGTAGCCCGCTTCCCCAATTCTGGCCCTCGTAGCCTGCTTACCTGTGGCCTTCGTGGCCTGCTTCCCAACTTTGGCTCTCGCGGCCTGCTTCCCCTTGGCTTTTATAGCCTGCTTCCAAATTTTAGCTCCTGCAGCCTGCTTACCTTTGGCCCTCGTGGTCTGCTTCCCAACTTCGGCTCTTTGCAGCCCCCTTCTCAGCTTCGACTTGTAGCCCGCTTCCCCAATTCTGGCCCTCGTAGCCTGCTTACCTGTGGCCTTCGTGGCCTGGTTCCCAACTTTGGCTCCTGCAGCCTGCTTACCTTTGGCCCTCATGGCATGCTTCCCAACTTCGGCTCTTTGCAGCCCGCTTCTCAGCTTCGGCTTGTAGCCCGCTTCCCCAATTCTGGCCCTCGTAGCCTGCTTACCTGTGGCCTTCGTGGCATGGTTCCCAACTTTAGCTCTTGCAGCCTGCTTACCTTTGGCCCTCGTGGCCCACTCCCCTAATGTCCCTTGGGTTCTATAGCCTGCTTCCCTAATACCTTTACTACCACTACACGTATACGTAACAACAATATTTTCTTATGCAAAAAAAGAAAAAAAAATAAAACAAAAAAAAAAACAACAACAACACCTAAAAAAAAAAATAAAACAAAACAACAAAACAAACACAAAAAAGGGAAGAAAATGGAAACAAAAAAAAGAGAATGCATGATTGCCTTGCTTGCATGGTTGCTTAATATAGAATAATACATCTCCTTGAAATTTTCTAAGACCGTGTTTCCTTGCTAAATAATAATATCATCCTGATTCTGGATGCGCACGCGTCACGGCATACGCTCGAAGGAAACCCAATTATGGCGAGTGCACACGTCAAGGGGAAGAGTCATGGCTGAATCGCTAAGCCCAACTCACAAAATAAACTTGAGGCAACGCCCCCACACTTAGCACTTAACGTGTTCAATAGCTTTCAACTATAGGGATTGTCCGAATTTCTTCTTAGCACTCTACGGATGCTTGAATTTCGGCACTCGCGTGAAAGGTAATCGTGAGGAAAAAGCTGCCTACCCCCACTGTAAAAAAAAAAGAGAGAGAGAGAAAGAAAAAAGAGAGAGAAAAATATAATAAAAGAGAGAGACACGTGAATCCGAGTAGCCGGGAATCCCCATTGAGACAGATGAGGAGACTCGCGCGAAATGGTGAAGCGAATTATAATAAGGATGAAACCTATTAGCCGGGAATCCCCATTGAGACACATGAGGAGACTCGCGTCAAATGGTAGAATCCGTAATATAATTACAATAAGGACGAATCTTAGTAGCCGGGAATCCCCATTGAGACACATGAGGAGACTCGCGCCGAACGGTGAAATCCGCTACCAAAATAAACAGATGGGGGCTGTGTGAAGCTACCGAAAGTCGAAAGCCTGAAACTAATGTGTAGGCGCTAGAGTGAGCCTCGAGTGTTACTAGGAAAACCTGCATATCCATATGGTTAGGGCTCTTTGCTCACACATTTGCACTGTCACGCCACAGAGAATTACCTCGGGTGAAATGCGTGAATTCAGGCTATGCATGCAAGACGTGCGATATCCTCTTGACGGGTGCACCACCCCTCGATTGTGCCTCGCGGCCCACACCGCATCTACGAATTAGGGACGATGTCCCTATTCTATCCCCTATAGGGGGAGCAGCCTTACTTATATTTATGTTATGCCTGCTAATGAATACTTGCATGCTTTAAAATAATAATAATAATAATAAGTATAAATAAACAATAAAAATATGGGTATACAATAAACTCAGTTTCGGCCATCGAAGCCTACTTTCCCAGCTCTGGCTCGTAGAGCCCAATCTTGGCCCCCCATGGCCTACCTCTTGCCCTCGCGGCTCATTAATCTCCCAACTCCGGCTTCTGTAGTCCGCTTCCCTGATTTGGGCTTTCACATCTTACGCCTTAATTTCGACTCTTACAGCCCGCTGTCCAACAACTTTGGCTCTTGTAGCCTGCTTACCTCGGCCCCCATGGCCCGCTTTCCCAATTCGGCCCTTCACGGCCTGCTTCCCAAAATTCGGCCTCCATGGCCCGCTGCCCATAATCTCGACCTTCACAGCCCGCTTCCCAACTTTGGCTCTTGTAGCCTACTTATCTCGGCCCCCATGGCCCACTTTCCCAATTCTGGCTCTCGCAACCTGCTCCCCAGAATTCGGCCTTCACGGCCTGCTTCCCAGAATTCGGCTCTTGCAGCCCCCTTCCCAATTTCGGCTCCTGCAGCATGCTCCCCAATTCTAGCTCTCGTAGCTTGCTTCCCCGATTCGGCTCTTTGTAGCCTGCTTCCCAATGTCTCCGGCACTTACAGCCCGCTTCCCAATATCTTTGGCTCTTCTAGCCTGCTTCTCAGGATTCGGCCCTTCACGGCCTGCTTCCCAGAATTCGGCCTTTACGGCCTGCTTCCCCGATTTCAGCCTTCGCGGCCTACCTCTGTGACACCAACTCCGGCCCTTGCGGCCCACTTTCCCGAGTCCAGGTTTCATAACCGGAATCCCCAGCGCTTTTGAATCAACAAATTCTTCTCTCCGTCCCTTCAGGCGATGAATACCCCTGTTGAAGCAATGAACCCTTCTCTCTGCCCTCGTGGCTCGCCTTTCACGATTTTGGCTTTTGAAGCCCGCTTCCAGCCTTGGCTGTTTTGGCCTCCCCTGTTGGCCTCTGCGCCGACAGCTCTTATATTATTGGCATCCATGCCAACAGCCACCTGGAGTTCTTCAAAAAAAAAAGGAAAAGAAAAAAGAAGGGAAGAAGAGAAGAAACAACAAAAAAAGGACAACAAAAAGGACAAAAAAGAAGAGATGACAAAAGAGAAGAATAGAAAAGAAGAGAAGAAGAGGAAAGAGAAAAGAAAAGAAAGAAAAGAGACAAATAGACCAACATACTGCTTCGGTTCCCGGCGTCTCGTCGGCACTGATGAAGAGATCAACAAACAGGTCAGCTCCCGGCACCCCGTCGGCACTGGCGAAGAGACAAAGAAATCAACAAACCAGGTCAGTTCCCGACACCCCGTCGGCACTGACGAAGAGACCAACAAACCAGGTCAGCTCCTGACACCCCGTTGGCACTGACGAAGAGACCAAGAGACAAAGAGACCAATAAATCAAGTCAGCTCCCGGCACCCTGTCGGCGCTGGCGAAGAGACAAAGAGATCAACAAATCATGTTAACGCCCGACACCCTGTCAGGCACTGACGAAGAGAAGAAGAGACCAGCAAACCAGGTCAGCTCCCGGCATCCTGTCGGCACTGATGAAGAGACAAATAGACCAACATACTGCTTCGGTTCCCAGCGTCCCGTCGGCACTGATGAAGAGACCAACAAAGCATGTCAGTTCCCGACACCGCGTCGGCACTGACGAAGAGACAAAGAGATCAACAAATCATGTCAGCTCCTGGCACCATGTCGGCACTGACGAAGAGACAAAGAGACCAAATATATCATGTCAGCTCCCGACACCCTGTCAGGCACTGGCGAAGAGAAGAAGAGACCAGCAAACCAGGTCAGCTCCCGGCATCCTGTCGGCACTGATGAAGAGACAAATAGACCAACATACTGCTTCGATTCCCGGCGTCCCGTCGGCACTGATGAAGAGACCAACAAAGCATGTCAGTTCCCGACACCGCGTCGGCACTGACGAAGAGACAAAGAGATCAACAAATCATGTCAGCTCCCGGCACCCTGTCGGCACTGACGAAGAGACAAAGAGACCAAATATATCATGTCAGCTCCCGACACCCTGTCAGGCACTGGCGAAGAGAAGAAGAGACCAGCAAACCAGGTCAGCTCCCGGCATCCTGTCGACATTGATGAAGAGACAAATAGACTAACATACTGCTTCGGTTCCCGGCATCCCGTCGGCACTGATGAAAAGACCAACAAGGCATGTCAGTTCCCGACACCGCGTCGGCACTGACGAAGAGACAAAGAGATCAACAACCATGTCGGCGCCCGACACCCCGTCGGCACTGACTAAGAGAAGAAGAGACAAACATGTCATGTCAGTCCCCGACACCCCATCGGCACTGACGAAGAGAAAAAGAGACCAACAAACCAAGTCAGCTGCCGACACCCCGTCGACGCTGACGAAAAGACCAACACACCATGTTAACGCCCGACACCCCGCCGGCACTGACGAAGAAAAGAATAGACCAATATATATCAGCGCCCGACACCCCGTCGGCACTGACGAAGAGAAGAAGAGACCAACGCGCTACAGTAGCTCCCGACACCCTGTTGGCACTGACGAAGAGAAGAAGAGACAAGCATACCACGTCAATCCCTGACATCCCGTCGGCACCGACGAAGAAAAAGAGACCAGTACACCTGCGGGCACCGCCCGGCTCATCCTTCACCTGCGCTACCCGTGGGTGGGGGGCATTTGTGGACACCAAAAAATTGCACACCCGAATATCGTGCCCGGCCTCGCATCAACAACGACGCCGAGCGATGAAACCCCAGAGAAAGACTAGTCACCCAGACTATCCAAAAATGCACACTGCCGTGAAGCCGTCTCCGGAGTCACGACAGTGAAGAGAAAACCAACCACAAAGAGCCCCACGATCCATGGGTCTTGAAGAAAATCAGACGGGCCGCAACTCGTGCTCACAACGGGCTGAAAACTACCCATTTAGCCGTTCAACGGCATGCCTCTGGCCCCTCTCTAGCGGTACGCCCATGGGAGCCCTTCAGCGGCACACCCAAGCCCCCAGGGCTTTAACGGCACACCCCCAGGGTGCCCAGCGGCACACCCCAGGGGGGGGCTTCAACGGCACACCCCCCTGGGTGCCCAGCGGCACACCCCAGGGGGGGGGGGCTTCAGCAGTACGCCCCCAGGGGCTTTCAGTGGCGCAGCCCCAATGGGCTTTTAGCGGCACAGCCCCCATGGGCTTGAACGGCACGCTTCCTTCAGCCTTCAGCAGCACACCCAAGCCCCCCAGGCTTCAGCTGCACGCCCATTCTGGGTTTCAGCGGTACACACCCTATGGCTTCAGCGGCACGCCCCTTTGGGCCCTCAGCGGCACGCTCTGCTGGGCCTTCGACGGCACGCATGTTTTGTGCTCCAGCGGCACGCCTGTTTGGCCCTCTTACGGCACGCTTGTGCAGCCCGCTAGCGGCACAGCATGAAAGTTTTTTTTCAACGGCCAGACGACTTGAAGCCCATGCCCTACATATCCTTGGCGCGCAGTGAGCTGTCCGAGGTGTCGACCAGTCGTTGGGCCACGCAGGCTACTCCCCTGACGCCCAGGACGGGGAAGGTCAAATGCCATCATCACAAGTCGTTTCCCGCCTTCGACTGGCGTGCTCAAAAGCTCCCGCTGCTGGGAGTATAAAAGGACTCCCATTCGAGAAAAGAAAAAAGGAGGGGACAAACACACAGACACAGGCAGAAGAGAAGAAGAGAAGAAGAAGAAGAAGAAGAAGGAGAGGAGAAGAAGAGAAGAAGAGAAGAAGAGAAGAAGAGAAGAAGAGAAGAGAGAAGAGGAGGGAAGGCTCCGCCTCCCCCCCTTCCTGCTGCTCCGTCCACCCACCACCGTCGTCCACGCAAAGAAGAAGAGAGGGAAAAGAGAGAAGAGAAGAAGAGAGGAGTGAGGTCTGGGAGGGGAGGAGCCCATGCTCCGTTCCCCTTTCCCCCTCATATTTGTATTCCCTTTCTTTCCCCTTTCCTTTCTCACTGTTGTCCTTTTCTTTTATTTCTCCCTGCGATGTATTGGCCCTTTGTGGCCTTTTCTTTCAATGAATGAAGATCCCTATTGTTGGGTGTCTTGCTGCCGTGCTCGATTCATGCGTCCAAACCATTCTCCCCCTCCGTCTTGGCTCTCTTCAGGAGACCCTCGGCCTTCACCGTTTGTTTCGCCCGCCTTGCTTACCGTTTACGCCTCTGGTGGCGCACTCCTTTTGGTGCCCCAGCGGCACACCCTTGAAGTGCCTCAGCGGCACACCCTAATCATGCCCCCAGCGGCACACCCTTGAAGTGCTTCAGCAGCACACCCTAATTATGCCTCCAATGGCACACTCCATTTGTGCCTTCAGCGGCACACCCATTTGTGCCTCCAGCGGCACACTCAGATCGTGCCTCCAGCGGCACACCCTGATCGTGCCTCCAACGGCACACCCTAATTGTGCCCTCAGCGGCACACCCCAGACCAATTCCTCCCCCGGCATGCCCTGGCTAGGCCCTTCGCCAGCACGCCCACCCGTGCCGTCCTTGCCCGGCACACTCGCCCTTCTTTCTTGCCCGGTGCACCCCCCCCATCAGCCAGTCCTAGAGTAGCCTTCCACTCGTCGTTCCCTTCGAGTTTTCCGAGGGAATATTAATAAGCCCCCCGTGGGCCACACTTAGACCTCGGGCCTGTCCCGATCATGGTCATCGTCTGGCTCATATCCTCTGTCTACAGCCCGCTCCTTTCGAACACGCTTTCGATTCTGGAGTCTAATCCCGGGATTCTCCCCGTTGCCCTCCGGCACCGGAAATATTAATGATGCCCGCGCAAGCCTCGTTCGGACCACGGGAGGCGCCCCCAATACGGTCCTGACTCGATCTCGCACCGGGCCAACAGATTCACTGGTTTCCAACTACTCTAACCGAGATTCAACCGAATATTTTCAGTTTCTCGGAATAATAAACTTGCCGTATCCTAGCATGCACATGTTCCAAGTCCTCCTGTGACGATTACAATACTCTCAAGTCGGACTCCCGTCCGAATATTAAATGGTCTCCCGAATGACCGATATGTTTCGAACGCCCGCTTCTACGGACACAGGGCTTTTCAGCCGATTCAAGGGATATTCCCTCGTCACCCCTTGGCACCGAAAATATTAATGACGCTCATGTAAGTCTTATTTCGACCGCGGGGGGCCCACCGCAGTATGGTGGCAGCTTGCTCTTGCACCGGGCCAACAGATTTACCGATTTCCGACCGCTCTGACCGAGGTTTAGCCGAACGTTTTCCGTTCTCCTGAACAATAAATTGCCATATCCTGGCATACATATACTCCGGTCTTCCCGCGACCATCGCACTTTTCCCAAGATGGACACTCGTCCGAACATTAATGGTCAGCACACGACCGACATGATCGCGAATGTTTTCTTCTTACCCTCATACGGGGGTTTCGATGCTTCCTAATAGACCTTTCGTGCAATTAATTTATTGGCCATGAGGCCCTGAATCTCGGCGATTAATCAAGGGTGTTCCATCGTATGGGGGATGTAAATGACGCCGTGGCCTTTATGGCACGGCGGGTTTTGGTCCCGACACGAACCACACAATCGTCTGACGAAGTTAGATCGAGCGCATCATGGGCTCTTCGGAGCCCGAATAAATCGTCACCTTGGTGACTGGCACGCCCACGCACTCAATAAATGAATAAACCAACAAGAGAATAACAAGTGAAAAAAGTGTGTCCACATCCCTACTCGTCTTTCCCTTTCTAGGCCTGCTTGCCTGTTCGGGTTATTCCCTCTCGTCCTTACCTGTTCCCTACTCCTGCTTCCCTTTCTTTTGTAGCTCTCTAGTGTTGTTTCTTGCTGCTGTCCCTGTTGTTCCGTGTTACTGCGTGTTTTTCAGTGGGGATCCGCGTGACCCCTACTGAGCCAGTGACACGAGACTCATCCCTGCTTTTCAGGTGGGGTGATGTGTTCGTTCTGCTTCCCCGGATCCTGGAGTTCGAGTCGTAGCTGCCAGCTGGTACCTCCGTCGGGCTTCCTCCGTCTTCTTGGTACGTCTTTTCTTTCTGTTGACTGTACTGCTAGACTGTTGTCTTTAGCTTTGGACTTGACTCTGGTATATAATTGTTTAAAATCTGTTAATTAAATTATAATTTTATTTCTACTACTTTAGTAGACCGATCTAATGAAATTTAATTCTTGTTGTTACATTTGTCAGTTCAATGTACTACACGACAATCCTTTTTCCCTTCGGAGCTTTACCGCTCTTGGGAGGCCTCGCGGGTTCCAAGTGGTATCAGATGTATCCGGTTGTCCTACCGGGTATATCTGGTATCCGGAATCCGGGTCGCCACAGTTGGTATCAGAGCGTTGTTGTGTGAAGTACATGAGAATCTCAGATATACAATTCCCAGAGTCGCTAAGTCCAGTACAGTCTTCAGCTGGCGTTAGATTTCGTGATTTCCGTTCCTTGTCGTTGTGGGTCTTTTCTTTGTAAGCTACTCGATGCATGACTTGTTCCCTAGAAGTCGTGTGATCAGCTGCTGTTATGCCTTGATGCGACCCTGCTTGCAGTGGTATTCTGTGGTTCTGTGTCCTATATGGAGTCGGAATCCTGCGAGTGCTGCCGTTATTATTTTTGTAAGTGCTGTTTCTCTATGATTTTGTCTGTCTATCATTAGCACTTTGTGGACCAACTCATGTCAGATCGCTTTGCTGTACTCCCTTCCCTGGTAGAGTTAGCTTGCGACTCGATCAGATGTCTCGTGGTCCGGTGCGGTCGTCTTGCCGTTGTTTCTCGTGGTTCATGTCGTTTTGTGGTTGTGTACGTTGTCGGGTTGTTCTTCCCTGCTTACCCTTGCTAGTCCTTGAATTTCGAGGATGAAATTTCTTAAAGGAGGGGAGGATGTAATGTCCCGGATCTTTGTTGGATCCTTATTGGGTCTTTCAGATCCTTTTCGGTGAGTTTCAGTTCGCTTTTGTAGCTCCCGAGTTGAGTTTTACGATCCGTGTGGGTTTTTCTCTCGTACTAGTTACGGAACCCTGCGGTGAGTTTATTTCTCAATTCATCGACACGTGGATGACACAATGGCGATGTACTCGTCGAGCCGATCATTTTGACTATTTTTGCATGTTTTTCGGAGATAGGGCCAAAAATCAGATTTTTTAGAAATTAGGAAAATTCATAATTTCTTTTCCTTCCTCTCTCCTTCTTCTCATTTCGCCGCCGCCGTCTCTCTCTCTCCCGTTTCTCTCCCTTTTTCGCCTTCTCGACTCCGGCTGCCGACAGAGGACCTGGGGGCGAGTGCTGGGGATGCTGTGGAGCTGGTTGGGTGTGCGATGGGGCGAGGATGGAGTGGTTTTGGCGCGATCCCGAACGGTGGATTCAAAGCCGACGTTTGAGCTCGCGGCGCTATTTTTGACGCGGTTTAGTCCCTTCGGGGCACGGTTTCTTCGGTGGAGGTAGGGAGATGGATCACCACTTCGTCCTCTACGTTTTCCCTGCTTCTGTGCGTGGTTTGGCGCTAGAAAGGGCTAGATCGGGCTTGTTTGGGGAAAACCGTAGTTTTTGGGCTTTTCAGGGTTCACCGGAAAACGACAACCATTCGCGACGTAGTTAGTGTCAAAATGACCGCTGGGATGTCTGGATCCCATTCATGTTAGTTTCGTGTCGATCGGTCATCATTCGGGGCCGGTAGGAATCCGGGAACCTCGGTGACTCGTTTAGGGTCGATTCGTCGGAATCGCCCCGATCTCTCGTTTTAATCCATGCATGTGGGATTTTTTGCCTCCGGAAGTTGTTTTTCGTTGTTTGCCTTTGTTTCCCCTGCGCTTTGGCGTGAATGGGGTGTGGAACGGGCCGATTTGGCGTTTCCACCTTTTTCCCACCGTGGCCGGTGTAGCGGTCGTATCATAGACCGTCAGAGGTCCTTGACGGCCCTACGATAGACCGCCACAACGTTCGTTCATTTTAAATTTTTCGTGGCTGTGGGAGTGTGATGGTCAAGATGTGGTGCGTCACAGCCCTCTGACGCGTCCCGGTGTGTGCGTCACGGCTATTTTGTCTTCTTGTGTTTTGGTTAAGTCGGTTCCTCTGACGCGCCTGCCCTAGTGCGTCAGGCTGTGTAACACGCCCGCCCCAGGCCGTTACACCCTATTTTGGCTGTGTTGGGTGGCTGTGTCGGCTGTCTCTAATGGCCCTGCCCCCGTGCGTCACAGTGTTGTAACGCGTCCGTCGTGGACCATTACGTGCTGTTTGTCTGAGTTTTCAGACTTGGGTTTGTTGGCGTAACGCGCCTGTCCTCATGCGTTAGGTTGGCGTAACGCGTCTGAGCTCGTGCGTTAGGCCGCTGTAACGCGTCTGCCCTGGTGCGTTACGTGGTTCGTGTTTGGCTTTTGAGCCTGTTGGCTCTGACGCGCCCGCCCTGGTGCGTCAGGCTCGTGTACCGCGCCTGTGCTAGGCCGTTACAGTCCTGTTGTGGCCGTGATGGCCGTGGCTTTTCGGTGTGCCGTGTGTTGGGTCCGTTCTAGGTGATGTTAGGGGCTGTTTGGGGGTAGGTTTGTGGTGTTGTCGGTCGCTCCCGTGGTCTGGCCGCTTTCTCCGTGGACGTCGGTCGATGTTCCTATGAAGGCTAAGACTACGTTTCCGAGTCTGTCGGCAGTTTCTTGTGCTGCCCTCGGTGTTTGAGGTACGGGTGACAGTGCATGTTTATCTGTCTGTACTTCAGCGCCGCGTTTCGAGCTTCCTCTTCTCGTCGCCCTAGACGTCCTGCAGTCGAGGGGTGACCCCGATATACGGTTTGTAAGCTAGTTTCCGTCGGCTCCTGCGGTTACCGTAGCGTCCTACGGGGGGAGAAAACTAGCTAGAGGCCTGGCTCTAGGCAGGAGCCAGTGTGTGCACACGTGGTCAGGGGCAGAGGACTGACGCCGACGGGCGTGACCCTGGCTAGTACTTGGTTTGTTCCTGTTTCGCCTCTCGCTTGTCGCTTCCCAGCCTTGTGAGTTGCTTGAGACACTCGTGGTTCCGCGTGGGTCTGCGACTCGGCCGTGTTCGCGTCGGTGGCACGCAGCGGTTGGTCAAGACACTAGTGGGGTTGTCGTGACCTGTCCGGGTTGGCCTTTCCGTGGCTGTACTCGAGGTCTGTGTCTTGTCCGGTGCACGACACTCCGGTCGTGTTGCCTGTGCCTGTCTAGGTCTTTTCTAGGCCTTCTTTTGCATGCCTGTTGTAGGTGTAGGTTGGGGTGTTTTGTTTGGCTTTTTCCCTTTTCCTTGCTGCTCCCTACTCCTCTTTCCCTTTCTAGGCATGCTTGCCTGTTCGGGTTATTCCCCTCGTCCTTACTTGTTCCCTACTCCTGCTTCCCTTTCTTTGGCAGCTCTCTAGTGTTGTTTCTTATTGCTGTCCATGTTGTTCCGTGTTACTGCGTGTTTTTCAGTGGGGATCCGCGTGACCCCTACTGAGCTAGTGACACGAGGCTCACCCCTGCTTTTCAGGTGGGGTGATGTGTTCGTTCTGCTTCCGCGAATCCTGGAGTTCGAGTCGTAGCTGCCAGCTGGTACCTCCGTCGGGCTTCCCCCGACTTCTTGGTACGTCTTTTCTTTCTGTTGACTGTACTGCTAGACTGCTGTCTTTAGCTTTGGACTTGACTCTGGTATATAATTGTTTAAAATCTGTTAATTAAATTATAATTTTATTTCTGCTACTTTAGCAGACCGATCTAATGAAATTTAATTCTTGCTGTTACATCGGTCAGTTCAATGTACTACACGACAATCCTTTTTCCCTTCGGAGCTTTACCGCTCTTGGGAGGCCTCGCGGGTTCCAAGTGGTATCAGGTGTATCCGGTTGTCCTACCGGGTATATCTGGTATCCGGAATCTGGGTCGCCACAGTTGGTATCAGAGCGTTGTTGTGTGAAGTACATGGGAATCTCAGATATACAGTTTCCAGAGTCGCTAAGTCCAGTACAGTCTTCAGCTGGCGTTAGGTTTCGTGATTTCCGTTCCTTGTCGTTGTGGGTCTTTTCTTGGTAAGCTGCTCGATGCATGACTCATTCCCTGGAAGTCGTGTGATCAGCTGCTGTTATGCCTTGATGCGACCCTGCTTGCAGTGGTATTCCGTGGTTCTGTGTCCTGTACGGAGCCGGAATCCTACGAGTGCTACCGTTATTATTTTTGTAAGTGCTGTTTCTCTATGATTTTATCTGTCTATCATTAGCACTTTGTGGACCAACTCATGTCGGATCACTTTGCTGTACTCCCTTCCCTGGTAGAGTTAGCTTGCGACTCGATCGTGGTTCGGTGCTGTCGTCTTGCCGTTTTTTCTCGTGGTTGGGTTGTTCTTCCCTGCTTACCCTTGCTATTCCTTGAATTTTGAGGATAAAATTTCTTAAAGGAGGGGAGGATGTAATGTCCCGGATCTTTTTTGGATCCTTATTGTGTCTTTCGGATCCTTTTCGGTGAGTTTCGGTTCGCTTTTGTAGCTCCCGAGTTGAGTTTTACGATCCGTGTGGGTTTTTCTCTCGTACTTGTTACGGAACCCTACGGTGAGTTTATTTCTCAATTCATCGACTCGTGGACGACACAGTGGTGATGTACTCGTCGAGCCGATCGTTTTGACTATTTTTACGTATTTCTCAGAGATAGGGCCAAAAATCGTATTTTTTGGAAATTAGGAAAATTCCTAATTTCTATTCCTTCCTCTCTCCTTCTTCTCATTTCGCCGTCGCCGTCTCTCTCTCCCATTTCTCTCCCCTTTTCACCTTCTCGGCTCCGGCTACAGACGGAGGACCTAGGGGCGAGTGCTGGGGATGCTGTGGAGCTGGTTGGGTGTGCGACGGGGCGAGGATGGAGTGGTTTTAGCGCGATCCCGAACGGCGGATTCAAAGCGGACGTTTGAGCTCGCGGTGCGCTTTTCGGCGCGGTTTAGTCCCTTCGGGACACGGTTTCTTCGGTGGAGGTAGGGAGATGGATCACCACTTCGTCCTCTACGTTTTCCCTGCTTCTGTGCGTGGTTTGGCGCTAGAAAGGGCTAGATCGGGCTTGTTTGGGGAAAACCGTAGTTTTTGGGGTTTTCAGGGTTCACCGAAAAACGGCAACCATTCGCGGCATAGTTAGTGTCAAAATGACCGCTGGGATGTCTGGATCCCATTCATATTAGTTTCGTGTCGATCGGTCGTCATTCGGGGCCGGTAGGAGTCCGGGAACCTCGGTGACTCGTTTAGGGTCAATTCGTCGGAATCACCCCGATCTCTCGTTTTAATCCATGCATGTGGGCTTTTTTGCCTCCGAAAGTTGTTTTTCGTTGTTTGCCTTTGTTTCCCTGGCGCTTTGGCGTGAATGGGGCGTGGAACGGGCCGATTTGGCGTTTCCACATTTTTCTCGCCGTGGCCGGTGTAGCGGTCGTATTAGAGACCGTCAGAGGTCCCTGACGGCCCTACGATAGACCGCCACAACGTTCGTTCATTTTAAATTTTTCGTGGCTGTGGGAGTGTGACGGTCCAGGTGTGGTGCCTCACAGCCCTCTGACGCGTCCCAGTGTGTGCGTCACGGCTATTTTGTCTTCTTGTGTTTTGGTTAAGTCGGTTCCTCTGACGCGCCTGCCCTGGTGCGTTAGGCTGTGTAACGCGCCCGCCCCAGGCCGTTACACCATGTTTTGGCTGTGTTGGGTGGTTGTGTCGGCTATCTCTAACGGCCCTGCCCTCGTGCATCACGGTGTTGTAACGCGTCTGTCGTGGACCGTTACGTGCTGTTTGTCTGAGTTTTCAGACTTGGGTTTGTTGGCGTAATGTGCCTATCCTCATGCGTTAGGTTGGCGTAACGCGTCTGCGCTCGTGCGTTAGGCCGCTGTAACGCGTCTGCCCTGGTGCGTTATGTGGTTTGTGTTTGGCTTTTGAGCCTGTTGGCTCTGACGCGCCCGCCCTGGTGCGCCAGGCTCGTGTAACGCGCCTGTGCTAGGCCGTTACAGTCCTGTTGTGGCCGTGTGTTATGGGTTCGTTCTAGGTGATGTTAGGGGCTGTTTGGGGGTAGGTTTGTGGTGTTGTCGGTCACTCCCGTGGTCTGGCCGCTTTCTCCGTGGACGTCAATTGATGTTCCTATGAAAGCTAAGACTACGTTTCCGAGTCTGTCAACAGTTTCTTGTGCTGCCCTTGGTGTTGGAGGTACGGGTGACAGTGCATGTTTATCTGTCTGTACTTCAGCTCCGCGTTTCGAACTTCCTCTTCTCGTCGCCCTCGACGTCCTGCAGTCGAGGGGTGACCCCGATATACGGTTTGTAAGCTAGTTTCCGTCGGCTCTTGCGGTTACTGTAGCGTCCTACGGGGGGAGAAAACTAGCTAGAGGCTTGGCTCTAGGCAGGAGCGAGTGTGTGCACACGTGGTCAGGGGCAGAGGAATGACGCCGACGGGTGTGACCCTGGCTAGTGTTGGGTCCCGTAGTGCAGGAACACAGATCTAGAGGGGGGGTGAATAGATCCTTCTGCTAAAAATTATGTCCAATTAAAAACACAAACTAGCACACAGCGGAATTTATAAGATTGATAGGATTGAGAAAATTAATCTAAACAAGTTTAAACTTAATTCACTCAATCTCACCGAGCTCACACGATTACATAACCAGATAGTAGAGAACACACAATCACACAAATCAAACCACAAGACACGGGGCTTTTTAAGGTGGTTCGGGACCACGACGGGCTCCCTACGTCCACCCCTCACCAAACCGGTGAGGCTACACTACACGCTACAAAATGTAGCAACATGGGGAGGAACCCCAACACACACACACTACTTTCGCAGCAACACACACACATGAGGCCTTGCCTCAAACTACTGCCACAGCAGCACACACACACACAGACACACACACACACACGTTGGGGAACACACCCCGAACTGAATACTTCACACGGAGACACAACTCCGTCCACACACACGTGGGACAATGCCTACACAACCACACGGGAGAAAACTCCCAACAACACACACGGATATACTCCGCACAAATCGACACACATAAGACCACACACACACTCGGAGACCCCTTTCTCCGAACACTCACACAAAATATTATATCAAATGTATATGTAACAATCACAAATATATGCTATGACCTTCTACACAAATTCTATAGATGTAAACTAGAAGAATGCATCAAGTATAAGGCTCCCCCTTCTTCATCAAAATCTGATTCTCCCTGCTAGTTGACGGATGATCATAATCTTGACATAATCTTCTTCCTCTCCTCTAGTCGCTTCTCTTTTCCTTATTCCAATCTCCTCTCTTCACCTGAAAGAGTAGATAGACATAATGAGTTCAATCTTTAAGCTAATCTCAAACAAGAATATAGACATGAATGGTTTAGAGATTCCCCTCTTTTTCACCTATACAAAAGAATACATGAGCATTAGAGATGTTGTATCACAAAGATTATAGCTCATATATATATGCAAGAGAGAGTGAACAAAGATCATGTAAATGATTATTACACTTCTTAGATGCCCATTCAAAACATTGAACAATCTCAAACAAAAGATATATAAATGAAAGATCAAGATTACTCCCTCATGAAATGCTTCTACATGATGAAGAACGTTCTTGAAGTAATTTTGAAGAGATGCAACACGAACAGAGGTTGGATCTTGATTTCAGATGCAGCCTTCAGTTGTATATGATCTTGGGCCTTGATTCAAGCTTCTTCCCTTCAATTTCAGCTTCAGAACAAAGTGGAGGAGGGCTTGGGAGCTTCAACTTCGAACCTGCACATACAATGCTTAGAAGAACACGATTTTAGGATCTAGCATACTCTTCCTTAGGGTTTGCAACCCAAGAGATGTATATAAATGATTAGAACGGTCAAGGGACAGCTTGGAGACCAGATCTACGAATTAGGGAGTGATATAGGGCATTAGGATGTGATTGGTAGGACTTTTGGGGCAAGAAAACGGCGGTCAAACGTGGTGGCTGGGCGTCCGATCGGAAGGGGTCGACCCTGGGGTCGACCCTCGGGCACACAGAAGCCAAACAGAACCAAAAATTTGGTTCTGGGTTACATGAGTCGACCCCAGGGTTGACCCTTTCAATGGGTCGACCCCAGGGGTCGACCCTCGTGCTTCCAGAACCCAAACAGAACCTAATTTAAGGTTCTGGGTTACAGGGGTCGACCCCAGGGTCGACCCATGGGTCGACCCCTTTCAGCAGATTTCACAAAAAAGAAAAAAATAGCTCTACGCGCTTCGGCGACAGGAATTAATTCTCCTAGCTCCGAACTTCGATCGAAGCAAGACTGGAGGCGTTGGAAAGAGGACTCCCAGAGCTACAACATATAATTTTTGGAGGGAGATCCAACGGTTAGATGGAAAATGGTGAAGACTGTAAGACAGTTTGAGTTTGAAAAATAACTAAAATCTCCATCAAACCAAGGGGAAATAATTGATTAAATGTTACCATAATATCAGGAAGATCAACAATGATTTTGCATCCTTGAAGCAATATTACCCTGCACTATATGGCAATGAACTCATAAGCAAGTTGATATTAAACCGAATCTAAAGATCCCAATTCCAACCCAATTCTCCTACAAGCCATTTCATCAACCATTTAAGCCATATGATCCGAAGGATAATGAACCATCATTCAAACTCATCAAACCACATATCATTCGCTCCATTCATTTAGCATTACCAAAGTACACATTCATGATATGAGGCTCAATATGACATGATGTACGTGAGGCTCAATAGGACATGATGCTCGAGTGTGCTTTTCACAAAGGCCTTTCACATTGAAGATAGAGCAACCACACCAAGTGTAGAGACAATGTATATGCAATGTTTGTGCTAACTTCAAAGCACGTATGCATCCACATGATGATAAGCCTTGTAGAATTATAATTCATCCACATGATGATAAGCCTTATAGAATTACAATGCATCAACATGATGATATCCCAAAAGAAATAGTTTATGATCATTTCCACAACCAGTTCAAATGAAGAGCATTCACGCACAAGGCTAAGCAACAAAGGCATTTTGTAATCATCAAAATCACATACACAACAGCTAGTACTTGGTTTGTTCCTATTTTACCTCTCGCTTGTCCCTTCCTAGCCTTGAGAGTTGCTTGAGACACTTGTGGTTCCGCGTGTGTCTGCGACTCGGCCGTGTTCGCATCGGTGGCACGCAGCGGTTGGTCAAGACACTAGTGGGGTTGTCGTGACCTGTCCGAGTTGGCCTTTCCGTGGCTGTACTCGAGGTCTGTGTCTTGTCCGGTGCACGACACTCCGGTCGTGTTGCATGTGCCTGTTTAGGTCTTTTCTAGGTCTTCTTTTGCATCCCTATTGTAGGTGTAGGTTGGGGTGTTTTGTTTGGCTTTTTCCCTTTTCCTTACTGCTCCATACTCCTCTTTCCCTTTCTAGGCCTGCTTGCCTGTTTGGGTTATTCCCCTCGTCCTTACCTGTTCCCTACTCCTGCTTCCCTTTCTTTTGCAGCTCTCTAGTGTTGTTTCTTGCTGTTGTCCCTGTTGTTCCGTGTTACTGCATATTTTTTAGTGGGGATCCGCGTGACCCCTATTGAGCCAGTGACACGAGGCTCACCCCTGCTTTTCAGGTGGGGTGATGTCTTCGTTCTGCTTCCGCGGATCCTGGAGTTCGAGTCGTAGTTGCCAGTTGGTACCTCCGTCGGGCTTCCCTCGACTTCTTGGTACGTCTTTTCTTTCTATTGACTGTACTGCTAGACTGTTGTCTTTAGCTTTGGACTTGACTCTGGTATATAATTGTTTAAAATCTGTTAATTAAATTGTAATTTTATTTCTGCTACTTTAGCAGACCGATCTAATGAAGTTTAATTCTTGCTGTTACATCTGTCAGTTCAATGTACTACATGACAATCCTTTTTCCCTTCGGAGCTTTATCGCTCTTAGGAGGCCTCGCGGGTTCCAAGTGGTATCAGGTGTATCCGGTTGTCCTACCGGGTATATCTGGTATCCGGAATCCGGGTCGCCACAACCGCAACACCACCAGAGATGGCCAGGCCGTCAAGTTAGGGGATACAACCTGCAGGCTAGGAGGGCCACCGGATAGCAGGGCAACAGCAACCGGTGGCTGGCAAGAGGTGGTGGGAGGATCGGCAAGAGCGCCAGCGCAGACGTGTCGCCAGGCCTTGGCAGGCACATGAGGGAGATGAGAAGCAGTAGATGGGGGAGCATAACCAACGGGCTGCACCTTCGTCTTGCACTTGTCCAGGAGGTGGCCCAAGCGCCAACACCCTGAGCAAAACAAGGGGACGTCAGGGTAGACAATGGCTTGCCATGTCCCACCACCCCCAATGCCAACCCACACACGAGCGAGAAGAGGCTTAGAGACGTCAAGTAGAACGCAGACCCTAGCAGCATGAGCCTGGAGCAAACAAGTGGTGTTCCTGTCAACTTTGAGGACAATGTCAATGCTCCCGGCGATGGAGCGGATCATGACTTAGTGAAGAAATTGGCCGGGAGGCCAGGCAGCTGAAGCCAAACCGGGACGATAGGAGAGTCGGCATGCGGGCAGAAATGAATGGACCATTGGAAGGATGCCCTAACTTCATCGAGAGAGAAGAAGACGGCTGGTTCCCCTGAGTCAGTGAAGGCTGGGGGCTGGATGGCTATGGAGAGGGACGGTGGGGTGATAGACTGCAGGACGATATGGGCGAAGGAGGGGCCGTCGGAGGGGAGAGTGGAGGGACCCACAGCACCCACGGCGGACCAAGCAGATGGACAGCCTCCATCTGGAAATCCAGGGCCAGCACGGCCGACTGCGGCCGGAGAAGAAGACCCAACGAGGAGGCCCCCAGCCGCAGGCAGGGGAGAGCACGAAAATAGAGTGCCGGATCTATCGGCTGTGCCATCACGGCCAGGGGAGGCCGGGACCAAAGGCGCTGCAGGGGATGGCGAGGTAGCAGGAGGCCGAAGGCTAGGGGGTGGCGCTGGGAAGCTGAAGGTATGGTCGGAGGAGGGCAGGTGACCGGAGCCAGCAGAGGGGAGGGGGGACGCAGCATGGAATCCTGGGAAGGATTGCGAGCAAGAATGGAGGAGCAGACCAGTGGCAGGAGGGAGGGTACCCGCCCCCGCAGCCGGCGACGGCAGCAGACCAGAGGCTGACGGAGGAGACACCCAAGGGAGCAGCAACAGCCGTGGGTGAGCCAGCAGAGGAGACGAGACAGCTAGGGACGAGCGCAGGGTCTCCAACGGAGGGTGGCGTGTGAAGTTGGCCAAAAACGTGTCGAGCAGAAGAAGACGAGGGCACCGCGGGAGGGGCAAAGGCACCGTCGGGGGACCTACAGGAGGAGGAAGGGGGGCTGGCAGAGGCCCAAGGGCAGATGGCGAAGCTCTGTCACCGTCCGCAGGCGCCGGAGAAGCTAGGGAGACCACGTCCGTACACCGTAGCCCAAGAACGGAGGAGGTGAACACGGCGGCAGGAACGAGCGCACCACCGGCGGCGGGGGGCAGCGGAGGGAACTCAGCACCAGTAAGGAAAGGGGGAGGCTCAGGGCCTCCCCCCCACCGGCCATAGCCGGAGGAGAAGCAGCAACCAGCGCGAGCAAGCCAACGCGAGGGAGGTGACAATAATGTTTCATTTTCCAGCGCGAGCAAGCCACCTCGATCTCATATGATATGCCCGAGTCACGTGTTACTTTGTCCGAATGAGTCCAAATAATTTTCCAGCTCCTCTGCAAAACCCTTTAGATATATGTTCGTTGAAGAGGAGGACTCGATCGATCGTGACTTGGCGTCCTTCTCAAATAATAATAATGTTTTGTGCATGATCCATCTACTATGTTTTATTTTATTTTGTTTTTATGCGAACGCCGTGTTGAACGCGGCCATTAACCATTTCAGTGCATCGCGATCGAGATCCTGTCTCTCTTATTTTATTTTATGTCAGAGCGCTGCTGTTAACTCTCTGTCAGGTTCAGAGTGGTGTTGTTTGCCGGTGGTTTAAAAAAATAAAAAAAGAGACTGTGGATGAGATTGAATGGCATCGCCAACTGTTATTTCACCATTCATCAAAATATATATGAAAGATCAAGTGAAGATCAGAGGAAGATTCGATCAAGTGAACCTAATTTACTCTCATAATTTTTTTGGGATACCATACGAGAAATAAATTTTTTTTTACAGATATCTCCAACGTACTTATCCTTATACCAAACATGGCGTAAGGAACTATTTCATCAATGAGTAGGTGATGCGAAAGAAAGTGCGACTCACTAATTCCTTCCCGCTTCGTCGGGTCCCCGCGCGAGTCCGGAGGTCGGCGCTATCAACAGCTCGTTTTCAGAGCGCTGCCATTAAGGCTCTGCGCAGGAACAGCGTCAAAGTTGTTGTTTGTTGGCTGTTGCGAGCTCGATTAAATTATTATGTGCATGGTTGGTGCGCTGTAGTCAATTAAAAAAAAAAGACTCTGGATCAGATCTGGGTCTCAAGTAACCGACGATAGAGAGGGCTGAATGGCTTCGTCGTCAGCTGTTGTTTCACTGTTCATCAATGCCCTGCCCTGGGCCAAGCAAATATTAATTAAATTAAAATATATATGGAAGATGCGAGTGGAGCAATTAGATATACGCACGTAGCAGAGGAAGATTGGATATCACCCCTCAAAATAATTCCAGCTTCGCCGGGTGCCCGCGTGAGAGCCCCGGAGGCCCCTTGGCATGCCTATAAATACCGGCATCTTAATGAAGAAATGAGCATAAGAGACGCCCGTTCGTTCCTGAGGCAGAGCGCAAGAGAGAGGAACTGTCGCGAGCCCTTCACCATACGAGGAGGTGATGACGTTTGTTTGTTTGTTTACACTGTAATATATTTTCCATTACATACATATATGTGTATAGGCCGTAGATGCATGGAGACTCCGACGACGACGCCGGAGAGGAGAGAGACCGGTTGGTGGTTCCTGCATGGGGGGACGGGTTGGTCTGTGGTTAGGAGAGTGAAGAGAAGAGAGAGTCTATAAATCTATTATATATATCTGCATGTGTTTCTCATTATTAACTTTAAAGCTTAATTTGAGTACACATGCATAACACAATTAACACACTACGTACTGACTCAACTTGTTGTAGTATTAATCGTGCAGTACTCTGTAGTGTGTGTACTGCTTGCGATCGACATGGCAGACAACGTTTTTGGCAACCCCATCACTGACGCAACTTTGCAAGGAATGCCCGAATATGCGGGGAAGCAAATAAGGCTTGTGGACAAGGCACATGTGGCTCTCAACATGAAGAACGCGCAGGAGAGGGACACCAATGCACGCAAGTATGTGGAGGGGGTGAAGAAGGATTGGGGAACTGGAGTCTCCACACTGTGCCTGGTCTACAACGCTACGGGAGACACCGTGACGTTAGCCACCAGTCAGGATTGGCATGGTCACATTGGGCCTGCTCCATACCCGGAATCCATTGCCAACGGCCAGTGGGGTGGGTATCTGCATGTGAAAACTTTGGCAGCGGCTACCGGGTCGTCTGCGGGTGTTGTGTATCGCGGCAAAAATGCAAAGGGAGATGTTTGTGATTGGATGCTGGCTTGGTCCAACCCATGGGACAGAGCTGTTTTTGAAAACACGGTACGTACGTACGTACGTAATTAATTAGGAGTAGTAATTCCTTGCTAGCTAGCTGGCTTGTTAATCAGTGTTTGTTATACATCATCACGATTGCATGTGTGCATGCGTACGTGCAGGCTTATACCGAGGTCCGTGAACAAGACCACTTCCCCAAGCGCTGGGACGACATCTCTGACCTGGTGGACAAGTCTGGCCTTGACCATACCGATAAATGGAATGGATGCTTGTCAACCGTGTCGACCGGTAGTGACACCTCCCCCATTTTCGAGGCGATTCTCACGCTGGAACATGCCGACAATCCGCCAGCGATGGCTTGAAGGTGCTCCATCAACCGTACGCTACGTCTAAATAAAGAGTGCTTGGCCACCCGATCGAGCTTCAGCACAGCATAATCAATATGTGTCGTTCGTATTTTCCAATAATCATGTTGTAGTTTCCGATAGTTAAGGTCAGTTTTTCCGTTTGCATTTGGATTTGAGCAAAGTCTAGGCTTGGTCATGTCGTGGGATCGATGCATGTGGGGCGCCTGTCAATCATGGCATGCAATAGAAATAATGACCCCGACGTTGTACTTGTTGATTGTATGGCAATGTATAACACACTCTATATAATATGTGGAGGGATTTAAATAAGATATGATTAATAACATCTTTGCAGTGTTATCAGAAGTGGATCGGACCGGTTGGTAGGATCGGTTCGACCGTAAATTAGTCCAGGAATCGGTCCGGTCAAATGGCAAAAAATCGTCCGAACCGCAGTTCGACCGTTGAACCGGTTCGGGCCTCCTTGACCTTGTTCCCCCGCCAAAAAAATAAAAAATAGTTCGATATCCGCCCCCGTCAACTTAACCCGGTGCGATACGACATAAATAAATAAATAAATATATTATTTACTTATATTCGATCAAACCATTTAATTCGACACACAACTCAAGCCCACATCTTATGAGCTCTCCAACATATAAAGTCAAGTAAGTCTTTGTAACTTCCAATATGGGACTAAACATAAAGGCTATATTTCCAACATATAAATGAAGATATTTGAATCAACATAAAGGCTCTATTTCTAACAAGTAGTTACAAGTTATTCTCTATATACATGTATGTTTATTTATTTTAATCATTCTATCTTATTTGAGTTATTTCTTATTGTATTAGGTTATAGAATCGGGTCGGACCATATATCAATATTATAATGACATCACGATTCAAACCGATTCGAACCAACAGTCAAACCGTTTCGAACCGAACCAACTTATTGTCCGATTCAGATACCAATCCGATTCTGATAACATTGCTCCAACTATCTATATCTGCTGCCCCCACCCTCCCAGTCGTTTAATTGACCCAAGTGAACCCACCAAATAATTTAATGGAACGAGAGCTTAGCAATATATCAGTGCATGCCCACGCGGAATTACCTACCAAACATATACGTAATCCTAAAAAACAACCGGCATGTCTTTTCTAGGTAAATTCAATATGGTTAGTCTCCGTGTGTCAATAAAATATCTCGTACATTTTTATCGTCACTTTTCTATTGGATCACTTAAGCAAAGCGGTGATGACCACTTAGGAGACTAAATAATGAGGTCGGTCATATTATTTTGACAAAAGTTTACTAAAAAGATGTATATAATATTAAATTCACACGTAGAAGAATATACATGAAAATATAAATATAAAATATATCTTTATACTGAGAAAGACAAAATCCATTAGGTTCATTGTGGCCCACCAACATCGGGCCCGCAGCGGCCCAATTGGGATCGAAGACGGCCACCCGATAGCCTGCATCCTAGACCCGACGGTTCGATAGTCACACAAAGGATTCATCAACTCACGGGAGGCATCGACGCGGGCATCCCGAGCGCCGGACGACTCTCCAGCGACCGAACGTTGCTCCCAACATTATAGGACTCTTCTCCAGTCGGGACGAGATTACACCCACGACACCAAGATTCTCGCCCCAAGAGCGCACTTCTCGATTAAGCAGGTTCACAAAGGAAAACTCCCCCCACGATCAAGGAGGTGTACTTCACGGCCTGCGCCTTTCCCCGCTAGGGAACAGACCTCCACCGCCAGGGCGACCTATATAAATAGGTGTTGACACCTTAGGCAGCGGTGTTGACAACGCCACAAAGCCAGCTGGCTCATTTCTACCCAGAACCAGTGGATCCAGTGGTTGCGAACAAGCTGATGATTGAACAGATGATCGAGATGAAGCTGGCCAATCGAAGCACCGAGGAATATACCTCTTTTGATGTGTACAAGGTGCCCTACCCTATCCATCATGCGGCCAAAAGATTGCCTCCCGACGTCAACAAGCCGCTGAAGTTTGACAAGTTCAATGGCCAAGGTTCGTCGAAGGAACACCTAGCCTATTACATCAACATGATGGGCGATCTGACAACTGATGAATCATACTTGCTGAAGTTCTTTAGGTCCTCGCTTACAGGACTCGCCTTCGAATGGTACTCGAATCTATTGGCAGGGTCCATTAGTGACTGGCCGGATATGCAAATTAAGAAAGTTTTTGGAGCGGTTCCATGTCACCGAAAGGGAGGTCACCGTGGTCGAACTCTATGCGACCAGGCAGAAGAATGGTGAAACTACTCTAGAATACATCAAGAGATGGCGGGACCTTAGCATAAGGTGCAGGTGCCCGCCATATCAAGAAGATGCAGTTCAAATCTGCAAACAAAATTTGAAGCGGGAAGTCCATGAGTGGATGATCGGGATGGAAATCCGGTCATTCGACTGATTGAATAATGTGGTGGCAGAAATCGAGGCCTTCCTCTCCGGATACTCTTCCACCCCGACTGCCTCAAGCCAGAAGGTAAAGTCGGCTGATAAGCGGCTCGCGCCCAAAGAAGTCAACACAGTCGACTTTAAGGACTTCAAGCAGCAGAATAGCAAGGATAAAGGAGTCGCCAACACTCCTCCTGCCAAGCCGGCTGAACAACAAGAAAGCACCTCCTTGCGATCTAGAATGAAGAGACTATATTCCTTCCCAAAGGAGAAGACCCGAGTCCTCTTTGAATGGGCCACCAGATACAACAAAATTACTTTCCCAGAACCGAAGAGACCCGACGATGCCAAGAGGAAAGATGATCCTCGATACTGCCCATACCATCAGATGTTCGGGCACACCATTGAAGACTGCTATGCATTTAAAAACATTATTAAAGGTATGATTAAGAAAGGAGAGCTCCAAATGGGTGAACACAAGGTGGACCCACCACGCCCTCACGAGATGCATGTGATGGGGGCCACAGCCAATATGATCTCCTTGTATCAACAATTGCCCGAGGAGATGACAGAAGCTTGTACAAAGCACACCTACGCGACATTTGTCCTGACCCAGCAAAGGACTAAGAAAATTGGCAGATGGTGCCAAAGAAGGCAAGAAGAAAGCCGACATCCCGCTCTATCCTGGGAGTTCGAATTCATGGTGTCACACCTCAGCTACCACCGTCGGTTGTAACCCCGGTCTGGTACGAAACCACTCCTCAATTGGTCCTTCGAAGGCCAACAGACAACAAGAAGAAGCAGCTCCCACTGCGGATGCACAGACAAGCCAACTCAACAGTCAAACGACTACAGGCAATCATCGATGGGTTGGAGGAATATGAACAACCCAAGATCCAGCCGGTGCAACTAAAAGAATATGTCCCGTGGGAGCATTTTGAATCCCTGGAGTTGGCCGAAGAAGCTGAAGTCGAAGCCGAAGAACCAGGACTATGGGATGAACCTCCCCAAGAATAGTCATCAGCTGAGAATGAGAAGAAAAAGAAGAAGAAGTCGAGGAATAAAAGAAAATGCAGCGTTGTATCCTGCAATACTTTGTCAACTTTGTTCAACATAGCCCAAAACTCTGAAGAGGATAATTAATGAAGAAATATGCTTCACGTCAACCGAAGTAAATCAGGCCGAAGCTTCTACTTCCCAACCTGCCACTAGATCTGAGTGGAGATGGGGAGGTTTGTCCCCGGCCAATCATAATATCATATTCAGGGGTGAACAACTGTACCACATCCCCGAACCTGAAGTCAATGGAGCAAGAGTCCCGCCTCCTCTGGGTATCTATCCCGAAGATACAACCGGCGAAGTGGTTCCCTCATTCGTCAAATTTCTACTTACATAGAAGGGCAAACAGCCAAGCCAGCAGGCCGATCTAAAAGCCAGAAACACTCCTGCTTCAGTCTCAGATGTGCCATCCCCGGCAGACAAAGGAACCAGCCTGCCAAGTATGTCGAGATCGGGCGGCACCCGAAGAGGAAGACATACTATCTTCTCCGCCGACTCCTCCGGCACCAAAGCATGGCAACCACATCAAAGTCGAAGAAGCCAGGCTAGCCAATGTCAGAGCCGGCAATAGGATAATGAGGCAACTGAAGAGAATCCCGGCAAGATTCAGCGTCTGGGAGATACTCTCCCAAGATGAGGAAACTATGCAGACTATATCATTGTAGCTTTGCAAACACCAGCATACTACGGGAGCTGCTTAATTCTCCGATATGCATTCGGGAATAGCCATTACCTTCACTGAAGAACATATGCTCCTATCCTCGGCCAGCCACAATAGACCCTTGTACATGAGGGGGCAGTTGAACGGCCAGCCCATAAACAAGTTTCTGATTGACCCCGGGGCAACAGTGAACATACTCCCCTACCGGGTCTACCAGAAGTATTATTTTAATGTGCACCTGATTGAGGTTAGGGATATGAAGATAGCTGAGTTCAACCAGAAGTTTGAAGTCCCGATGGGCATGGCGGAGCTTGAGCTGTCGCTGAGAGACTTCACCACCAAGGTGCAGTTCCACGTCATCAACTCCTATACTTCATACAAAGTATTACTGGGCCGACCCTGGGTGCATCAAAACCGGGTGGCGTCTTCCACTTTACACCAGTGCATCAAGTACTCTCGGGATGGAAAAGAAGAAAGGATATTTGCTGACTTACATCCCTTTGTGGTGTTTGAATGCCACCTGCTTGATGCATCACTCTACATAGAGAGGCCGAAGCAGACTCCCCAGCCAGCTCAAGGCAAAGGGAAGAAGATAGAAGAAACCGGTGACTGGTTCCCTCTGCCGCCACCCAACTATCGGAGAAGGGTCTATAATGGCAGAGGAAGCGTTCGGTCGCTGACGAATTTTCTGTCACACGAGATGCTCGCGTCGATCTTTCCCGTGGGCTGGTGAATTCTTCGTGGACCTCAGCCAATTCGGCTGACTTAGGCTACAGACCGTCGGGTGACTTGTCTCGGGACTAACTGGGCCGAGCCACCGTGGATCTGGTGCTGATGGGCCGCCATGAGTCTGGTGGATTTTACCGTCCTCACTCATGATTTTTGACAACACCAAATGCGGAATGGAGTTTTATTAAGGATATACTCACCTTATCCTTATACCAAACATGGCGTAAGGAACTCTTTCAACGAGTAGGTGATGAGAAAGAAAGTGCGACTCACTTATGCCTTCCCGCTTCGTCGGGTCCCCGCGCGAGTCCGGAGGTCGGCACTATCAACCGTCTCTGCAGGAACAGCTTCGGAGTGGTTGGTGCGCTGTAGTCAATAATAATAAAAAAAGTACTGTGGATCAGATCTGGGTCTCAAATAACCGACGATAGAGACGGCTGAATGGGGCTGTTGTTTCACCGTTCATCAATGCCCTGCCCTGGGCCAAGCAAACATTAATTAAATTAAAATATATATGGAAGATGCGAGTGGGGCAATTCGACGTACATAGCAGAGGAAGATTGGATCACCACTAGGAGTCCGTCTGAAATAATATGTGGAGGACTTTAAGAAAGATGCGATTAATAACAACCTTGTGTTGCAATGAGGATTTTATATGCATACGAGCACGCACGTACGTGGATGGCATATTTCATTTATATTTGCTTTCATCCAAGGATATATGTGTCATTTACTGTGTTTGTGGTTAATTTTATGGTATCAAAATAGGCATTGTATTTTTTGATGGGCCGGCTTAATTAGTCTCAAACAGACACGTTAATGTATCTGTCTAAGCCGTGATAGATCCGAACGTGATAAAAAACCAACATTTTTTATCATGGTTGCTAAACTGCATGAGATGAAAAAGGAAAAACAATGATCATATATATAATTAGGGTGGTATTAGTGAAGTTATTGGTCACTACAAGAAAAGGTGAGATTTGCGACGGACACATCAGTGTCCGCACCAACATACTTGATGGAAGTTTATATGGGGTCACAAAGACTGGCCAAGAAGTGTAAGGAGCCCATGAACCTTTAAATGGATTGAACCCATCAGTGCATAAGCCAAGTATGACATTGCGTGACTCTATTGAAAATGTTAGATGAGCACGGTTGAGGTGCGTTCACGCTTCACCATCTGCAGGATGACTAATTATGTACTCGTCATGTTGAATTCTTTCGACATGTCATCTCCTATATCTAACTCATTTTGAGGACATATACAACCGTTAAAATCTAGGCATGAGAGGAAAGTGCCTCAATGACTTGTAAGATACATCTTTTTACTTCTCACTACACCCTCTCTTAAGTTTGAACCGAGCAACATCATAAATGGAACAAAATGTCTTCTCTATATCCTCTTTGTTATATAACATAGTGCATCTATTTTCACATATTCAAGTCCAACATCATTGGCCTTCTTCTTTACACTGTAGAAATTTTCAGACAACTTCTCATCTCAAGATAACATGCTCTTAATGGCAAGAAGGAGATGGTCAAAATATCTCTCACTGATGTGCAATTTTGACTTCAAATTCAACAACTATCACACCATAGACAAACGAGTGTGATTTTGACATTCAACTCACAACGGCTCATCAACATCCCTTAATAATTGATAAAATCTTCCAATTGTGTTTCAGTGCTTCTTCATTGTATATATGTTTATGATGAACATTAAATCTAGGACCAATTGCAGAGTGCAATTCACGACCTGTTATGTAGAGAACCTTATTGTTTCTAGCTTATTATGTAATGGAATTTGTAACTCTTTTGCTCTGAATCCTTCATCGGAAATCTAACTTGTCCTCCTGATAATTAAAGATCTGAATGCTGGATGTAAATTTAATCAAGATCTAACTATTAGATTTACTCCCGATCAAAATCTAACTGTTGGATTTATGTTTGAGATCTGAGCATCAGATTTAATCCTGATCTAAATCTAACCATTGAATTTATGTTTGATTAAGATTCAACTGTGCGTTGAATTTAAGTTGTATCAAGATCCGATCATTGGATTTACTCTTAATCTAAATTTAACTATTTGATTTAAATTTAATCAAGATCTGGCCGTTGGATTTGCTTCCAATCTAAATCTGAGCGTTGAATTTAAGTTGTATCAAGATCCGATCATTGGATTTACTCTTAATCTAAATTTAACTATTTGATTTAAATTTAATTAAGATCCGGCCGTTAGATTTGCTCTCGATCTAAAATCTGGCCATTGGATTTAAGTTTGCTCAAGATCTGACCATTAGATTTATTTCCAATCTAAATCTGACCATTGAATTTAAGTTTCATCAAGATTCGACCATTAGATTGGCTCTTAATTTAAAATTTGACCGTTAGATTTAAGTTCGATCAAGATCTGAATGTTAGATTCTTCTGATGTAAATCTGATTGTTGGATTTAAGTTTGATCAAGATTCGACTGTTGGATTTGCTCCAGATCTAAATCTCATCAAGATCTGACCGTTGGATTTATTCCTGATCTAAAACATGACTGTTGGATTTAAATTTTATCAAGATCCGACCGTTGGATTTTATTCTGATCTAAATCTAGCTGTTCGATTTAAGTTCGATCATGATCTGGCCATTGGATTTGCTCTCAATCCAAATCTGATCAAGATCCGACCTTTTGGATTTACTCCGGATCTAAATCCGAAGTTGGAGTTAAGTTTGATCAAGAATTGATCGTTGGCTTTGCTCTTAATCACCGATATTTTCGTTTAAATTTGAATTGTCAGATTTGCGATGGATCTCTCCCTGTCGCCAATCTATTGCTACATCACAATTTTTTTAAAAAATAATCAGAACTTCATTTGCGGCTGATCAGAATACGTCACTAATCCATTGCAAAATAGGATTTTTTTATTCAAATAATTAGAATTTGAGTTTTCTAGTTTGCGACAGATACAATTAGTCACTAATCCATCGATAAATTAGAGAGAGATCACTATATTTGTCCAAAACCTGTCACAAATTTTATAGTAAAGTTAAATTCGTTGGCGATGGATTATATCCGTCGTAATTCTGTTGCTAAGTGCACATAAATTTCTTGGACGTTGTATATGACAACGGATTCTTTCCATCGTAAAAATTAAGTCAATAATCTTGCAATTTCTTGTGGTGTCTCTTGGATGTCTTTTTGATTAAGGACAAACAGTAATGAAAGTGTTTTTGTTTTGGTCATAAGTTTGTATTATTTGCTGTTATGAATGAATGGTACATATGAATTATTTGATATGAAAATACGTGCAAAATTGAGCTTATTTTGGTTGTTTTGTCATCCTAAAAAAAGGGAGAGATTGTCGTGAAAATTCTACGATTTATTTTAAGTTTTTATTATTACAAAACATGGATTGTGAAATTATTTGTTAGGTTGTGATTTATTAAGATAATCAATAAATTCATATGTGTGCGTTGAATTGTTGGGCCATGATGATAGAAGAATTTATATATAATTAACTATTGGTCCATGATTTAAAATGCTTATTAGGTTATTTTCCATCTCGGAGAAAATGAAAATATGGTATAAATAATTACTTAGATTATGCTAACATAGTTTGGAAAGAATCCTTAATTGAATTAGATAAGCTTAAAATTAAAAATGGTAGAGCAATGTCGGAAACAAGTTTAAAATAACGAAGAGTGAGAAAAAAGTCTCAGATGGAATGGTCAACTGCTAATTATAGATATAATTCACCCCAGTTGGGGCAGTCGAACGCCCAAGTCGACCGCTTGTGTTCTGAAAAGTTTCTAGATATACTCCAGATTCGAATTTCAAGTTTTCATCATAATTCCAATGGATCCAAACTTGTTATAATAGACCTAGCAACATAAATACAGCATGATGGATCTCTTAAACTCTAAAGAGGAAGAATTCTAAATGTTCTAAATAGTTCTTGTGCAGAAAATCCGTGTATATTTTATTGGGCAAATCTTCCTCATCATCTTTGTACTCTTTATGACATGGTACTGTCAGAGAGGAGGACTCTAGGGCGTGTCTAGCTAGTTCCATCAAGACTTCTTCCCTAAGTAATACTTTTGACATTTACTCAGGGGAAGCTTGTGACATGACGTCCCTAGCTCTTATTCTTCTCTATTTTTCTTTTTATCTCGTTGCATATTAAAAAGAGAAAAAGAACATTTAAATGTGTGAATCGCAAGTGTGCGATCGTAGTTGATGTTGATGCACGTAGCACCGATGGTTGTTATTGTGATTGGTGCGTGGAGTACTGTGTGTGTGGTAGTTTGTGGTGTGTGACACCGTTGTGGTTAAACTCGATTTATGGCTAACAATTCTTGAATACTCGATTTCAAAGAAGTTAAACTCAGCTTTAAGTGAACGGATCGAATTTGAGCGCGGCAATGCAACTCCACACTTAAGTGATGGGCAGATTAATTAGGTCACAAATATAAGTTAAGATCATACCGATCAAATTAATACAGACTGCCGGCTCTTATTAAGGATGGAAATCCACTCTGGCCCCGTTACGTACGTAGGGATCTTACATATTAAGGTGGCATTATTGGGGGAGCTAGCTGGGCTGGTGGGATTCCAGAGTTGGTAATGAAGAAGCTGATAACAACTAGTTCTGGTGTGCGATCTGACGTGCCAGCTCCTGGCCATCGGGCAGCTCCGCCACATAACATCGATGCCCCTCGGTGCTGAAGGGGGAGCCCCCGGTGCCGAAGATGTGATCCACCAGCCAGCCAGCAAATTCCCCCAGCAGAAAAGCTCCGACGAGGCCGGTTATCACTCCGGCCCCCGCCACGAACAAAGGGGCCGCCTCCACCCCAACCAACTCGGTCGCGATGGCGACTCCCACGACTTCACCCAGCATCGCGCCGCCGATCGCTGCTGCGGTCACCACGGCATCGCGTGTCGCCGTCTTGATGACGTGCTCGGATGAGAATATGTCCCACACCATCATGCCCACGGTGAGCAGCAGCATGGCGACGCCGGCGGCCCCGAACACCTTCGACAGCCGGTTCACTATAACCCTCCCCCGCCCCGATGCCTCCACGATCTCCTCGTACACCTATACATACGTGTGTATATATATTCGTAAAGTTAGAGCAATGCAAATTTATATAATGATATGATGCAGCTGCTAGCTAGTGATTCCCCACTCGCCATTCATTCGTTCACCTCTATCTTCTGCACATCTTCCAGATCCTCAAACCGCCCCTCATATCCCTTCTTCGCTTGGTACCTGCAGAAAATAAATAAATAAGCAAAAATTAAAAAGTCAAAGATAAATGCCAAATGTTAACATATAAAAGATCAGGCTCAATTAATCAATTGTACGTACAAGCTTAATTCGTACATATAATTTAACTATATATATATATGTATATATACGTTATACGTACTTTGTCACAAGTTCGTCAAACGTCATTCCGCTCTCCTTGAGCCACCTTGAGAAGTTGCGGGATGCGGGGCTCTGACACTTCCTGTTGTACTCCAACATGGCGTTCCTGTACTGCGACGCTTCCTCGGCCAGATCCCTTACGCGGGTCACATCCGCGGGGTCCAGCGTTGTCAGCGCGTCCATGACGGCGGCGGCGTGCTCGCTGATCTTCGACAGATAGTTCATCCGCAGCGTGTAGTTCCGCACGGACTGCAGCGCCAAGTTGGCACCGTTCACTATGTCGTCGAAGATGTCATGGGCGATGGGAGCCCGGGTGGTGTCCGTCTCAAACCTACGCTTCAAATCGCCGCCGGCGTCTAAAAGCCCCACCACGGAACTGTAATTGGATTGGCTATCTCGCAGGTATTTACCGAGTTCGGGCTCGGATTTGAAGTTGATGTTCTTTATGGCCTCGGCTTCTTGGTTGTAAATTATACTCGCCAGTTTGCGCAGCTGCACGGAGTCGAGCATCACAAGCTCACCCATATTGAGAGAGAGAGAGAGAGAGCAACGAAGGAGAGGATGCTTAATATCAAGTATGCTAGCTAGCTAGGGGAATGGGCTTGTGATAATGTGCTGCTGCTTTTCCTTCTGTTCCTGCTAATTTATAGGCGATCGACGGGGGTTCGGTCGGACTTCAGTAGTTAGGCGTCTCTGAATCCCATTTTCTATTATCCCAAAACTTCAACTTTCACGCGTTAAATTTCCAGATGTAGCATGCCAGCATTCCACAGGGAGAGGAGAAGTTCTTTCTGGGTTCGATCTTGATAGTGAGTGACGGCTGTCTCAGTGGGTTACGTCATGGTTAATTACTTGTAAACACAGCGCTTAAATAATTATTTATCTAAATAAGTAAATTAACACGAGTAAAATCAGAACAAACTAATTTGAATCACTGAGTCTGGAGTCGAAGGGCTGATCTAATTAAGGACATTCATTAGAGTATGACAATCAAAGCAAATGTTTATTTTTCTTTTCCACTTTGATTTTTTGTTGGATGGTGAATAATTGGATTTTTTTTTTTGCAAACACACACCCTTACTGCAAGTTTATTTGTAAAATGACTCTAATAACCTTGTCATATCGATATAGTGCTAAAAATAATTGGATTTATTTTCATCCATGTAATTAATTAGATTTTTGGATGCAAATATTTTTATAAAAATAATTTTTTTTATTATATCATTGTGCCGAAGAGAGATAATCACGAGAGATAAAAGAGATAAACATAGGGAGATGGCAAGGGCGCAGGGATCGATATTTTAACCTTTTGTCAAATTTGATCAAATATTAATTAATTATAGCTAAATCATATATATTTTTACAAAATAAAATATAAAATTGCAGGAGGGTACTTTTACAAAAAAAACCTTAAATTAATGTCGAACTGTCCACGTGGTACGTACTTTATTCGGATGCACAAAGTCATATTCAAGACAACCACCACCATGAAACCACGCTGCTGCACAGATGTAGCCACGTTTGATCGATGACCCACGGACAACGACGTCTTCTTTTTTAGAAATAAAAAAAAACATGCAAGCTCGTGATACACTGAAACGGATAATGGCCACGTGAAACACGTGTTTGCATAAAAAATAAAATAAAGAAAACAAACATAGAAGATCTCGATACGCTGAAATTCTTAATTAATGACCACGTCTATTGCTCAAATAAACAAAAAAAAAGAGTTAATAATGACCACCTCAAGCACCCATTTTCATATGTAGTTGGGGCGGCCGTCCAACTATGCGCATGACTTTTAAAATTTTAATTTTAATCATAAATTTGGCTGGTGAATGGCATCCACTACTCTTCCATGTCATCCACTACTCCACCTTGAATCCCTACATGCAACCCCACCTAGCCTTCCACACTAGCAATCTAGTTATGTCATCCACTACTCCTCACTCCATCACCCACCATTACACCAAGGAGAACATGTATCTATAACGACAGTCATAAGTAAAGATAAAAAAAATCGTAGGTATGTATTTTACTTACGACTCTCCTTACACATTTATGTTATCGATAAAAAAATGTGACAAAAAATCGTAACAATAGGGATGTCAACACCTACGATTTTATGTCGCATAAGTAATTACCTACGTGATAGTTAACCATAAGAATAGAGATGTTAACACCTACGGTTTTAGGTCGCGTAGGTAATTACCTAAGCGACACAAAACCGTAGAATTACCTACGCGACATAAAACAGTAGGAACAACAATATCAACACCGACGATTTTATCTCGCGTAGGTAAAACTCTACGTATATAGATTTTACCAATGACTATGATATTTCTCATAAAATCGTAGTACAACCGTAGATAACATGAATGAATCGTAAGTAACTTGTACAAATCGTAGGTAGTCTACATACATCCGAAGGTAACCTGTAATTAATGCGTAATAATTACAAGTAACTTGTAAAAACTGTAAGTAACATGTACTAACCGTAGCTATAGGTAACCTATAACTTATGGAGTAATATGTAGGTAACCCGTAGTAATGGTAGGTAACCTATGTGAACAGTATGTAACTTGTACTAACATCCGCAGGTAATTACTCGTAATATACACATTCATAAATTATACACATTCGTGATAATCTGTATATCAACATCATTCACATATGAATCATAGATCAAGAAATTAATCACATTGATATTATATCCAAATATTATTTTCATCGGTAAAAATTTTGTCATCAATATACATATTAAAATGTGAGGGGATCTAACATATCACCAAATACGTAAGAAAATCACGAGAGGGGAGAGTGACTCCTCACCACATCGGGGATTAACTACAAAATAGATAAATAGTTATGAGTAATTTTACTTCAAACTTAAACATGACAATCCAAACTTAGAAATGAAAAAAAAAGATATTTTGCATAACATATTTTGTAAGCCATAAAATATAACTCTCGACATCATCTCTAATTCTCTTCCTCTTTTGATCTTTCACGACAAGTGTAGCATTAGACATGTTTACAAAGATAATATAAACCGAGCAACGTATCTTTCTAATTTGTCGACCCCCCCCCCCCCACACACACATATATAAATACTCTCCATCCTGATCTAACAGTTTGGCCATATTCCCATGTAATTGAGATACATTTTATTGGCAATATGAAATCGAGACGTACATTATTTTGAGAAGCATTCAAAATATGAAATTTCTTACTTCAGAATATTCTAAAAAGAATAGAATGCTAGGCGCTACTACAGCTATGGTTCAATCTTGTTCAATATCCTAGAACCCCCATGTCACCATCTACACAGTAAGATCGTAGTCATTAGGGGGAATTGCAGCACCAGTACCAAAAGTACATCCTCTCACACAAAGAAAGAACGCAGGGCGTAGCACCATCAGAACAAATAAATCTATACGGACGTACTGGCAACATGGGATTCAACATTAATCATGAAAAACTCCCTATCATATGGACAGTTAATATATAGATCCAAAATTGGTGCAAAACAATTAAGATCGCTTGCGATTGACGTTTCACAGATGGCCATAAATTAGCTACGTACATCAAATCGACGGCCAATTTCAGATGCACAGTACTGAGATCCATACAATTAAAGAGATATCGGATTCAATTGCGAATCTGATTCAAACCTCCGTGAACATTGTTTAGCAGGTTCCAACACACCAACAAGGTCTTTGAAAACCCCCACCAAGGGCAAAAGATAAAAATAAATAAAAAAATAAAGTTGCATGGGGATACTTTTGCTCTCCAACTTTCTGTGTGGTATTTTATTCTGATCAAGATTTATCGTCTCGATCAAATTAGTCGTCCCGATCGTGACCTGTCACGGCACAGTATGATACGACATTATATCACACTATCTCGATATATATCATAAATAAAATATTATATAATAAATATATATTATATTAAAATATGACAAAAAACTGTACGTGATTCAATGATTGGTGTGTGTTATATATATAGCTTTAAGGATAGGGGTTTAAAACTCATCGTTGCTTTCTGTTTTTTATCTTTTTTTCTCTCTTAAAACATGATGAAAAATGAATATTCGTGAGTTTTGAACACGATCGAAAGAAACACTACGAACCAACTCCTCTATAAAATTATATTTGATATGAAATAATATATATAATATTTTTAAAAAAGATAAATAATATATCGATATTGCATATTGATCCTATCAATCAATAATTAATATGATCTAACACGTGTGATACAAAATTTATCGTATCGATTTATCGAATCTAGCTTGATTCCTGTAGACGAAGGTAACTCGTAACCACGTATTGGGATGTAGCCATGGCTGATCGTTGACCCACCGGCAACGAAGTCTTCTTCAGGAACAAAATCAAAATAAAACATAGAGTTCGTGGCCACGTCAAACACGCGTTTGCATAAGAAAAAAAAATAATAAAAAACACAGAAGCTCGTGACAATGACCACGTGAAACACACGTTTACATAAAAAATAAAAAAAGAGAGAAAAACAAACATAGAAGATCTCGATACGCTGGCATAGTTAACGGCCACGTCTGTCTATTGACCAACCAAAAAAATCGTTAATAATGACCACCTCTGGCACCCATTTTCATATATATAACAACCATATCTTGATCAACATTAAATCTGACAATTATAATATTAATTGTTAAATAATTGTTATATTTTAATATTATAATAATTAGTATATAGTAATAACTAATTTTAAATTGTAATCCATTTTTTGTTTAATTTATCTATTTATTATTTTTAAAGCATATATTATTATGATTGTAAATTACAAATTTTAGATTATTTTATTTTTTATTTATTTTATTAAATTTTAATACATATTTATTTTTACAAAGACTAGTAAGTTAATCAAAATTGTTACATATATAAATTATAATTATATTTATTATTATAATAATTATAACATAGTCCTAACAAATCTTCCAAAAAAACTGAAACATATATAGTTGCCCTTATCAAAGTGGGCCTCTATACATGATCGACTTTAGTGATAACAATGTTCAATTAAGTCTACATGTTTGTGCACTAAGATCAGGAGCTTCTATGTTTTATTTTATTTCCATGCTTATATATATATATATGTCTTTTATATTATTTGATTTTGTTAAAGTATGTCGTCACTGGGTGATCGAACATCGATGACTACGTCGACAAGTCGGTTCATAAAGTTACCATTTAAGGGCGTCTTTGATGCGTGAATACGGATTCGAAAATAACCAACCGATGCAAGAGAAAAAATGTAGGAGAGGGGAACGGCGCAGCACGGACGAGCGTTCTTAAAAAAAAAATTCTCGGAAGTTATTTTTAGTTGGAAAGAGTTTTGAATGTAGTTGGATTATTCTCTAAAAATTAGATATTACTACCAAACGTGGTTAAATGAGTTCTATGCTCCTATTTTCAAGTTTGAGAGAAAAAGAATGAAAAATAACACAACCAGACACTCCATTAGATCTTTAAACTACCTCAACTCCCGCACAAATGAGATTTGGATTCTGAGAAAAACCCCCCCATTTATCCTACCTGTATGATTAGGGTGATTTTTATGATGCTGAAGTGAAGGCTGCGCACATGTCGATCATCCGCACATGCATGCAGCCATACAAAATATTTGCTTAATTAGAGGGAGGATAATACGTCCATATTTATTGTTGTCGAGAAAATTAAATTCATATATATTAATAATTTGAATAATATTTTATGCACTGAATCTGATGCATAAAGTCAGTACAAATTGCAACTTACTCTCTCGTTGGTCAAAAAAAGTGCATTGACTATTTTTATGTAGAAGAGGATGTCCCATGTCAGATCCGTACAACCCGTTTCTTCGCGCATTAAATACGGAGCGCACTCGAGGAGAATAAAATATTTTATAACATTAAAACATTTTATTACAAGATTGAAATATTTTATAATATGAATGAAATATTTTATTTGAGTACAGAAATGAACCAATGAAATATTTTATAGAAATGGACCATTTGATATAAGAACGAAACATTTGTTATAAAGATAAAGTACTACAGAAATGAAATATTTCGCTATAACAAAAAATTTAATAAAATATTTTAATTATATATCAAATATTACATTCATATGGTAAAATATTTCAATATTATAAAATATTTTATTTATGCTTTCTAATCGACCGAGCAAACAAATAGACCGTACAAGTTTGACAAGAGACGTCTTTATTTTGCACAAAAATAGTCATTTTACTTTTTTTTAGACTATTAATGAGAAAGTTACAATTTGAGTTAACTTTGTGCACAAAATTTGAATGGATGCACAAAGCATTACTCTACTAACTTTATCCGTGCTCTCATGTGTGTCTACGTACATCCTTATCTTTATTCCTCAAAATTGTTGGAAGAAAATATAATTAGACAATTGAATAATATTACAATTGCACACATTCTTCCATTGTTTGGAATTCCAAGAGGAAGTTACATTTTTAGAAAATAAGAGGATTGTACGATGATAGACTTGGTTGACGTGAAATGATGGGATGGATATTTCAAATTATCCTTAAATTTATATTTTCGTGAGATCTATTATAAGACTCTTGATTAAGGTTCACAGGCGATGATGCATACTGGATAAGGATCACCTTTTTTTCACTGAAAGGTAATACTTGTAAGGTGGGACAAAGTTTTTCGTTCACCCCTTCATTGTGAAAGAGGATGGACGCTCCATCCTGACCACTAGACAAACGATTTTCATTAAAAAAAATAGTAAATGGGAGGACAGTACAGGGAGGTGAGGGGAGGGAAAAAGAGACAAACATATGAAAGGGCCATAGACAACAGAAAGGCCCGATAACAGACGACCCCAAGAAAACAAAGTCAAAGAGACGCTAAAGCCAATGGCCATAGTACTCGGGCCTCCGGCGGTGCCTTTGATTCCTCGAGCGGGCGGGCCTGAAATCAAGATCATCGAACTCCACGCCCCAATCTTCAAACGGACCATCAAGATCGCCGGTGTAAGCCTGGACTAAGATAGCAGCGGGAGTGGATAGCAAACCATCAACCGGAGCATGGTGAGTCATGCCCGGCTCAGTGGACTCTGTGTTAGGCAGCTCAACCGAAGCTTGACTTTTAAAATTTTAACTTTAATCATACATTTGGCAGGTGAATGGCATCCACTGCTCTTCCATGTCATCCAATACTCCACCTTAAATCCCTACATGCAACCCCACCTAGTCTTCCACACAACAATCTAGTTATGTCATCCACTATTCCTCACTCCATCACCCACCGTCACACCAAAAAGAACATATATCTATAACGAAAGTCGTAACTAAAGATAAAAAAAAATCGTAGGTATGTATTTTACTTACGACTCTCCCTACACATTCGTGTTATCGATAAAAAAGCGTGACAAAAAATCGTAGTAATAGGGATGTCAACACCTATGATTTTATGTGACATAAGTAATTACCTACGTGATAGTTAACCATAAGAATAGAGATGTTAACACCTACGGTTTTATGTCGCGTAGATAATTATCCACGCGACACAAAACCGTAGAATTACCTACGCGACAAAAAACCGTAGGAACAACAATATCAACACCGACGATTTTATCTCGCGTAGGTCAAACTCTACCTATTCAGATTTTACCGATGACTATGATATTTCTCATAAAATCGTAGTACAACCGTAGATAACATGAATGAATCGTAAGTAACTTGTATAAATCGTAGGTAGTCTACATACATCCGAAGGTAACCTGTAATTAATGCGTAATAATTATAAGTAACTTGTAAAAACTGTAAGTAACATGTACTAACCGTAGCTATAGGTAACCTATAACTTATGGAGTAATATGTAGGTAACCCGTAGTAATGGTAGGTAACCTATGTGAACAGGTTGTAACTTGTACTAACATCCGCAGGTAATTACTCGTAATATACACATTCATAAATTATACACATTAATGATAATCTGTATATCAACATCATTCACATATGAATCATAGATCAAGAAATTAATCACATTGATATTATATCCAAATATTATTTTCATCAGTAAAAATTTTGTCATCAATATACATATTAAAATATGAGGGGATCTAACATATCACCAAATACGTAAGAAAATCACGAGAGGGGAGAGTGACTCCTCACCACATCGGGGATTAACCACAAAATAGAATGCTAGGCGCTACTACAGCTATGGTTCAATCTTGTTCAATATCCTAGAACCCCCATGTCACCATCTACACAGTAAGATCGTAGTCATTAGGGGGAATTGCAGCACCAGTACCAAAAGTACATCCTCTCACACAAAGAAAGAACGCAGGGCGTAGCACCATCAGAACAAATAAATCTATACGGACGTACTGGCAACATGGGATTCAACATTAATCATGAAAAACTCCCTATCATATGGACAGTTAATATATAGATCCAAAATTGGTGCAAAACAATTAAGATCGCTTGCGATTGACGTTTCACAGATGGCCATAAATTAGCTACGTACATCAAATCGAGGGCCAATTTCAGATGCACAGTACTGAGATCCATACAATTAAAGAGATTTCGGATTCAATTGCGAATCTGATTCAAACCTCCGTGAACATTGTTTAGCAGGTTCCAACACACGAACAAGGTCTTTGAAAACCCCCACCAAGGGCAAAAGATAAAAATAAATAAATAAAGATATCAGTGTGGAGGGGTCTCTTCACTCTTGCACAAGCATCAGGTGAGGCACCCGGGGAAGGCTGCTGGCTGGAGACGACTGAAGCATAACCACCCGTAGCCAGAGAGGGGGCATCAAGGGGGGGAGGAGGCGTGATGAAGGGCTCAGCTCGTAGGGACAGGATGACGGCATGGGGCTTCAAAGCCGGTAGAGACGGTGCCAGGCGGGCAGTAGCAGAGCAGGGCCGAGCAAAGGCAGCCCCAGACCCAGAGAAAGTTGGGAGGGCATTGACGTCATCCCGCAGAGCGTGCAGGGTGGTCAAACGGGTCAAACGCTCCGCTTCCTTCTGGAGGACGACGGAAGCAGGCGCCGTCGGAGCACTCGGGAGGGCCGGTGCAACAGCAGGATGGGTTGAGGTCCAGTCCGGGACGGCAGGGAGCATCAAAGGAGCAGCAAAGGGGAGAGGGCACCGACGCCGAGGGGGCTAGGGGCAACACCACCCCGACAGCGGTCACCAACGCCAGAAGGGAAGGCAGGCGAAAGATCCCCGAGCCCAAGCCCCACGCAACCACTAGGATCACCAAGAAGGCCACATGGCCCTCCAGGAGAGGCTGGCAGGGAGGCTGGTTGAGCGTTGACGGCAGGACCACTCACGGAGGGAGTGGCAGGAGCAACCAAGGAAGCACGAATGGTGGAAGGAGCGGCAACAGGAGACTGCGGGGAAACGGTAGAAGAGACTGCAGGTGGGGCAAGCAACACGGCTGGGGCCACTTCAGCCAGCCCCGAAAGAACACCAACAGAGGCGACGAGCACAGCTGGTGGAGAGGGGTTGACCCCTTGAGGGGGCAGGGCGACCCCACGAGGCAGCACCGCAGGCAGGGACACAGAGGAGACAAGGGCAAGGGGAACCACAGCTGGCGAGGTAGGGACCGATACAACGTCTGGAGGGGCAGCAGGTGTGACAACACCGACCGGGCGAATAGCAATGGCAGGCTCCAAAGGGCCATACTCCCGCACAGGGTCGAGGCAAACAACGACCCCAGGTTGCAACGAAAGGAGCTCAGCCACCGCAGGGGCAGGAGGAAGGGCAGCATCACCAGCGGCCAAAGCTGGGTGGGGCAGACCGGAGGAGGGGTGGCAAGGCATCCACCGCAGCACCACCAGAGATGGCCAGGCCGTCAAGTTAGGGGAGTACTACCTGCAGGCCAGGAGGGCAACCGGACAGCAGGGCAACAGTAACCGGTGGCTGGCAGGAGGAGGTGGGAGGATCGGCAGGAGCGCCAGCGCAGACGGGTCGCCAGGCCTTGGCTGGCACATGAGGGAGATGAGAAGCAGCAGATGGGGGAGCAGAACCAGCGGGCTGCACCTTCGTCTTGCACTTGTTCAGGAGGTGGCCCAGGCGCGAAAACCCTGAGCAAAACAAGGGGACGTCAGGGTAGACAATGGCTTGCCTTGTCCCACCACCCCCAATGTAACGACCAGAGAATCCGATTATCGGGAAGGCCCGATAACCCGAGACTCGCACCGCCACCCACGAGCCCGAAGACTCGGAAGGGTTAAAAGGATGGTGTGGAAACTACACAAGTATCACAAATAATTGCAGAAGTTAAACAGTTATAATATTAAGCAGGAAATAAATTAACGTTTTACATGGTCCACAATATAAAATAACAATAACAGCAGTCCGCAACTAGTACAGTGACAAAAAGAAAAGTACAGCTACACGGGACATCCCCCGGCTCTGACTTCTGGCACTACCTCTGGGCACCCGCACCACGCTGCGCTCTTGACGCGCTCCCCGAAGGTGGCGCCTCACCTGAAACACGGTGAAAACACGTAGGGAATGAGTCTCGGAACAAGACTCAGTAGGGATCACTCGAACCCTACCTCATAAAACGAGAAACCACTACACTAGCGGTAGGAAAGTACCTCGGAAGGAAAGCCCTGTACTCTATAGAACTAAACCCTACGGCACGCAAATCGACACACGTGCCACTGTACGAGAAGACCGAAACTCAACGGTCGAACCGTCAAAACCTGAAGGTCGGAAACGCGCGACTGATAGCCTGTCACTCCGTACTCGACAGGAGTACCACCCACTAGAAGCACAGCCGGTAGCGTCCCCTGACGTCTTACACCGCACCGCAGGTGAACCGCCTGACGTGGTAGGTCCTACCCGAGGCGCAAACACCGTACAAGTAACCACAACAAGTGACTAGCTGGGGTCACGCCCGTCGACGTGGGTCCAACCGCCCCCAACCACGTGTGCACACACAGACCACGCGTCCTAGGTCTGGCCCTCTGACCGGTTTTCCCCCGCAGCCGGACTCTGGCTAAGACGAAGGGCCTACGGTAACCGGTCCACAAACCGTCTCGAAATGTGGGTGCTCGTACACCACTCCCAGGTGAGACCAGCACCTCGTACTGGTGGGCTACGGCTAGTGGAGGGTCACTGAAGGAGTAGACTCTCAAGTCACGGAAAACAACGTCCGAATCCGACAACGTGTGGGAATCACCCCACGCCCCAGCCCCGTCGCACGGAGACCCAAGTCGGACAGAAAACGGAGTTGCCACCCTCATGGGGCAACCAGACATGTGACGGTCTATCCTAGAGTCGTCACAAGCAAGTAACGGTCCGGGCGAGACCGCTACACCCAAACGGCGGTCTAACGCAGGCCGTCACTCAATCCGGGAAAAGGGAAAGTAACGGCGCAGGCCCAGCGCGTTACATGGATGTAACGCACTTAGCCTAGCGCGTTACACGCCCCTCCACGGTAAAAACCAAAAAGGGATGTAACGGCCCAGCTTGGGCGCGTCACTCGCATGTAACGCGCCTGGACCAGCGCGTTACATGGCCCTCACTCTTGGGGTGAACACAGGAAGTAACGCTCCTGCCCCAGGGCGTTACACGCATGTAACGCACCTAGCATGGCGCGTCACATGGCCTGACCCCCAACAGTCAAAACCCAACGGTCGAAAAGCCTGTGACGGCCCGGCCCAGGGGCGTCACTCGCAAACGGCGGTCAGTGGCAGGACGATTACAGCCCTCGACCCCAAAGGCCAACACTCAGGGAAAGTAACGCACCCCTCTAGGGGCGTTATAGGCATGTGACGGTCACTGGAGTGACCGTCGCTTGCCCCCGAGCACGCTACGGCGGGAAAACCCCAAAAAACTTCGACCACGCCCCCGTACCTCCACCGGAGAGGGGGGATCAAAGGGGAAGACCCCTGGGGACCCCTAGCATATATCTAAGCCATCCAAACGTGAAATCGCGGGCTAAAACCATAGATCGGGCGAGCTCTCCCCAAATCATAGAAAACCCCAAACCCGCTCAATCAAGCCCCTCTCGGCCTCCCCGCGGCCTACAAACCACGGAAATGAACGGCAAGAGGCTAAGGAACGTCACCCTACCTCAATGGAGCAAATGCTCCGCCGGATCGTTCGCAAACCACGAAGAACGCCTTAGAAAACCCTCGTTCTTCAAGCTTCCCTCGCTTGCCGCGCGCCCCCACGCTCACCTCGCCGCCGCCCACGTCGCCGCGCCGTAGCCCCGCCGCCGTCTGCAGCCGAAGGGGAGCCCAGCCGCGTCCAACCGGGAGGAGGAGAGGGAGAGGGAGAGGTCACGGTGGAGGAGGAAGAAGGAGGAAGAAGAGGAAGAAGAAGAAGAGCGTGGGGAGAGAGAGAAAATAGGGGGGTTTATAGAAAATCCGGAAAATCCGGAAAATTCTAAAAAATAGAAAATTACACCCCCGCGATCCTCGGAACGCACCGATCGTAACGGTACCACTCGTTCCCAGGTGAACGGCCCGGTTCACCCGCAGCGAGCTGTTGACACCCGAAAAATGAACAAGGGTGGAAGCATAATTGAAGAGAAGATCTAACCAACAGTGAAGGACTAATGATGAAGCTTATCAACCTTTCACCCCGCTAAAGCCCTTGTCGGCCAAAGCTGATGCCCAGTGCCAATGTCACTCAGATGGCAGCACTGATAAAGCAGCAGTCACCCGACTAATAAGAGCTTCCAGCCCTTTAAAGAAGAGCTGTACTACTGCTTCGTCCAAGAAGTCACAGACGATATGTCAGGGCAAGTCAGATGTCGACTTACTGACGGAAGTAATACGAGATAAAGATGAAGCCAGCACCGGCAGATGAAGATGGTAAAGGCTCCTGAAAAGATAGAGCAGAAGAAGAATCGTCTCCACGGATTACGCACCCGGCTGAGGTCTTCCCAGACTAAGGCTGATGTCTGAGCTCGTCACCATTCAAGTGACGATATCGATAAGATAAACCCTGTCTACGGACTGATAAAACCATGTCTACGGACTGATAAAACCTTGTCTGCGGACTGATAAAACCCTGTCTACGGACTGATAAACCCCTGTCTACGGACTGATAAAACCATGTCTACGGACTGATAAAACCCTGTCTACGGACTGATAAAACCCTGTCTACGGACTGATAAAAATTGTAATCATGATTTCAATACAAGATATTTCATAGATGATAAACCCTTCGGGGTGATGATACACTTAAAGGAACCCCAAGTGGGCCTATGTGAAGATGGCGCCGAAAGCCCATGTCGAAGCCCAGATATTGGTACCAAGAGATCAAATTCGAGCGCGCCGGGAAGCTTACCTCAAGCGTGCCGTGAAGATGCCTGCCGAGAAGGAAGAGGAAAAGGGTTATAAAACCCCCTCTCTTAGAAGAACAAAGGAGAGACAAAAAAAAAAGAAAAAAAAGAAAGAGGCAAAGAAAAAAGAGAGCGGACAGATAGCCAGAAAGAAAGAGAGGGAGAGAGTCTCCGTCGAAAGAGGAAGCAGAAGAAAAAAAGAAAGAAGGGCTCCAGGTGGGCTGATAGGGGGAGGGAGAGGAGTCAATGCTCCACCCTCCCCCCATGTTCGATGTTTTCTATATCTTCTTTCTTTTCTGTTTCTTATTACTGATTCTCAGTATGAAATAGTAGAAATCTTGATGTTCGAATCACTCATACGATTCTTTCCTTTTTCCTCTCCTGTATATTTCTTGGCTTCAGTTATGAAGTCGATGTAAGTGAAGGTGAGATGAATAGATGCAATGGCCGTGATTGATTTTTGGGTGATATTATCTTCTTTTATCTCCACATGTACGTGTACTGTTTGTATGAATGCCCTATGGGCAAAAGGACTCAGGCTTCGGAGTCAGGTCTGTTCTTCGAACAGGGAGGAAGGTAGAACCCCCACCCTTGTCCAATGGGTTGCTGGGTTCTATTCTCTTCTCTCTTCCCGCTTCAATAGCACCCCCCCTATGTATTTGAGTCTGTTCCTCAAGCCTCTCGTGCTGTCCGGGAACCAGAGACATCAATCTCTTGGTTCCCAAGACTGCCGGCTAATAAAGATACATCTGACCGCAAACCCTGGATCTTCATTCCAATCTTTGAATGACTAAGGCCTGGGGTCCCAGCATCAAGGTTTCCTTCATCGCCGTTTTGCTCTTCGGATGATGCTATGCTGGTCTGGGGAATCAGAGACAGCCATCTCTTGACTCCCCCGGACGTGCAGCAGACATGGCAATATATAGATAAAGGCTTCTCAGTCCCGTCGATGATCTCTTCCTCCTCCTGATGTGGCCTCTCAGATCCCTTGACATCCTTCCAGTAGAGGTGTTCATGAAATCCCCTCATACACCCTCGATTCGGCCTCAATCTGAGCCATAAAACCCTGAAATCCCAAGAACAGAGCATCGTTTTCAACCTCTGAAACCCTGAAATCCTTTCTGCATTCCATCTTCTCGGCGTGCGAATTTCCCCGCCGAGAGCCGTAAGGCCGAGAACCCTTCCCCTCCTTTCAGCTAAACGACAAGTTCTCTTGTGAAGAACCCACAGCCCACAGCCTCCCGGCGCTAGGCTCCCGGCGCGGCCATGAGCGCGCCGGGAAGCCTTGTGCCGAGAGCTACCTCCACCCACCAAATATCCAGGCCGAGAGCCCCCCCTTTGCACACTAAAAGGCCATGCCGAGAGCCCCTTTAGCCAATCAAAGGACCGTGCCGAGAGCCCTTCTCGGCCAGCCAAATATTCATGCCGAGAGCCCCCCCTTTCGCCAATCAAGAAGCCACGCCGAGAGCCCTTCTCGGCCAGTCAAATGACTACGCCGAGAACCCCCCTTCGGCCGACCTGTAAACCACTCTGAGCCCCCTCTCCTTGGCCCAATAAAACCCAGTCAGGGGACTCTCTCCTCACTGCCATGCCTCAGCTTTCTGGTCTCTGTACTCACACATTCTGGGGATGTCCAAAGATCGTCACGAATGACCTGAGAAGATACATTAATGGGGAGGACCTCCCTCCCCTACAGTCCTCATTTCTGACCCGGATTCCACCCTTATGGACCTAAAGGGCCGTGTTGTTACATGAGTTCCGAAAAGGTTTCAAGGGATATTGACCGATGAAACATAGGCAAGCGATATCCCGGGGCCCGTGTCCCTCCTTATTCGGTTGTCATCCCGACATTCCGTGGGTGATGACCTATCTTCTCCTGGCACAATCCAAGTCAAGGGGACATGCTGCCGAAATTCACACATACCTGGCCAGGTCACTGCAATATTACCTCTCAACCCCGTCGGCCCACGGAGTCATGCCTTTGCATGCCCTCCGATGGTCCCCTCGAAGGGGGGATATAAACGTGCCATCGCACTCGTATGGGGCGTGCCGGTCCCTATTCAGACTCCGGGTCAGCTATGCCCGATCCTTTATGGTTCCCACCCTGCCATTGCATGGGTGGTTTCCTGTTCCCCATCCGGCATCACCCAAGATGGTGGGAATATGCCGTTGGATTTATCCCGTAATTAATAAACCCCTGCTCTGCTCGAATACATTTTGCAAACCAGATGAATTTTGTCTCCTTTGAGCATGCGATTTTTCCGCTGTCTTCCTCCTACTTTAGCGTTTAATCAAGGGTTGTCTTCCTTAGGGAGGACGTAATTAACGTCATAGCGTTCAGGGTATGACGGACTCCTAGTCCAGACATGATCATTCACAATCGACTGACCAAGTCAGATCGAGCGCACAATAAAATTGTCACTTCGGTGACTGGCACGCCAACCAACAAATAAATAAGAATAAATAAATAAATAAATAAATAAATAAATAAGATAAAACATGATAAAATAATAAACGTGTCGAACACGAGCTTCCGAAGTAAAAGCCGAAACACACACCGGGAATCGGAAAACACGCGCGGAAAAGCCGCGGAACGCCTCCGGGCCTCCGAAACGACTCCGGATCGCGCCGATCCGAACACGAAAGATGTCCGAAACAAAATTTCGGACACAACGGAGCGAACACTCTGAAAACCAGATCCGGGACCCACGAAGAAGGATCCGAAAGGTCCGGGATATTACAGCCCTCTCCCCTTAGGGAATTTTGTCCTCGAAATTGAGAACAACCCAAGGGGAAAGAAGAGGAAGACTCACTCAAATAGATACGGGAACTGCTGACGCATCTCATCCTCACGTTCCCACGAAGCCTCACCACCAGAGTGTCGTTGCCACACGACCTTTACCAAGGGAATAACCTTGTTCCGCAGGCGCTGCTCTCGCCTATCCTCCACGCGGATCAGAAACTCTGGGAGAGAAAGATCTGGAGTCACCTCAGGCCAAACGGAAAACTCGAGCACATGAGAGTCATCGGGCATATACTTCTGCAACATCGAGATGTGGAACACGTCATGCACCGACGTCAACTCAAAGGGTAACTGCAACAGGTAAGCAACCTCACCGATGCGCTCCACAATCGCGAAAGGACCAATATAGCGGGGACTCAGCTTCCCGCGCCGTCCAAAACGCATCACCCCCTTCATCGGAGAAACTCTCAAGAACACATGATCGCCCACGGCGAACTCGAGGGGCTGTCTCCTACGGTCAGCATAGCTCTTCTGCCGACTCTGGGCCGCCAACATGTTCTGACGAACCAGGTGCACAACATCCACACACTGCTGCACCAATTCCGGTCCCGTCAAAACACGTTCACCCACCTCAAACCAATCAAGCGGAGTCCGACAAGGACGCCCATACAATGCCTCATAAGGAGCCATGCCGATGCTCGAATGATAGCTGTTGTTATAGGCAAACTCCACTAACGGTAGGTGATGAATCCAACTCCCCTGCCACTCCAGGTAGTAGGATCTCAGCATGTCCTCCAAAGTCTGAATGGTCCTCTCGGACTGACCATCTGACTGAGGATGATACGCCGAGCTGAACGCCAACTCCGTGCCAAGAGCTCGCTGGAAACTCCTGCAGAATCCAGAAGTGAAGCGCGGATCCCGATCCGACACGATCGAAATGGGAACCCCATGCAATGGCACGATCCGCTCCACATACAACTGAGCCAACTTAGACACGCTCCAGCTGACCTTGACCGGTAACAACCGCATCACCTTCGTCAGCCGATCCACCAACAACCAAATACTGTCCTGCCCACTCGGGGTCCTCGGCAACCCCACCACAAAATCCGTGGTCACATGGTCCCACTTCCAAGCAGGAACATCCAAGGGATGGAGAGTACCACCTGGTCGCTGATGCTCCGCCTTCACCTGCTGACAGATCAGGCACCTGGCCACAAACTCTGCGACATCCCTCTTCATGCCAGGCCACCAAAACTGCCTCCGCAAGTTCCGATACATCTTCGTCGCACCCGGGTGCACTGTGTACCTGCTCCTATGCGCCTCGCGCAACACCGCACGATGAACCTGCTCCTCCGCTGGGATGTACAACCTGCCACGAAACCTCGCAGCACCGTCCTCGCCGAGTTCCACGTCAGCCATCGTAAGAATTCGGGGCAACTCAGGGTCCGCATGCTGAGCCTCTGTCACCCGACGACGGATAGCAGGAGTGACAGTCAGACTCGCAAGCACTGCCAACCCTGGCTCCTGGGGAATCTTGAGCCTGAAGGATACCTTGGGCACTTGTTCCCAGAGCCTCCACCTCCTCAACATCAAGGTACTGACTACAATCTTCCGACTCAAGGCATCGGCAACGACATTCATCCTGCCCGGCTGATAAGACAGGGTGAAGTCATAGTCCTTCATGAACTCCATCCAATGCCTTTGTCTGAGGTTCAGATCTCTCTACGAGAACACATACCTCAAACTCTGATGGTCAGAGAACACCTTGAACTTCTCACTGTACAGATAGTGCCTCCAGATCTTCAGCGCGAAGATCACCGCCGCCAACTCAAGGTCATGGGTAGGGTAGTTCTCCTCATGGGGCTTTAGCTGCCGAGATGCATAAGCCACCACTCTACCATGCTGCATCAAAACAGCACCCAATCCGACCCCGGAAGCATCTGTACACACCACAAAATCTCCCGATCCAGAAGGTAAAACTAACACCGGAGCCGAGGTGAGCAATCTCTTCAGCTCCCTGAAACTCTGCTCACACTCCTCGGACCAAACGAAAGGCACATCCTTCCGCGTGAGCCTAGTCATCGGGGTCGCAATGCGAGAAAAATCCTGGATAAACCGGCGATAATAACCCGCAAGCCCCAAGAAACTCCGGATCTCTGTCACCGACCTCGGCCTCGGCCATTGCATCACTGCCTCAACCTTGGCGGGATCCACGGAAATGCCGTCACCAGAAATCACGTGCCCCAGAAAGTGCACCTCGCTGAGCCAAAACTCGCACTTGCTGAGATTCGCATACAACTGGTGATCTCGCAGCGTCTGCAGCACCACACCCAAATGGTACGCGTGCTCCTCGGCAGACTGCGAATAAACAAGGATGTCATCCACGAAGATGACCACGAACTGGTCCAAATACGGATGGAACACCCTCTGCATCAAGTCTATGAAGGCTGCTGGGGCACTGGTGAGCCCAAACGGCATCACCAGAAACTCATAATGCACGTACCTCGTACTGAATGCAGTCTTCTCCACATCGGACTCGCGAATCCTCAGCTGATAGTAACCAGACCGTAAATCAATCCTCGAGAACACTCGCGCAGACTTAAGTTGGTCGAACAAATCATCAATCCGCGGCAACGGATACTTGTTCTTAATTGTCACTTCATTCAGCTGCCGATAGTCAATGCACAACCGCAGACTACCGTCCTTCTTCTTCACAAACAACACGGGCGCACCCCAAGGGGAAAAACTCGGATGAATATACCCATTGGCCAACAGTTCCGGCAACTGCGCCCTCAGCTCCCTCAACTCAGCGGGGGCCATACGGTAGGGAGCCTTCGCCAAAGGTCCCGTACCAGGCACAACCTCGATCACGAAATCGATCTCCCGCTGGGGAGGTAATCCAGGCAACTCCTCGGGAAAAACATCGGGAAACTCGCACACCACCGCAATGCTCTCGACATCCGGCTCCATGCGGTCAGACACAACCACTGACGTGAGAAAACCCTGACAACCTGAATCAAGCAATCGACGGGCTCGAATAGCAGAGATAAGGAATCGAGAAGAGGCGGAACGGATACCTTGGAAATAGAAGGTCCTCTTGCTCGGATGCTGGAAGTAGACCCTCTTCATTCCACAATCCACCACCGCTCCATGAGTCTCGAGCCAATCCATGCCTAGAATCACATCGTAATCCCGAAGCTGCAATGCATGCAACCTGCCTGGCATACTCCGCCCATCGATCCAAACCGGAACCTGATCGAAGCAATACGGAGTGACCATAAAGTCACCCGAAGGCAACTCCACTGCCAAATCACAGGACAACTGGGTCGCCGGCGCCTCGACGCTCGACGCGAAATCCTCCGAAATAAACGAATGAGACGCACCAGAATCAAACAAAACCCGAGCCGCACAACCCAAATTCTGAACGGTACCTTCCACGAGCTGCGACGCCACTGCCTCTGCCCTGGTCAAGTGCGTGATCTGGCCATAAGCCCTCTGCCTGCCTCCCACACTAGCTGACCTGGGTAGCGGCGGATACTGTCCCTGCTGCTACTGCTGGGGAACCTGCTGCTGCGACGGCCTCTGAGGACAGTCACGCGCCATGTGCCCTGGCTGGTCACACCGAAAACAGATGATCGGCGCCGTGCACTGCCTGCCTGGGTGGGTCCCATCACACCGTGGACAAAGTCCTCGCGATCCACCCACTGATCCCTGACGCTGCAAAGGAACCAGCTGCTGCACACTACCCGATGAAGCCTGTCCCTGATCCTTGTGCTTCTTACGAAAATTCTTCTTCAGGAACTTCTTGACCTTCGAGCCAAAGGACGCAGATCCTGTCACCGAAGCTGCCGATGCCGGTACTCCTGAACTACCCGACGCATGTTGGAAGGAACCCTGCTGCTGGGTAGCCGACTGCTGGCTGCGACCTGACAAGGACTGCCCCTGGCTGATCGATCCTCGAGTCCTCTGCATATCCATCTCCAAGGAAATCACAACACGAGACGCTGTCTCTAGATCAGTGGCCCCATTCGCGATCAAATGGTGCCTCAGCTCCAGCCTCAAGCCCTGCACAAACTGCGCGGTCCTCACCCTCTCATGCTCCATGATATGGGGTGCGTACCGACCCAGCTCGACAAATCGGGCCCTGTACTGCAACACGGACATGTCACCCTGCACCAGCTCCAGAAACTCCCGCATCCGCTGCGTAGCAACGACGTCTGGACAGTACGTACGCTCGAAAGCACTGACAAAGTCATCCCACTCGATCTGTTCAAGTGGACGAAGCTGAAAGGACGTCTTCCACTCGGAAGACCACCACCTCCGAGCCGTACCCTGCAACTGGTTGTAGGCCAACACCACTCTGTCCTCGGCAGCACTCTTCGCAGAACTGAACATCCGCTCCATCTCATCGAGCCAATCACGAGCCGCATCAGGGTCTGCCTGGCCGCTAAAGTAAGGCGGATGGAACTGCATGAAGTCCCTCACTGCTCGGCCCGGCCCACCCCTGACTGACGACCCCTCACCAGCCTCTCCGCCAAACTGCTGAGACATAAGCTGGTACATGCCACGAAAGAAATCCTCGGCCCCCGGGGCTCTCACAGCATCCGCGGCCTCGGTAGCCCCCCGTGGTGCTCTACTATGCTCCTCCTGGTCCCTCTGGACCCCTTGCTGAACCTCCTGGCCTCCAGCCGGCTGCCCCTGCTGAGAGCGAGAGCTCCGCCTCGACGCCATACTCGCTCCTGAAGCACAAGACAGAAAACACGAAAACGGCAAGGTCAGAATAAACACGCGGTGCCCAATGCCAGCGTCACCTGTACATCATCGTTGTGGACTAGTGGACCACTACAATTACCTATGATTCTCATGTAATTCCATAACCGCGCTCTGATACCAGCTGTAACGACCCGAGAATCCGATTACCGGGAAGGCCCGATAACCCGAGACTCGCACCGCCACCCACGAGCCCGAAGACTCGGAAGGGTTAAAAGGATGGTGTGGAAACTACACAAGTATCACAAATAATTGTAGAAGTTAAACAGTTATAATATTAAGCAGGAAATAAATTAACGTTTTACATGGTCCACAATATAAAATAACAATAACAGTAGTCCGCAACTAGTACAGTGACAAAAAGAAAAGTACAGCTACACGGGGCATCCCCCGGCTCTGACTTCTGGCACTACCTCTGGGCACCCGCACCACTCTGCGCTCCTGACGCGCTCCCCGAAGGTGGCGCCTCACCTGAAACACGGTGAAAACACGCAGGGAATGAGTCTCGGAACAAGACTCAGTAGGGATCACTCGAACCCTACCTCATAAAACGAGAAACCACTACACTAGCGGTAGGAAAGTTCCTCGGAAGGAAAGCCCTGTACTCTACAGAACTAAACCCTACGGCACGCAAACCGACACACATGCCACGGTACGAGAAGACCGAAACTCAACGGTCGAACCGTCAAAACCTGAAGGTCGGAAACGCGCGACTGACAGCCTGTCACTCCGTACTCGACAGGAGTACCACCCACTAGAAGCACAGCCGGTAGCGTCCCCTGACGTCTTACACCGCACCGCAGGTGAACCGCCTGACGTGGTAGGTCCTACCCGAGGCGCAAACACCGTACAAGTAACCACAACAAGTGACTAGCTGGGGTCACGCCCGTGGACGTGGGTCCAACCGCCCCCAACCACGTGTGCACACACAGACCACGCGTCCTAGGTCTGGCCCTCTGACCGGTTTTCCCCCGCAGTCGGACTCTGGCTAAGACGAAGGGCCTACGGTAACCGGTCCACAAACCGTCTCGAAAGGTGGGTGCCCGTACACCACTCCCAGGTGAGACCAGCACCTCGTACTGGTGGGCTACGACTAGTGGAGGGTCACTGAATGAGTAGACTCTCAAGTCACGGAAAACAACGTCCGAATCCAACAACGTGTGGGAATCACCCCACGCCCCAGCCCCGTCGCACGGAGACCCAAGTCGGACAGAAAATGGAGTTGCCACCCTCATGGGGCAACCAGGCATGTGACGGTCTATCCCAGAGCCGTCATAAGCAAGTAACGGTCTGGGCGAGACCGCTACACACAAACGGCGGTCTAACGCAGGCCGTCACTCAATCCGGGAAAAGGGAAAGTAACGGCGCAGGCCCAGCGCGTTACATGGATGTAACACACTTAGCCTAGCGCGTTACACGCCCCTCCACGGTAAAACCCAAAAAGGGATGTAACGGCCCAGCTTGGGCGCGTCACTCGCATGTAACGCGCCTGGACCCGCGTGTTACATGGCCCTCACTCCTGGGGTGAACACAGGAAGTAACGCTCCTGCCCTAGGGCATTACACGCATGTAACGCACCTAGCATGGCGCGTCACATGGCCTGACCCCCAACAGTCAAAACCCAGCGGTCGAAAAGCCTGTGACGGCCCGGCCCAGGGGCGTCACTAGCAAACGGCGGTCAGTCGCAGGACCGTTACAGCCCTCGACCCCAAAGGCCAACACTCAGGGAAAGTAACGCACCCCTCTAGGGGCGTTACAGGCATGTGACGGTCACTGGAGTGACCGTCGCTTGCCCCCGAGCACGCTACGGCGGGAAAACCCTAAAAACTTCGACCACGCCCCCGTACCTCCACTGGAGAGGGGGGATCAAAGGGGAAGACCCCTGGGGACCCCTAGCATGTATCTAAGCCATCCAAACGTGAAATCGTGGGCTAAAACCATAGATCGGGCGAGCTCTCCCCAAATCATGGAAAACCCCAAACCCGCTCAATCAAGCCCCTCTCGGCCTCCCCGCGGCCTACAAATCACGGAAATGAACGGCAAGAGGCTAAGGAACGTCACCCTACCTCAATGGAGCAAATGCTCCGCCGGATCGTTCGCAAACTACGAAGAACGCCTTAGAAAACCCTCGTTCTTCAAGCTTCCCTCGCTTGCCGCACGCCCCCACGCTCACCTCACCGCCGCCCACGTCGCCACGCCGTCGCCAAGCCGCCGTCTGCAGCCGAAGGGGAGCCCAGCAGCGTCCAACCGGGAGGAGGAGAGGGAGAGGGAGAGGTCACGGTGGAGGAGGAAGAAGGAGGAAGAAGAGGAAGAAGAAGAAGAGAGTGGGGAGAGAGAGAAAATAGGGGGGTTTATAGAAAATCCGGAAAATTCCAAAAAATAGAAAATTACACCCCCGTGATCCTCGGAACGCACCGATCGCAACGGTACCACTCGTGCCCAGGTGAACGGCCCGGTTCACCCGTAGCGAGCTTCCGAAGTAAAAGCCGAAACACACACCGGGAATCGGAAAACACGCGCGGAAAAGCCGCGGAACGCCTCCAGGCCTCCGAAACGACTCCGGATCGCGCCGATCCGAACACGAAAGATGTCCGAAACAAAATTTCAGACACAACGGAGCCGGACACTCCAAAAACCAGATCCGGGACCCACGAAGAAGGATCCGAAAGGTCCGGGATATTACACCCAATGCCCACCCACACACGAGCGAGAAGAGGCTTAGAGACGTCAAGTAGAACGTAGACCCTAGCAGCATGAGCCTGGAGCAAACAAGTGGTGTTCCTGTCAACTTTGAGGACAGTGTCAATGCTCCCGGCGATGGAGCGGATCATGACTTCGGTGAAGAAATTGGCCGGGAGGCCAGGCAGCTGAAGCCAAACCGGGACGATAGGAGAGTGGGCATGCGGGCAGAAATGAATGGACCATTGGAAAAACTTGAAGACCCGTCCATGGATGAGCAAGGACTCCTTAAGCAGGACTTGAAGGTAGTCTTCCTGGTTTTGAAACCGAAGAAGGAGGTGCCGGCCGGCAAGGGCACTAATGAGGAAGTCATGTGTGAAGGGGAAGCGTTGGGCAAGATGCCTCCTGATATTCGGGAATGGAGGGCGGCCGTGAGGCGTGCGGGCGATGATGGCGAACTGAAGGGGCTGGCAGGATGCCCTAACTTCATCGAGAGAGAAGAAGACGGCTGGTTCCCGAGTCAGTGAAGGCTGGGGGGTGGATGGCTAAGGAGAGGGACGGTAGGGTGATAGACTGCAGGACGATATGGGAGAAGGAGGGGCCGTCGGAGGGGAGAGTGGAGGGACCCACAGCTCCTACGGCGGGCCAAGCAGATGGACAGTCTCCACTGGGAAATCCAGGGCCAGCACGGCCGACTGGGGCCGGAGACGAAGACCCAACGAGGAGGCCCCCAGCCGCAGGCAGGGGAGAGCACGAAAACAGAGTGCCGGATCCATCGGATGTCCCATCACGGCCAGGGGAGGCCGGGACCAAAGGCACAGCAGGGGATGGCGAGGTAGCAGGACGCCGAAGGCTAGGGGGTGGCGCTGGGAAGCTGAAGGTATGGTCGGAGGAGGGCAGGTGACCGGAGCCAGCAGAGGGGATGGGGGACGCAGCATGGAATCCTGGGAAGGATTGCGAGCAAGAATGGAGGAGCAGACCAGTGGCAGGAGGGAGAGCACCGGCGCCCGCAGTCGGCGATGGCAGTAGACCAGAGGCTGACGGAGGAGACACCCAAGGGAGCAGCAACAGCCGTGGGTGAGCCAACGGAGGAGACGGGACAGCTAGGGACGAGCGCAGGGTCTCCGACGGAGGGTGGCGTGTGAAGTTGGCCAAAAACGTGTCGAGCAGAAGAGGAAGAGGGCACCGCGGGAGGGGCAAAGGCACCGTCGGGGGACCTCCAAGAGGAGGAAGGGGGGCTGGCAGAGGCCCAAGGGCAGAGGGCGAAGCCCAGTCACCGTCCGCAGGCGCCGGGGAAGCTAGGGAGACCACGTCTGTACACCGTAGCCCAAGAACGGAGGAGGTGAACACGGCGGTAGGAACGAGCGCACCACCGGCGGCGGGGGGCAGCGGAGGGAACTCAGCACCAATAAGGGAAGGGGGAGGCTCAGGGCCTCCCCCCCACCGGTCATAGCCGGAGGAGAAGCAACAACTGGCGCGAGCAAGCCAACGAGAGGGAGGAGACGGAGGGGGAACGGGAGGAGAGAGAACATTTTCCTCCCTCCAAAAAAAAAAGGATAAGGATCACCTCGATCTCATATGATATGCCCGAGTCACGTGCTACTTTGTCCGAATGAGCTCAAATAATTTTCCAGCTCCTCTGCAAAACCCTTTAGATATATGTTCAGTGAAGAGGAGGACTCGATCGATCGTCACTTGGCGTCCTTCTCAAATAACAATAATGTTTTGTGCATGATCCATCTTCTATGTTTTATTTTATTTTGTTTTTATGCGAACGCGTGTTGAACGCGGCCATTAACCATTTCAGTGCATCGCGATCGAGATCCTGTGTCTCTTATTTTATTTTATTTCAGAGCGCTGCTGTTAACTCTCTGTCAGCTTCAGAGTGGTGTTGTTTGCCGGAGGTTTAAAAAAATAAAAAAAGAGACAGTGGATGAGATTGAATGGCACCGCCAACTGTTATTTCACCATTCATCAAAATATATATGAAAGATCAAGTGAAGAGCAGAGGAAGATTCGATCAACTGAACCTAATTTATTCTCATAATTTTTTTGGGATACCATACGAGAAATAATTTTTTTTTACAGATATCTCCAACGTACTTATCCTTATACCAAACATGGCGTAAGGAACTATTTCATCAATGAGTAGGTGATGAGAAAGAAAGTGAGACTCACTAATTCCTTCCCTCTTCGTCGGGTCCCCGCGCGAGTCCGGAGGTCGGCGCTATCAACAGCTCGTTTTCAGAGCGCTGCCATTAAGGCTCTGCGCAGGAACAGCTTCAAAGTTGTTGTTTGTTGGCTGTTGCGAGCTCGATTAAATTATTATGTGCATGGTTGGTGCGCTGTAGTCAATTAAAAAAAAAAAATCTCTGGATCAGATCTGGGTCTCAAGTAACCGACGATAGAGAGGGCTGAATGGGCTTCGTCGTCGGCTGTTGTTTCACTGTTCATCAATGCCCTGCCCTGGGCAAAGCAAATATTAATTAAATTAAAATATATATGGAAGATGCGAGTGGAGCAATTAGATATACGCACGTAGCAGAGGAAGATTGGATATCACCACTAAGGTGTCCGTCTGAAATAATAATGGTTTCGACCCCTCAAAATAATTCCAGCTTCGCCGGGTGCCCGCGCGTGAGAGTCCCGGAGGCCCCTTGGCATGCCTATAAATACCGGCATCTTAATGAAGAAATGAGCATAAGAGACGCCCGTTCGTTCCTGAGGCAGAGCGTAATTAAGAGAGAGGAACTGTCGGGAGCCCTTCACCATACGAGGAGGTGATGACGTTTGTTTGTTTGTTTGTTTACACTGTAATATATTTTCCGTTACATACATCTATGTGTATAGGCCGTAGATGCATGGAGACTCCGACGACGACGCCGGAGAGGAGAGAGACCGGGGAGGGGTTGTGTGGCTTGGAGCGGAGACAGGTTCGTGGGATGGTTGATCGATCTGGTGGGTTGTTGTGGCAATTATGGTCATCCTGGGGGTCGGTTGGTGGTTCCTGCATGGGGGGACGGGTTGGTCTGTGGTTAGGAGAGTGAAGAGAAGAGAGAGTCTATAAATCTATTATATATATCTGCATGTGTTTCTCATTATTAACTTTAAAGCTTAATTTGAGTACACATGCATAACACAATTAACACACTACGTACTGACTCAACTTGTTGTAGTATTAATCGTGCAGTACTCAGTAGTGTGTGTACTGCTTGCGATCGACATGGCAGACAACGTTTTTGGCAACCCCATCACTGACACAACTTTGCAAGGAATGCCCGAATATGCGGGGAAGCAAATAAGGCTTGTAGACAAGGCACATGTGGCTCTCAACATGAAGAACGCGCAGGAGAGGGACACCAATGCACGCAAGTATGTGGAGGGGGTGAAGTCGGAATGGGGAACTGGAGTCTCCACACTCTGCCTGGTCTACAACGCTACGGGAGACACCGTGACGTTAGCCACCAGTCAGGATTGGCATGGTCACATTGGGCCTGCTCCATACCCGGAATCCATTGCCAACGGCCAGTGGGGTGGGTATCTGCATGTGAAAACTTTGGCAGCGGCTACCGGGTCGTCTGCGGGTGTTGTGTATCGCGGCAAAAATGCAAAGGGAGATGTTTGTGATTGGATGCTGGCTTGGTCCAACCCATGGGACAGAGCTGTTTTTGAAAACACGGTACGTACGTACGTACGTACGTAATTAATTAGGAGTAGTAATTCCTTGCTAGCTAGCTGGCTTGTTAATCAGTGTTTGTTATATATCATCACGATTGCACGTGTGCATGCGTATGTGCAGGCTTATACCGAGGTCCGTGAACAAGACAACTTCCCCAAGCGCTGGGACGACATCTCTGACCTGGTGGACAAGTCTGGCCTTGTCCATACCGATAAATGGAATGGATGCTTGTCAACCGTGTCGACCGGTAGTGACACCTCCCCCATTTTCGAGGCGATTCTCACGCTGGAACATGCCGACAATCCGCCAGCGATGGCTTGAAGGTGCTCCATCAACCGTACGCTACGTCTAAATAAAGAGTGCGTGGCCACCCGATCGAGCTTCAGCACAGCATAATCAATATGTGTCGTTCGTATTTTCCAATAATCATGTTGTAGTTTCCGATAGTTAAGGTCAGTTTTTCCGTTTGCATTTGGATTTGAGCAAAGTCTAGGCTTGGTCATGCCGTGGGATCGATGCATGTGGGGCGCCTGTCAATCATGGCATGCAATAGAAATAATGACCCCGACGTTGTACTTGTTGATCGTATGGCAATGTATAACATGTGAAGGGTTTTAAATAAGATATGATTAATAACATCTCGCAGCATTATCAGTATTGGATCGGACCGGTTCGATCGTGAATTGGTTCAGGAATTGGTCCGGTCAAATGATAAAAAATCGTTCGAACCGCAGTTTGACCGTTGAACTGGTTCGAGCCGGTTCGACCCTGTTCCCCCGCCAAAAAAATAAAAAATAGTTCGATACCCGCCCCCGTTAACTCAACCCGGTGAGATACGACACAAATAAATAAATAAATATATTATTTACTTATATTTGATCAAATCATTTAATTCGACACACAACTCAAGCCCACATCTTATGAGCTCTCCAACATATAAAGTTAAGTAAATCTTTCTAACTTCCAATATAGGATTAAACATAAAGACTCTATTTCCAACATATAAATGAAGATATTTGAATCAACATAAAGGCTCTATTTCCAACAAGTAGTTACACGTTATTCTCTATATACATGTATGTTTATTTATTTTAATCATTATATCTTATTTGAGTTATTTCTTATTATATTAGGTTATATAATCGGGTCGGACCATATATCAATATTATAATGACATCACGGTTCAAACCGATTCGAACCAACAATCAAACCGTTTCGAACCGAACCAACTCATTGTCCGATTCTGATAACATTGCTCCAACTGTCTATATCTGCTGCCCCCACCCTCCCAGTCGTTTAATTGACCCAAGTGAACCCACCAAATAATTTAATGCAACGAGAGCTTAGCAATATATCAGTGCATGCCCACGCGGAATTACCTACCAAACATTTAATTCGATAGATCCGACCGTGATAAAAAACCGACATTTTTTATCATGGTTGCTAAACTGCAAGAGATGAAAAAGAAAAAACTACGATGATATATATAATTAGGGTGGTATTAGTGAAGTTATTGGTCACTACAAGAAAAAGTGAGATTTGCGACGGACACATTTTGTCACAAATCCGTGTCTATTCCATCAGGGAAGCGTTTAACGATGGTGTAGATTTACGGCGGATAATATCGGTGGCTAAAAAATGCTTGCCAATTTTCAACGATACAAGATTCCGTACAAAAAAAATTGCAACCTATTATTTCTGCCTCAAATCCGACGCTGAGTTAAAATATTAGTGACCGATATTTTTCTGACTCTTATCCGTGTCAACTTGGTGATCGACCAAACTTTTCATCTCAAATTGCTCTCTGATACATTTGTTTGTAAGAAATATTTGTTGTTGTGGAATGCATCTTCTTGCCTTCGAAAAGGATGGTGGATCAGTAGAAACCACCGATAGCATTCAAACCAGTATGCCTTCTCATCATACTTCAGTGTAAAGGATTTAATATCCTCCATACAGTAAGTGCATGTAAACTTCTTATATGTGCTCCAACCAGATTATATTTCATATACAGGGAAGTCACTTATCATCTACATCAGTGCAGTTTTCATGAGAAAATTTTATTTCCTAGATGCAGTATATGTAACAACACGTTAGTGCACAACATTTTCAACTCATTGATCTTCGGTCTCAAGTATACGCCTAGGTTTTTTCTAGAATTTTTGGGACTGGGAATCACTATGGATAAAAAGATATTTTCTCCCTTCATGCACATACTTGGTGGAAGTTTATATGGGGTCACAAGGACTGGCCAGCAATTGTAAGGAGCCCATGAACCTCTAAATGGATTGAACCCATCTGTGCATAAGCCAAGTATGACATTGCGTGACTCTATTAAAAATGTTAGATGAGCACGGTTGAGGTGCGTCCGCGCTTCACCATCTGCAGGATGACTAATTATGTACTCGTCATGTTGAATTATTTCGACTTGTCATCTACTATATCTAACTCATTTTGAGGACATATACAACCGTTAAAGTCTAGGCGTGATAGGAAAGTGCCTCAATGACTTGTAAGATACATCTTTTTACTTCTCACTACACCCTCTCTTAAGTTTGAACCGAGCAACATCATAAATGGAACAAAATGTCTTCTCTATATCCTCTTTGTAATATAACACACAATGATTAGGACATGCATCTATTTTCACATATTCAAGTCCAACATCATTGGCCATCTTCTTTACACTGTAGAAATTTTCAGACAACTTCTCATCTCAAGACAACATGCTCTTAATGGCAAGAAGGAGATGGTCAAAATATCTCTCACTGATGTGCAATTTTGACTTCAAATTCAACAACTATCACAACATAGACAAACGAGTGTGATTCTGACATCCAGCCCACAACGGCTCATCAACATCCCTTAATAATTGATAAAATCGTCCGGTTGTGTTTCAGTGCTTCTTCATTGTATATATGTTTATGATGAACATTAAATCTAGGACCAATTGCATAGTGCAATTCACGACCTGTTATGTAGAGAACCTTATTGTTTCTAGCTTGTTATGTAATAGAATTTGTAACTCTTTTGCTCTGAATCCTTCATCGGAAATCTAACTTGTCCTCCTGATAATTAAAGATCTGAATGCTGGATGTAAATTTAATCAAGATCTAACTATTAGATTTACTCCCGATCAAAATCTAATTTTTGGATTTATATTTGAGATCTGAGCGTTAGATTTAATCCTGATCTAAATCTAACCATTGAATTTATGTTTGATTAAGATTCAACTGTTGGATTTGCTTCCAATCTAAATCTGAGCGTTGAATTTAAGTTGTATCAAGATCCGATCATTAGATTTACTCTTAATCTAAATTTAACTATTTGATTTAAATTTAATCAAGATCCGGTCATTAGATTTGCTCTCGTTCTAAAATCTGGCCATTGGATTTAAGTTTGCTCAAGATCTGACCATTAGATTTATTTCCAATCTAAATCTGACCATTGGATTTAAGTTTCATCAAGATTCGACCATTAGATTGGCTCTTAATTTAAAATCTGACCGTTAGATTTAAGTTCGATCAAGATCTGAATGTTAGATTCTTCTGATGTAAATCTGATCGTTGGATTTAAGTTTGATCAAGATTAGACTGTTGGATTTGCTCCAGATCTAAATCTCATCAAGATCTGACCGTTGGATTTATTCCTGATCTAAAACATGACTGTTGGATTTAAATTTTATCAAGATCCGACCGTTGGATTTTATTCTGATCTATATCTAGCTGTTCGATTTAAGTTCGATCATGATCTGGCCATTGGATTTGCTCTCAATCCAAATCTGATTAAGATCCGGCCTTTTGGATTTACTCCGGATCTAAATCTGAAGTTGGAGTTAAGTTTGATGAAGAACTGATCGTTGGCTTTGCTCTTAATCACCGATATTTTAGTTTAAATTTGAATTGTCAGATTTGCGATGGATCTCTCCCTTTCGCCAATCTATTGCTACATCACAAGTTTAAAAAAAAATAATCAGAACTTCATTTGCGGCTGATCAGAATGCGTCACTAATCCATTGCAAAATAGGATTTTTTTATTCAAATAATTAGAATTTGAGTTTTCTAGTTTGCGACAGATACAATTGGTCACTAATCCATCGATAAATTAGAGAGAGAGCACTATATTTATCCAAAACCCGTCACAAATTTTATTGTAAAGTTAAGTTCGTTGGCGATGGATTATATCAGTCGCAATTCTGTTGCTAAGTGCACATAAATTTCTTGGACGTTGAATATGACAACGGATTCTTTCCATCGTAACAATTAAGTCAATAATCCTGCAATTTCTTGTGGTGTCCCTTGGATATCTTTTGATTAAGGACAAACACTAATGAAAGTGTTTTTTTAAAAAAAAAAAACTCTTTGGCACGGCCCCATCAACAATTTATAATATCATCTTTATGGCCAAATGTTTTTGATTTCCGTTCAAAATGCATGCTCTATGAATACCCCCTGTGGAATCTATGGTTCTTTAATGGGCGATTACTTAATCAATAATTGTTTAACTATCAAAAACCCTAAGAGGATGACGAACAGATATGTTCACGAGATAGAAGTGAAAAACCTGCAACATGCGATATGAGTTCTGTAGACATACATAAAAGCTCCTTCATTTCGTCATAACAACTTGTTCCTGCACGATAATACTTACTGGAGAGGGCGGGATATGATTTCTCTCTCTATTTGCAAATACGAAGATCCAAAGCCGACGGAGGCCCCACTATTGATCTTCCAAGATCAATACAGGGAAAGCTGGCTTCAGAATGTGGTACCGTTGAATCCGAAGAACGAACGCTCAGAATCATAAAACTTGATATAGAATCTTGAGCTGTCCACGAATAGCTTAGTTTCAAGAATCTCAGCAAGTGCCGAACTAAGCTTCCAATTGACACTTGGGCCAAGTCCCCCAATGGAAATGACCTCTCCATACGCAGCTGGCTCTTCACTTCCAGCAAATGAGATGGGCACCCCTCCATTCAGTGAGATCATAACATACTCATGCAAGGGAAGCGTTCTTCCCTCCTGGAAAACCAACAAACAAGTCCTGGGCCCGGGGCGGGGGGCGGGGGAGATAACGCAAAACCCCAGAAGAAGACCCATCAACAAGGAAAATGGCGGGATAATGAAAGTGTTTTTGTTTTGGTCATAAGTTTGTATTATTTGCTGTTATGAATGAATGGTACATATGAATTATTTGATATGAAAATACGTGCAAAATTGAGCTTATTTTGGTTGTTTTGTCATCCTAAAAAAAGGGAGAGATTGTCGTGAAAATTCTACGATTTATTTTAATTTTTTATTATTACAAAACATGGATTGTGAAATTATTTGTTAGGTTGTGATTTATTAAGATAATCAATAAATTCATATGTGTGCGTTGAATTGTTGGGCCATGATTATAGAAGAATTTATATATAATTAACTATTGGTCCATGATTGAAAATGCTTATTAGGTTATTTTCCATCTCGGAGAAAATGAAAATATGGTATAAATAATTACTTAGATTATGCTAACATCATTCGGAAAGAATCCTTAATTGAATTAGATAGGATTAAAATTAAAAATGGTAGAGCAATGTCGGAAACAAGTTTGAAATAACGAAGAGTCAGAAAAAAGTCTCAGATGGGATGGTCAACTGCTAATTATAGAGAAAATTCACCCGAGTTGAGGCAGTCGAACGCCCAAGTCGACCGCTTGTGTTATGAAAAGTTTCTAGATATACTCCAGATTCGAATTTCAAGTTTTCATCCTAATTCCAATGGATCCAAACTTGTTATAATAGACCTAGCAACATAAATACCGCATGATGGATCTCTTAAACTCTAAAGAGGAAGAATTCTAAGTGTTCTAAATAGTTCTTGTGCAGAAAATCCGTGTATATTTTATTGGGCAAATCTTCCTCATCCTCTTTGTACTCTTATGACATGGTAATGTCAGAGAGGAGGACTCTAGGGCGTGTCTAGCTAGTTCCATCAAGACTTCTTCCCTAAGTAATACTTTTAACATTTACTAAGGGGAAGCTTGTGACATGACGTCCCTAGCTCTTATTCTTCTCTATTTTCCTTTTTATCTCGTTGCATATTAAAAAGAGAAAAAGAACATTAATTAAATGTGTGAATCGCAAGTGTGCGATCGTAGTTGATGTTGATGCACGTAGCACCGATGGTTGTTGTTGTGATTGGTGCGTGGAGTAATGTGTGTGTGTGGTAGTTTGTGGTGTGTGACACCGTTGTGGCCGTTAAACTCGATTTATGGCTAACAATTTTTGAATACTCGATTTCAAAGTTAAACTCTGCTTTAAGTGAACGGATCGAATTTGAGCACGGCAATGCAACTCCACACTTAAGTGATGGGCAGATTAATTAGGTCACAAATATAAGTTAAGATCATACTGATCAAATTAATACAGACTGCCGGCTCTTATTAAGGATGGAAATCCACTCTGGCCCCGTTACGTACGTAGGGATCTTACATATTAAGGTGGCATTATTGGGGGAGCTAGCTGGGCTGGTAGGATTCCAGAGTTGGTAATGAAGAAGCTAATAACAACTAGTTCTGGTGTGCGATCTGACGTGCCAGCTCCTGGCCATCGGGCAGCTCCGCCACATAACATCGATGCCCCTCGGTGCTGAAGGGGGCGCCCCCGGTGCCGAAGATGTGATCCACCAGCCAGCCAGCAAATTCCCCCAGCAGAAAAGCCCCTACGAGGCCGGTTATCACTCCGACCCCCGCCACGAACAAAGGGGCCGCCTCCACCCCAACCAACTCGGTCGCGATGGCGACTCCCACGACTTCACCCAGCATCGCGCCGCCGATCGCTGCTGCGGTCACCACGGCATCGCGTGTCGCCGTCTTGATGACGTGCTCGGATGAGAATATGTCCCACACCATCATGCCCGCGGTGAGCAGCAGCATGGCGACGCCGGCAGCCCCGAACACCTTCGACATCCGGTTTGTTGGGTTTTATCCCAATATCATGGTCCACTTGTCATTGGGCTACACACCCTTAACACACCATTAAGTCCAGTTAAAGGAATATGTTAATGGGCTGAACCCATTTAGTGCCCATTAGGATCCTGTTATGGGTGGGATCCTGCTTAAGCCCAATAGGGACTGGTCCATCCTCTCTACATGAGTGTGCAACTCCCCATTAGGTTACACACACACATACAGTATGTGAGATAGAGAGAGGAAACCAGAGGGAGAAACGTGGGTTCCGGTTGCTCCCTTCCCGGTGTTCGTGAGCGTGGATCGTCTTCCTCGTCGTCTTCCTCCTCGGTGGGATGGCTTCCGCTTCAGGTAAACATCCCCCAACATGTGGTATCAGAGCCCGAGTTCTGATCTCTCGGACTCCTCTCATCGTTCTCGGAACGATTTCACACGAATGTGTGTACGGGTTGACCTTCATGGTCTTCACCCTCCCAGACCGACAGGGTTTTCAGTCGGGGGGTCTCGGCGGCCATCTTCTCACCGAACGACGTCGAAGGCGTCGTCTTTAGTCCGTGAGATAGCTGACGGTCGCCGGCGGCCTTTCTTCCCCTGCTGTGCCGGTGTTTATAAAAAAAAAAAAAAAAGGGTTTTCCGACGCCGTGGGATCCTGGCGGCCACCTCCCCACCGGACGACGCCGCCGGGGTCTTCAGCCAGTGGGGAGGCCGGCCGTCGCCGGCGGGCCACCGCCCCGGCTGTTCCCTGGGGCGGACACCGCTGCGGCGGCCAACCCTCGCAGGGGCGCCGCGAGTGCACGCAGGGGCTTGCGCCCGCGCCTGCGCCCGGGCGCCTGCTGGACCCCGCCGGACGCCGACGCCGACGCCGACGTCGTCTCCGGCCGGCGGGGGTCCGACGGCGGCTGCCCCCCCCCATTCCCTCCCCTCAAGGCGGCGGCGACGGTCCTCTGCATTTAGGGTTTGGGGCATGGGGGGCTTCACAACGGTGGAGGAGATGAAGGGTCCATGACCCTTTTACCCTTCATTAAATTAATATCATTAAGTTGGGAATTCAAATTATGGGATCCAATAAGGCTTGTGGATCCGGTTTTGGGTCCCCTATCAATGTATTGGATTTATGTTTTGGGTTTGGATTGTGTATAGATTTGGATCCGGCTTTAAGTTGTTTAATGGTTCTGATTTCGGATTTTGGGTCTGAGATCCATACGGATCTTATTTGGAACCCGAATCCGGATCCGTTTACGTATCCGAATCCGATTAAAATCCATTCCTTCTAATTATCCATATCCATTATTGCTTAAGTGTATCCTTTAAGCATAAAATTATTTATTAAGATTTATTTAATTATATCCTTATTCTTTAAATTCTGTTAATGGATTTTCTATAAGATCTATTAAGTTCTGGATCTTGGGCCCATTCATTCTGGGTACATATTGAGCCCATTAACATTCTTTAAAGGATATAGGGTCCATTTGTAAATAGTTTGGATACAGAAGCAATTTCAGAGGGTATGTTTGCAATTCAGTAGTTATTTCTGCAAACAGAAAGGGATATTTATGTAACAGCATGCTATAACTTGTGTTTTTAACCCCTTTTCATTTAGTTTTGGCATGATTAAGGCTTGTTAATGAACAAATAATTATTGCTTTAATGTTAGGAGATATTTTTGTGATATTTTGACCTCTCTACAGAAATTATTCATGCATTAATATCTCCATTTCAGATTGTAATAATTATTGTGTTTATGTCCTTTTTGCTCATATTAAGTGTTATTTGATGCTATCATGTAGTTTTGTGTGAGGTTTTTTGATTTTTAAGCAGTTAGGTAGACCACCAAAGTGGCACTAACTACGAGGAATGATAAAATTTCACACTTTTGAGTTTAAGATAGTGTCATTCATGAGCATTATAATTTATTTGTTATCATTTTTAATTGGGGGAGGATATTTTAGCATTCAAAGTGTGTAAGTTGACCACCAAAGTGGCCTTATGCATGGAGAATAATAAAGTATTCTCATTAAGGAATTAAAATGATATCAAACTTTGTGTTCTTGGTTTGAATGTAGAATTTAACTCCCAAAGGAGTATTCTATTTTCATGTCACGAACAGGATAGAATAAAATTTATGTGCATAGCGACTCTTGAGAGTTTTGTACCCAAAGGTGCTCTCTCTTGACATCAAAGTGTATATAAGTCTTAGTTCTATCACTTAAGTTATTTTGTGGGGAGTTTGTCCATTAACATGCTAAAGTAATTTATTTCAGTTGTTAAAATTACTTAGCATTCATTTGTATGCCTCATAATTGCTGCTATTTCATATTTTTGATATATGTGAGCATTTGGTTATCTTCAGGTGCTTCTCCTTTGTTTGCACCCTTCACTGGGACTGTCCCTTATCTGAATGGCACTAATTTCACTGAATGGAAACAAAGGGTACTATTTGCTTTAGGGTGCATGGATTTAGATTTATCTTTGCGTGAGGAAAAGCCAGCTCCACTTACAGCAGAAAGTACACAGGAACAGAAGACTCTTTTTGAGAAATGGGAAAGATCCAACCGTTTGTGCCTACTGTTCTTACAAGGACATGTAGGTCAAAACATTAAGGGATCTATCCCTGAGCAGGCCACAGCTAGTGGATTTTTAAAGGCTATTGAGGAGCAGTTCATTAGTTCTGATAAAGCAAAGGCTAGCACCTTAATGGCTAAGCTTTCCTCAATAAAATACACTGGCAGTGGTGGCATTAGAGAACACATTATGATGATGAGAGATATTGCATTTCAGCTTAATGCAATGGAGGTTACCATTTCAGATACATTCCTTGTCCACTTTATTCTCAACTCTCTTCCAAATGAGTATGAGGCCTTTAAGATCTCATACAACACACATCAGGCTAAATGGTCACCAAATGAATTGATGACCATGTGTGTTCAAGAGGAGGAGAGGTTGAGAGGGGAGAGAAATCAAGTTGCTAACTTCTCTTCTCATAAAGGAAGTGGAAGTTCAGGAAAGCACAAGAGTGTTCAGAAGAAGGGCAAGAAGAAGCACTACAAGAAAGAAAAGGGCAAAGGCAAAGAAAAAGAAAAAGAAAATGAAAAGAAATGCTTCTTCTGTCATGAACCTGGACACATTAAGAAAGAGTGCTTGAAATTCAAGGGATGGTTTGAAAAGAAAGGTAATCTCTCATCTTATGTTTGCTATGAGTCTCATTTAGTAAATGTTCCTAATGATACATGGTGGATTGACTCAGGTTCTACTGTGCATGTTGCCATTTCTATGCAGGGATTCCTATTCCAAAAGCCTATCAATAAGGGTGAGCAATGCATCTTTTCAGGAAATAGGACGCGCTCACATGTGAAGGCTATTGGAACTTATAGGATCATTTTGAGTTCAGGATTTGTTCTAGATTTGAAAGACACTTTTTATGTACCTTCTTTTAGTAGAAATTTGGTTTCAGTATCAAAACTTGCTTCAGAAGGTTTTCATGTTAGTTTTGGAAACTCTTTAGTTCAATTAATGAAGGATTCTGTTGTTATTGGTACTGGTTCTATATCTGATGATTTATATAAATTGTGTCTTAGTAATGTGAATGAACAATCCTTGAATACCCTGCATACTTCAGTTTCTATTGGCAACAAGCGTGGTAGAGTTAATGAAAATTCATCTATGTTGTGGCATAGGAGATTAGGCCATATCTCCATTAAGAGGCTTAAGAGGTTAGTGGGAGAAGGAGTGTTGCACACTCTAGATTTCACTGACTTTGAGACTTGTGTTGATTGCATAAAGGGAAAGCAAACACACACGCCTAATAAAGATGCCACTAGAAGTTCTGAACTTCTAGAAATAATTCACACTGATATCTGTGGTCCCTTTTCACCCTGTCTTACTGGTGAGCGATACTTTGCCACATTCATTGATGACTACTCTAGATATATGTATCTCTATCTGCTTCTTGAAAAGGCAGATGTTTTCAATGCCTTTAAAGATTTTAAGAATGAGGTAGAGAAACAATCAGGAAAATCTATTAAGGTAGTCAGATCTGATAGGGGTGGTGAGTATTATGGTAGGTATACAGAGATGGGACAAAGGCCTGGACCATTAGCTAGGTTCCTTAAAGAAGAGGGTATTGTACCTCAGTACACTACTCCTGGCAGCCCTTATCAGAATGGGGTTGCAGAAAGAAGGAACCGAACGCTTAAAGAAATGGTTAGGACAATGTTAAGTAACTCTACCCTTCCTTTGTCTTTGTGGGGGGAGGCCTTAAAGACAGCTGTACACATTTTGAATAAGGTTCCTACTAAAGCTGCTCCTAAAACTCCATATGAGTTGTGGAGTGATAGGAAACCTTCTGTGAGCTATATGCGCACTTGGGGATGTCCAGCTGAGGCCAGACCATATAACCCACAAGAAAAGGCTTTTGATCCTAGGACAACTAGTGGATTCTTCATTGGTTATCCGGAAAGATCAAAAGGGTATAGATTCTATTGTCCATCACATGTTCCCATCATTATAGAAACAGATAAGGCAAGGTTTCTTGAGGATGGCGGAGTTAGTGGGAGTGGACCTTCTCGAGAGATTTCTTTTGAGGAGTTACAGGATCAGATTGAAATACCTGTAACAACTGACAGCTTTGTTCCTATATTCATTCCTCAGAATGATATTCAGAGGGAACAAGAAGTTGTAGTTGGTCCACCTCAAGTGGCTCCAGAGCCAGAAGATGCTGCAATAGTTGACCAACCACCTCCTCAGGTAGATCAGGGGCCAGCACTACGCAGATCTGAGAGAGTTAGGAGACCTGCCATATCTGATGAGTTTTTGGTATACCTACAGGAGGATCATGTAGACAGGGGTGACATTGATGATCCAGTGACATTTTCACAAGCCATGAAAAGTGAAAAGTCCACCTATTGGTTTGAAGCCATGAAGGAAGAGCTTGACTCAATGGCTAAAAATCAAGTCTGAGATCTCGTTGACTTGCCTAAAGGGTCCAAACTTATTGGATGCAAATGGGTATTCAAAACTAAAGTGGACTCTAAAGGTAAAGTTGAGAGACATAAGGCCAGATTGGTGGCTAAAGGTTTCACTCAGAGGGAGGGCATTGACTATGATGAGACCTTCTCTCCAGTTTCTAAGAAGCTCTCATTCAGGTTAGTCATGGCCTTAGTAGCTCATTTTGATTTAGAGTTACACCAAATGGATGTGAAAACGGCATTTCTCAATGGGGACCTAGATAAAGAAGTGTATATGGAGCAACCTCAGGGGTTTCATGCTAAGGGAAAAGAACACTTAGTATGCAAATTAAAGAAATCCATTTATGCACTTAAGCAAGCCTCCCGTCAATGGTTCATAAAGTTTAGTGAAATCATTTTATCCTTTGGGTTTAAGGAAAACATCATTGATGAATGTTTATACCTAAAGGTCAGTGGGAGTAAATTCATTATCTTGCTTTTATATGTGGATGACATCTTGCTTGCTAGTAGTGATCTTGGTTTGTTGCATGAAACTAAGGCTTTTCTTTCTAAGAACTTTGAGATGAAGGATATGGGTGATGCCTGTTATGTCTTAGGCATTGAGATCACCATAGATAGACCTTCAGGTACACTTGGTCTTTCTCAGAAAGCTTACATCTCAAAGATCTTGGAAAGGTTCAACATGCAATTCTGTGCACCCGATAAAGTACCTATTGTGAAAGGAGATAAATTCAGTGATTTGCAGTGTCCTAAGAATGACTTAGAAAGGAAGCAGATGGAGCTCATTCCTTATGCTTCAGCTGTTGGGAGCCTGATGTACCTTCAGACTTGTACACGTCCAGATATTACTTTTGCTGTGGGTATGCTTAGCAGGTACCAAAGCAACCCAGGTTTGGATCCTGGAAGGCTGCCAAGAAAATCATGCGTTATTTGAAAGGGACTATGGATTATATGCTCACTTACAGGAGGTCAAATCATTTGGAGGTCATTGTATATTCTGATGCTGATTTTGGTGGCTGCCTTGACACGAGGAAGTCTACTACAGGCTATATCTTCCTCTTGGCAGGGGGAGCCATTACTTGGTGCAGTGAGAAACAGAGTATTACAGTGACTTCCACTATGGCAGCTGAGTTCATTCCTTGTTTTGAGGCTAGTGGACAAGCCATTCAGTTGCGGAATTTGCTCACATTTCTACCATTTATTGATTTCATCTCTAGACCTATCAAGATTTATTGTGATAATTCCGCTGCGGTTTTCTTCTCTAAGAATAATAAGGCATCCAAGGGTGGTAGAGCCTTGGATATTAAGTATTTTGCTCTTAGAGATAGAGTGAAGAATCATGAAGTGTCTATAGAACATATTGGGACAGATCTTATGATTGCTGACCCGCTCACTAAGGGACTACCTGCTAGCACCTTTTGTAGTCATGTGATTAAGATGGGTCTTGTTAGTTCTCTTGATATGTTATGACACTTACAGTTATTTGTGATCACATTTATATCATGATTCTTCTTTTGTTTTCTGCCTATTCCATTTGTTGTATATACATGTTGGTTATGGATTATGGTTGGCAGAATGTATGCTTAAGTGGTGACCAGTAGATAAACATTAAGTTTGAGTTTATCTATTAATTCAGTTTCAGTGTTCAGTTGTAGTAAGTTGGTGGCATTGTAGTACATAGAAGGTGGTGTATGATTAAAATACATTTACCGCCATGACTCGTGTCATTTGATTTACTATACTTGAACTTCTTCAGATTCTATTAACTGGAATGGTGTGTGGTTTTGTTTTAATCATGCGCGCATGTATCGTGTTTTTCCCTTCAGGTGTAGGCCCACTATCAAATCTTCGAGTGTCTTTTAAACTATATGTATGTCTATGTTATATGTATGTTTTCGAAAGGAAGATTTGATATGTTTGTGACAAGATGAACCAAGTGGGAGAATGTTGGGTTTTATCCCAATATCATGGTCCACTTGTCATTGGGCTACACACCCTTAACACACCATTAAGTCCAGTTAAAGGAATATGTTAATGGGCTGAACCCATTTAGTGCCCATTAGGATCCTGTTATGGGTGGGATCCTGCTTAAGCCCAATAGGGATTGGTCCCTCCTCTCTACATGAGTGTGCAACTCCCCATTAGGTTACACACACACATACAGTATGTGAGATAGAGAGAGGAAACCAGAGGGAGAAACGTGGGTTCCGGTTGCTCCCTTCCCGGTGTTCGTGAGCGTGGACCGTCTTCCTCGTCGTCTTCCTCCTCGGTGGGATGGCTTCCGCTTCAGGTAAACATCCCCCATGGAGTCGAAGATGTCATGGGCGATGGGAGCCCGGGTGGTGCATGTCCGTCTCAAACCTACGCTTCAAATCGCCGCCGGCGTCTAAAAGCCCCACCACGGAACTGTAATTGGATTGGCTATCTCGCAGGTATTTACCGAGTTCGGGCTCGGATTTGAAGTTGATGTTATTTATGGCCTCGGCTTCTTGGTTGTAAATTATACTCGCCAGTTTGCGCAGCTGCACGGAGTCGAGCATCACAAGCTCACCCATATTGAGAGAGAGAGAGAGAGAGAGAGAGAGAGAGAGAGAGCAACGAAGGAGAGGATGCTTAATATCAAGTATGCTAGCTGGCTAGGGGAATGGGCTTGTGATGTGCTGCTGCTTTTCCTTCTGTTCCTGGTAATTTATAGGCGATCGACGGGGGTTCGGTCGGACTTCAGTAGTTAGGCGTCTCTGAATCCCTTTTTCTATTATCCCAAAACTTCAACTTTCACGACAAGTGTAGCATTAGACATGTTTACAAAGATAATATAAACCGAGCAACGTATCTTTCTAATTTGTCGACCCACACACACACACACACACACACACACACATATATATATTATATGTATGTATATATATATAATTATATATATAAATACTCTCCATCCAGATCTAACAGTTTGGCCATATTCCCATGTAATTGAGATACATTTTATTGGCAATATGAAATCGAGACGTACATTATTTTGAGAAGCATTCAAAATATGAAATTTCTTACTTCAGACTATTCTAACGAGAATAGAATGCTAGGCGCTACTACAGCTATGGCTCAATCTTGTTCAATGCTAGAACCCCCATGTCACCATCTACACACTATCTCGATATATATCACAAATAAAACATTATATAATAAATAAATATTATATTAAAATGTGACAAAAAACTGTACGTGGTTCAATGATCGGTAAGTGTGTTATATATATATCTTCAAGGATGGGGTTTAAAACTCATCGTTGCCGTGTATTTTATATATATATATTTTCTTTTAAAACATGATGAAAAATGAATATTCGTGAGTTTTGAACACGATCGAAAGAAACACTACGAATCAACTCCTCTATAAAATTATATTTGATATGAAATAATATATATAATATTTTTAAAAAAGATAAATAATATATCGATATTACATATTGATCGTATCAATCAATAATTAATATGATCTAACAAGTGTGATACAAAATTTATCGTATCAATTTATCAAATCTTGATTCCCGTAGACGAAGGTAACTCGCACGCACGCTGTAACCACGTATTGGGATGTAGCCATGGCTGATCGTTGACCCACCGGCAACGAAGTCTTCTTCGGGAATAAAATCAAAATAAAACATAGAGTTCGTGGCCACGTCAAACACGCGTTTGCATAAGAAAACAAAATAATAAAAAACACAGAAGCTCGTGACAATGACCACGTGAAACACACGTTTACATAAAAAATAAAAAAAGAGTGAAAAACAAACATAGAAGATCTGGATACGCTGGCATAGTTAACGGCCACGTCTGTCTATTGACCAACCAAGAAAATCGTTAATAATGACCACCTCGGGCACCCATTTTCATATATATAACAACCATATCTTGATCATCATTAAATCTGACAATTATTATAATAATTATTAAATACTTGTTATATTTTAATATTATAATAATTAGTATATAGTAATAACTAAGTTTAAATTATAATCCATTTTTTGTTTAATTTATCTATTTATTATTTTTAAAGCATATATCATTATGATTGTAAATTACAAATTTTAGATTATTTTATTTTTTATTTATTTTATTAAATTTTAATACATATTTATTTTTACAAAGACTAGTAAGTTAATCAAAATTGTTACATATATAAATTATAATTATATTTATTATTATAATAATTATAACATAGTCCTAACAAATCTTCCAAAAAAACTGAAACATATATAGTTGCCCTCATCAAAGTGGGCCTCTATCCATGATCGACTTTAGTGATAACAATCTTCAATTAAGTCTACATGTTTGTGCACTAAGATCAGGAGCTTCTATGTTTTATTTTATTTTATTTTGTTACCATGCGAACGCGTTTTTAACCCAGTCATTAACTATTTCAGTGGATGGCAGGGTCCTATATATATATATATATATATATATATATATATATATATATATGTGTGTGTGTATATGTCTTTTATATTATTTGATTTTGTTAAAGTATGTCGTCACTGGGTGATCGAACATCGATGACTACGTCAACAAGTCGTTTCATAAAGTTACCATTTAAGGGCCTCTTTGATGCGTGGATACGGATTCGAAAATAACCAACCGATGCGTCTCAGAAGTTATTTTTATTTGGAAAGAGTTTTGAATGTAGTTGGATTATTCTCTAAAAATTAGAGATTACTACCAAACGTGGTTAAATGAGATTTGGATTCTGAGAAAAATCCCCCCATTTATCCTACCTGTATGATTAGGGTGAATTTTATGATGCTGAAGTGAAGGCTGCGCACATGTCGATCATCCGCACATGCATGCAGCCATACAAAATATTTGCTTAATTAGAGGGTGGATAATAAGTCCATATTTATTTTTATCGAGAAAATTAAATTCATATATGTTAATAATTTGAATAATTTTTTATGCACTGAATCTGATGCATAAAGTCAGTACAAATTGTAACTTACTCTCTCGTTGGTCAAAAAAAGTGCATTGACTATTTTTATGTAGAAAATGATGTCCCATGTCAGATCCGTACAACCTGTTTCTTCGCGCATTAAATACGGAGCGCACTCGGCGAGAATAAAATATTTTATAACATTGAAATATTTTATTACAAGATTGAAATATTTTATAATAGGAATGGAATATTTTATTTGAGTACAGAAATGAACCAATGAAATATTTTATAGAAATGGACCATTTGTTATAAGAACGAAACATTTGTTATAAAGATGAAGTACTACAGAAATGAAATATTTCGCTATAACAAAAAAATTAATAAAATATTTTAATTATATATCAAATATTACATTGATATGGTAAAATATTTCAATATTATAAAATATTTTATATATGCTTTCTAATCTACCGTACAAGTTTGACAAGAGATGTCTTTATTTTGCACAAAAATAGTCATTTCACTTTTTTTTAGACTATTAATGAGAAAGTAAGTTACAATTTGAGTTAACTTTGTGCACCAAATTTGAATGGATGCACAGAGCATTACTCTACTAACTTTATCCGTGCTCTCATGTGTGTCTACGTACGTCCTTATCTTTATTCCTCAAAATTGTTGGAAGAAAATATAATTAGACAATTGAATAATATTACAATTGCACACATTCTTCCATTGTTTGGAATTCCAAGAGGAAGTTACATTTTTAGAAAATAAGAGGTTTGTACGATGGTAGATTTGGTTGACGTGAAATGATGGGATGGATATTTCAAATTATCCTTAAATTTATATTTTCGTGAGATCTATAATAAGACTCTTGATTAAGGTTCACAGGCGATGATGCATACTGGATAAGGATCACCTTTTTTTTACTGAAAGGTAATACTTGTAAGGTGGGACAAAGTTTTTCGTTCACCCCTTCATTGTGAAAGAGGATGGACGCTCCATCCTGACCACTAGACAAGCGATTTTCATTAAAGAAAATAGTAAATGGGAGGACAGTACAGGGAGGTGAGGGGAGAGAAAAAGAGACAAACATACGAAAGGGCCATAGACAACAGAAAGGCCCGATAACAGCAACCCCAAGAAAACAAAGTCAAAGAGACGCTAAAGCCAATGGCCATAGTACTCGGGCCTCCGACGGTGCCTTTGATTCCATGAGCGGGCGGGCCTGAAATCAAGATCATCGAACTCCGCGCCCCAATCTTCAAACGAACCATCAAGATCACCGGTGTAAGCCTGGACTAAGATAGCAGTGGGAGTGGGTAGCAAACCATCAACCGGAGCATGGTGAGTCATGCCCGGCTCAGTGGACTCTATGTTAGGCAGCTCAACTGAAGCTTGAAAGACGTCGGGATCAAGGTGGATCACTACAAGAAAAAGTGGCTATAGCGACCGAATTAGCGACCGATTTAATCGGTCGCTAGTCGGTCCCAAATAGAGACCAATTCGGAGACCGAAATAATCGGTCGCATAACCGAGACCGTTTCCGCGACCGCATTATATCGGTCGCTAATAGGTCTCTATTATTGCGACCGAATTAACTTCGGTCTCCAGTCGGTCGCTGATGCCGTTATACTTCCTATATGGATGCACCAGTATAGGGTGGCAGCGAAGAGTCGACCATAGGCTCAGCCGAAGGCGCAAGGCCCATGACCGAAGGCGGAGGAGAACCCATGGGGAGAACCCCATCGTGATGACGATCCGAAGGCTGGACATCCTGTTGCAGCTCTTACGCGAAGGAGCAACGGGGAGCATCAGGTGAGGCACCCGGGGAAGGATGCTGGCTGGAGACGACTGAAGCATTACCACCCGTAGCCAGAGAGGGGGCATCAAGGGGGGGAGGAGGCGTGACGAAGGGCTCAGCTCGCAGGGACAGGATGACGGCATGGGGCTTCAAAGCCGGTAGAGACGGTGCCAGGCGGGCAGTAGCAGAGCAGGGCCGAGCAAAGGCAGCCCCAGACCCAGAGAAAGTTGGGAGGGCATTGACGTCATCCCGCAGAGCGTGCAGGGCGGTCAAACGGGTCAAACGCTCTGCTTCCTTCTGGAGGACGACGGAAGCAGGCGCCGTCGGAGCACTTGGGAGGGCCGGAGCAACAGCAGGATGGGTTGAGGTCCAGTCCGGGACGGCATGGAGCACCAAAGGAGCAGCAAAGGGGAGAGGGCACCGACGCCGAGGGGGATAGAGGCAACACCACCCCGACAGCGGTCACCAACGCCAGAAGGGAAGGTAGGCGAATTGAAAGATCCTCGAGCCCAAGTCCCACTCAACCACTAGGATCACCAAGAAGGCCACATGGAACTCCAGGAGAGGCTGGCAGGGAGGCTGGTTGAGCGTTGACGGCAGGACCACTCACGGAGGGAGTGGCAGGAGCAACCGAGGAAGCACGAACGGTGGAAGGAGCGGCAACAGGAGGCCGCGGGGAAACGGCCGAAGAGGCAGCAGGGGGGGCAAGCAACACGGCTGGGGCCACTTCAGCCAGCCCCGAAAGAACACCAACAGAGGCGACGAGCACAGCTGGTGGAGAGGGGTCGACCCCATGAGGGGGCAGGTCGACCCCACGAGGCAGCACCGCAGGCAGGGACACAGAGGAGACAAGGGCAAGGGGAACCACAGCTGGCGAGGCAGGGACCGATACAACGTTTAGAGGGGCAGTAGGTGTGACAACACCGACCGGATGAATAGCAACGGCAGGCTCCAAAGGGCCATACTCTAGCACAGGGTCGAGGCCAACAACGACCCCAGGTTGCAACGAAAGGAGCTCAGCCACCGCAGGGGCAGGAGGAAGGGCAGCAGCACTAGTGGCCAAAGCTGGGGGGGGGGGCAGACCGGAGGAGGGGTGGAAAGGCATCCACCGCAGCACCACCAGAGATGGCCAGGCCGTCAAGTTAGGGGAGTACAACCTGCAGGCCAGGAGGGCAACCGGACAGCAGGGCAACAGCAACCGGTGGCTGGCAGGAGGAGGTGGGAGGATCGGCAGGAGCGCCAGCGCAGACGGGTCGCCAGGCCTTGGCAGGCACAGGAGGGAGATGAGAAGCAGCAGATGGGGGAGCAGAACCAGCGGGCTGCACCTTCGTCTTGCACTTGTCCAGGAGGTGGCCCAGGCGCGAACACCCTGAGCAAAACAAGGGGACGTCAGGGTAGACAATGGCTTGCCATGTCCCACCACCCCCAATGCCAACCCACACACGAGCGAGAAGAGGCTTAGAGACGTCAAGTAGAACGCAGACCCTAGCAGCATGAGCCTGGAGCAAAAAAGTGGTGTTCCTGTCAACTTTGAGGACAATGTCAATGCTCCCGGCGATGGAGCGGATCATGACTTCGGTGAAGAAATTGGCCGGGAGGCCAGGCAGTTGAAGCCAAACCGGGACGATAGGAGAGTCGGCATGCGGGCAGAAATGAATGGACCATTGGAAAAACCTGAAGACCCGTCCATGGATGAGCAAGGACTCCTTAAGCAGGACTTGAAGGTAGTCTTCCTGGTTTTGAAACCGAAGAAGGAGGTGCCGGCCGGCAAGGGCACTAATGAGGAAGTCCTGTGTGAAGGGGAAGTGTTGGGCAAGATGCCTCCTGATATTCGGGAATGGAGGGCGGCCGTGAGGCGTGCGGGCGATGATGGCGAACTGAAGGGGCTGGCAGGATGCCCTAACTTCATCGAGAGAGACGAAGACGGCTGGTTCCCGAGTCAGTGAAGGCTGGGGGGTGGATGGCTAAGGAGAGGGACGGTAGGGTGATAGACTGCAGGACGATATGGGAGAAGGAGGGGTCGTCGAAGGGGAGAGTGGAGGGACCCACAGCTCCCACGGCGGGCCAAGCAGATGGACAGTCTCCACTGGGAAATCCAGGGCCAGCACGGCCGACAGGGCTGGAGACGAAGACCCAACGAGGAGGCCCCCAGCCGCAGGCAGGGGAGAGCACGAAAATAGAGTGCCGGATCCATCGGCTGTCCCATCACGGCCAGGGGAGGCCGGGACCAAAGGCGCAGCAGGGGATGGCGAGGTAGCAGGAGGCCGAAGGCTAGGGGGTGGCGCTGGGAAGCTGAAGGTATGGTCGGAGGAGGGCAGGTGACAGAGCCAGCAGAGGGGATGGAGGACGCAGCATGGAATCCTGGGAAGGATTGCGAGCAAGAATGGAGGAGCAGACCAGTGGCAGGAGGGAGAGCACCGGCGCCCGCAGTCGGCGATGGCAGTAGACCAGAGGCTGACGGAGGAGACACCCAAGGGAGCAGCAACAGCCGTGGGTGAGCCAGCGGAGGAGACGGGACAGCTAGGGACGAGCGCAGGGTCTCCCACGGAGGGTGGCGTGTGAAGTTGGCCAAAAACGTGTCGAGCAGAAGAGGACGAGGGCACCGCGGGAGGGGCAAAGGCACCGTCGGGGGACCTCCAGGAGGAGGAAGGGGGGCTGGCAGAGGCCCAAGGGCAGAGGGCGAAGCCCTGTCACCGTCCGCAGGCGCCGGAGAAGCTAGGGAGACCACGTCTGTACACCGTAGCCTAAGAACGGAGGAGGTGAACACGGCGGCAGGAACGAGCGCACCACCGGCGACGGGGGGCAGCGGAGGGAACTCAGCACCAATAAGGGAAGGGGGAGGCTCAGGGCCTCCCCCCCACCGGCCATAGCCGGAGGAGAAGCAACAATCGGCGCGAGCAACGGGAGGAGGGGAACGGGAGGAGAGAGAACATTTTCCTCCCTCCAAAAAAAAAAAGGATAAGGATCAACTTGATCTTATATGATATGCCCGAGTCACGTGCTACTTTGTCCGAATGAGCCCAAATAATTTTCCAGCTCCTCTGCAAAACCCTCCTCTCCCCTTCCTTCTCTATACTCTTTCTTTGTTCTTGGACTGAGGGTGGGGGGGGGGGGGGTTGTTCGATCATACAAGAGTCCTAGGCAGCAGAATCAACAGCCGTTGCCTCTTGCATACTTCTGCTTCCCAGTCGTTGCCCCACCATGGTGCTACCCCCACCTCAGTCAGAATTGTCTCAAATCTGTCTTGAATCGCCTTGTATCCAGTGAGACGTACCTTCTCAAGTTTCTACAAGAATGTATCAACTTCCCAACCGTGCCAATACGTCAGAAATCGACTTCATTACCGTCGACAGGTCGATCTCGTGACAACCAGATCTGAGCCAACCGATCTCAAATAAATCGCATATCAAATTTTCTCAAATACGATGCGATACATATGAGTTGGCCAAACTCGGCTCAAGTCGTGCTCTTGATGCATTGGATAAGGATGAACGCTTAATATTTTTCTTACCGATCAACGTCAGTATTTTATGTTGGCACCACTCCCCCAGAGCCATCTGATCAAGAGATCGGGCACCTAAACTTGCCCATAAAGAGACTTGGACCATTTAGATATATGTTCGTTGAAGAGGAGGACTCGATCGATCGTCACTTGGCGTCCTTCTCAATAACAATAATGTTTTGTGCATGATCCATCTTCTATGTTTTATTTTATTTTGTTTTTATGCGAACGCGTGTTGAACGCGGCCATTAACCATTTCAGTGCATCGCGATCGAGATCCTGTCTCTCTTATTTTATTTTATGTCAGAGCGCTGCTGTTAACTCTCTGTCAGCTTCAGAGTGGTGTTGTTTGCCGGTGGTTTAAAAAAATAAAAAAAGAGACTGTGGATGAGATTGAATGGCATCGCCAACTGTTATTTCACCATTCATCAAAATATATATGAAAGATCAAGTGAAGAGCAGAGGAAGATTCGATCAAGTGAACCTAATTTATTCTCATAATTTTTTTGGGATACCATACGAGAAATAATTTTTTTTTTTTACAGATATCTCCAACGTACTTATCCTAATACCAAACATGGCGTAAGGAACTATTTCAATGAGTAGGTGATGAGAAAGAAAGTGAGACTCACTAATTGTTGCGAGCTCTGGATCAAAGTAACCGACGATAGAGAGGGCTGAATGGGCTTCGTCGTCAGCTGTTGTTTCACTGTTCATCAATGCCCTGCCCTGGGCAAAGCAAATATTAATTAAATTAAAATATATATGGAAGATGCGAGTGGAGCAATTAGATATACGCACGTAGCAGATGAAGATTGGATATCACCACTAAGGTGTCCGTCTGAAATAATAATGGTTTCGACCCCTCAAAATAATTCCAGCATCGCCGGGTGCCCGCGCGTGAGAGTCCCGGAGGCCCCTTGGCATGCCTATAAATACCGGCATCTTAATGAAGAAATGAGCATAAGAGACGCCCGTTCGTTCCTGAGGCAGAGCGTAATTAAGAGAGAGGAACTGTCGGGAGCCCTTCACCATACGAGGAGGTGATGACGTTTGTTTGTTTGTTTGTTTACACTGTAATATATTTTCCGTTACATACATATATGTGTATAGGCCGTAGATGCATGGAGACTCCGACGACGACGCCGGAGAGGAGAGAGACCGGGGAGGGGTTGTGTGGCTTGGAGCGGAGACAGGTTCGTGGGATGGTTGATCGATCTGGTGGGTTGTTGTGGCAATTATGGTCATCCTGGGGGTCGGTTGGTGGTTCCTGCATGGGGGGACGGGTTGGTCTGTGGTTAGGAGAGTGAAGAGAAGAGAGAGTCTATAAATCTATTATATATATCTGCATGTGTTTCTCATTATTAACTTTAAAGCTTAATTTGAGTACACATGCATAACACAAATAACACACTACGTACTGACTCAACTTGTTGTAGTATTAATCGTGCAGTACTCTGTAGTGTGTGTACTGCTTGCGATCGACATGGCAGACAACGTTTTTGGCAACCCCATCACTGACACAACTTTGCAAGGAATGCCCGAATATGCGGGGAAGCAAATAAGGCTTGTAGACAAGGCACATGTGGCTCTCAACATGAAGAACGCGCAGGAGAGGGACACCATTAATGCACGCAAGTATGTGGAGGGGGTGAAGTCGGAATGGGGAACTGGAGTCTCCACACTCTGCCTGGTCTACAACGCTACGGGAGACACCGTGACGTTAGCCACCAGTCAGGATTGGCATGGTCACATTGGGCCTGCTCCATACCCGGAATCCATTGCCAACGGCCAGTGGGGTGGGTATCTGCATGTGAAAACTTTGGCAGCGGCTACCGGGTCGTCTGCGGGTGTTGTGTATCGCGGCAAAAATGCAAAGGGAGATGTTTGTGATTGGATGCTGGCTTGGTCCAACCCATGGGACAGAGCTGTTTTTGAAAACACGGTACGTACGTACGTACGTACGTAATTAATTAGGAGTAGTAATTCCTTGCTAGCTAGCTGGCTTGTTAATCAGTGTTTGTTATATATCATCACGATTGCACGTGTGCATGCGTATGTGCAGGCTTATACCGAGGTCCGTGAACAAGACAACTTCCCCAAGCGCTGGGACGACATCTCTGACCTGGTGGACAAGTCTGGCCTTGTCCATACCGATAAATGGAATGGATGCTTGTCAACCGTGTCGACCGGTAGTGACACCTCCCCCATTTTCGAGGCGATTCTCACGCTGGAACATGCCGACAATCCGCCAGCGATGGCTTGAAGGTGCTCCATCAACCGTACGCTACGTCTAAATAAAGAGTGCGTGGCCACCCGATCGAGCTTCAGCACAGCATAATCAATATGTGTCGTTCGTATTTTCCAATAATCATGTTGTAGTTTCCGATAGTTAAGGTCAGTTTTTCCGTTTGCATTTGGATTTGAGCAAAGTCTAGGCTTGGTCATGCCGTGGGATCGATGCATGTGGGGCGCCTGTCAAACATGGCATGCAATAGAAATAATGACCCCGACGTTGTACTTGTTGATCGTATGGCAATGTATAGCACATTCCATATAATATGTGGAGGACTTTAAGAAAGATACGATTAATAACAACCTTGAGTTGCAACGAGGATTTTATGTGCATACGAGCACGTACGTACGTGGATGGCATATTTCATTTATATTTGCTTTCATCCAAGGATATATGTGTCATTTGCAATGTTTGTGGTTAATTTTATGGTATCAAAATAGGCATTGTATTTTTTGATGGGCCGGCTTAATTAGTCTCGAACAGACACGTTAATGTATCTGTCTAAGCCGTGATTTTTTTGTGGTTAAAAAACCGACATTTTTTTATCATGGTTGCTAAACTGCATGAGATGAAAAAGAAAAAACTTCGATGATATATATAATTAGGGTGGCATTAGTGAAGTTATTGGTCACTACAAGAAAAGGCGGGTACAAGAAAAAGTGAGATTTGCGACGGACACATTTTGTCACAAATCCGTGTCTATTCTATCAGGGAAGCGTTTAACGATGGTGTAGATTTACGACAGATAATATCGGTGGCTAAAAAATGCTTGCCGATTTTCAACGATACAAGATTCCATCGCAAATACAAAAAAAGTTGCAACTGATTATTTTTGCCTCAAATCCGACGTTGAGCTAAAATATTAGTGACCGATATTTTTCTGGCTCTTATCCGCGTCAACTTGGGGATCGACCAAGCTTTTCATCTCAAACTGCTCTCTGATACATTTGTTTGTAAGAAATATTTGTTGTTGTGGAATGCATCTTCCTGCCTTCGAAAAAGATGGTGGATCAGTAGAAACCATCGATGACATTCAAACCAGCATGCCTTCTCATCATACTTCAGTGTAAAGGATTTAATATCCTCCATACAGTAAGTGCATGTAAACTTCTTATATGTGCTCCAACCAGATTACATTTCATATGCAGGGAAGTCACTTATCATCTACATCAGTGCAGTTTTCATGAGAAAATTTTATTTCCTAGATGCATTATATGTAACAACACGTTAGTGCACAACATTTTCAACTCATTGATCTTCGGTCTCAAGTATACACCCAAGTTTTTTCTAGAATTTTTGGGACTACGAATCACTATAGATAAAAAGATATTTTCTCGCTTCATGCACATACTTGGTGGAAGTTTATATGGGGTCACAAAGACTGGCCAACAAGTGTAAGGAGCCCATGAACCTTTAAATGGATTGAACCCATCAGTGCATAAGCCAAGTATGACATTGCGTGACTCTATTGAAAATGTTAGATGAGCACGGTTGAGGTGCGTTCACGCTTCACCATCTGCAGGATGACTAATTATATATGTACTCGTCATGTTGAATTCTTTCGACATGTCATCTCCTATATCTAACTCATTTTGAGGACATATACAACCGTTAAAATCTAGGCGTGAGAGGAAAGTTCCTCAATGACTTGTAAGATACATCTTTTTACTTCTCACTACACCCTCTCTTAAGTTTGAACCGAGCAACATCATAAATGGAACAAAATGTCTTCTCTATATCCTCTTTGTTATATAACATAGTGCATCTATTTTCACATATTCAAGTCCAACATCATTGGCCTTCTTCTTTACACTGTAGAAATTCTCGGACAACTTCTCATCTCAAGATAACATGCTCTTAATGGCAAGAAGGAGATGGTCAAAATCTCTCTCACTGATGTGCAATTTTGACTTCAAATTCAACAACTATCACACCATAGACAAACGAGTGTGATTTTGACATTCAACCCACAACGGCTCATCAACATACCTTAATAATTGATAAAATCTTCCAATTGTGTTTCAGTGCTTCTTCATTGTATATATGTTTATGATGAACATTAAATCTAGGACCAATTGCAGAGTGCAATTCACGACCTGTTATGTAGAGAACCTTATTGTTTCTAGCTTATTATGTAATGGAATTTGTAACTCTTTTGCTCTGAATCCTTCATCGGAAATCTAACTTGTCCTCCTGATAATTAAAGATCTGAATGCTGGATGTAAATTTAATCAAGATCTAACTATTAGATTTACTCCCGATCAAAATCTAACTGTTGGATTTATGTTTTAGATCTGAGCATCAGATTTAATCCTGATCTAAATCTAACGATTGAATTTATGTTTGATTAAGATTCAACTATTGGATTTGCTTCCAATCTAAATCTAACCATTGAATTTAAGTTGTATCAAGATCCGATCATTAGATTTACTCTTAATCTAAATTTAACTATTTGATTTAAATTTAATCAAGATCCGGCCGTTAGACTTGGTCTCGATCTAAAATCTAGCCATTGGATTTAAGTTTGCTCAAGATCTGACCATTAGATTTATTTCCAATCTAAATCTGACCATTGGATTTAAGTTTCATCAAGATTCGACCATTACATTGGCTCTTAATTTAAAATCTGACCGTTAGATTTAAGTTCGATCAAGATCTGAATGTTAGATTCTTCTGATGTAAATCTGATCGTTGGATTTAAGTTTGATCAAGATCCGACTGTTAGATTTGCTCCAGATCTAAATCTCATCAAGATCTGATCGTTGGATTTATTCCTGATCTAAAACATGACTGTTGGATTTAAATTTTATCAAGATCCGGCCGTTGGATTTTATTCTGATCTAAATCTAACTATTCGATTTAAGTTCGATCGTGATCTGGCCATTGGATTTGCTCTCAATCCAAATCTGATCAAGATCCGACCTTTTGGATTTACTCCGGATCTAAATATGAAGTTGGAGTTAAGTTTGATCAAGAACTGATCATTGGCTTTGCTCTTAATCACCGATATTTTAGTTTAAATTTGAATTGTCAGATTTGCGATGGATCTCTCTGTCGCCAATCTATTGCTACATCACAATTTTTTAAAAAAATAATCAGAACTTCATTTGCGGCTGATCATAATACGTCAATAATCCATTGCAAAATAGGATTTTTTTATTCAAATAATTAGAATTTGAGTTTGCTAGTTTGCGACAGATACAATTGGTCACTAATCCATCGATAAATTAGAGAGAGATCACTATATTTGTCAAAAACCTGTCACAAATTTTATAGTAAAGTTAAATTCGTTGGCGATGGATTATATCCGTCGTAATTCTGTTGCTAAGTGCACATAAATTTCTTGGACGTTGAATATGACAGCGGATTCTTTCCATCGTAAAAATTAAGTCAATAATCCTGCAATTTCTTGTGGTGTCTCATGGATGTCTTTTTGATTAAGGAAAAACAGTAATGAAAGTGTTTTTGTTTTGGTCATAAGTTTGTATTATTTGATGTTATGAATGAATGGTACATATGAATTATTTGATATGAAAATACGTGCAAAATTGAGCTTATTTTGGTTGTTTTGTCATCCTAAAAAAAGGGAGAGATTGTCGTGAAAATTCTACGATTTATTTTAATTTTTTATTATTACAAAACATGGATTGTGAAATTATTTGTTAGGTTGTGATTTATTAAGATAATCAATAAATTCATATGTGTGCGTTGAATTGTTGGGCCATGATTATAGAAGAATTTATATATAATTAACTATTGGTCCATGATTGAAAATGCTTATTAGGTTATTTTCCATCTCGGAGAAAATGAAAATATGGTATAAATAATTACTTAGATTATGCTAACATCATTCGGAAAGAATCCTTAATTGAATTAGATAAGCTTAAAATTAAAAATGGTAGAGCAATGTCGGAAACAAGTTTGAAATAACGAAGAGTCAGAAAAAAGTCTCAGATGGGATGGTCAACTGCTAATTATAGATAAAATTCACCCCAGTTGAGGCAGTCGAACGCCCAAGTCGACCGCTTGTGTTCTGAAAAGTTTCTAGATTTACTCCAGATTGGAATTTCAAGTTTTCATCCTCATTCCAATGGATCCAAACTTGTTATAATAGACCTAGCAACATAAATACAGCATGATGGATCTCTTAAACTCTAAAGAGGAAGAATTCTAAGTGTTCTAAATAGTTCTTGTGCAGAAAATCCGTGTATATTTTATTGGGCAAATCTTCCTCATCCTCTTTGTACTCTTATGACATGGTAATGTCAGAGAGGAGGACTCTAGGGCGTGTCTAGCTAGTTCCATCAAGACTTCTTCCCTAAGTAATACTTTTAACATTTACTAAGGGGAAGCTTGTGACATGACGTCCCTAGCTCTTATTCTTCTCTATTTTCCTTTTTATCTCGTTGCATATTAAAAAGAGAAAAAGAACATTAATTAAATGTGTGAATCGCAAGTGTGCGATCGTAGTTGATGTTGATGCACGTAGCACCGATGGTTGTTGTTGTGATTGGTGCGTGGAGTAATGTGTGTGTGTGGTAGTTTGTGGTGTGTGACACCGTTGTGGCCGTTAAACTCGATTTATGGCTAACAATTTTTGAATACTCGATTTCAAAGTTAAACTCTGCTTTAAGTGAACGGATCGAATTTGAGCACGGCAATGCAACTCCACACTTAAGTGATGGGCAGATTAATTAGGTCACAAATATAAGTTAAGATCATACTGATCAAATTAATACAGACTGCCGGCTCTTATTAAGGATGGAAATCCACTCTGGCCCCGTTACCTACGTAGGGATCTTACATATTAAGGTGGCATTATTGGGGGAGCTAGCTGGGCTGGTAGGATTCCAGAGTTGGTAATGAAGAAGCTAATAACAACTAGTTCTGGTGTGCGATCTGACGTGCCAGCTCCTGGCCATCGGGCAGCTCCGCCACATAACATCGATGCCCCTCGGTGCTGAAGGGGGCGCCCCCGGTGCCGAAGATGTGATCCACCAGCCAGCCAGCAAATTCCCCCAGCAGAAAAGCCCCTACGAGGCCGGTTATCACTCCGACCCCCGCCACGAACAAAGGGGCCGCCTCCACCCCAACCAACTCGGTCGCGATGGCGACTCCCACGACTTCACCCAGCATCGCGCCGCCGATCGCTGCTGCGGTCACCACGGCATCGCGTGTCGCCGTCTTGATGACGTGCTCGGATGAGAATATGTCCCACACCATCATGCCCGCGGTGAGCAGCAGCATGGCGACGCCGGCAGCCCCGAACACCTTCGACATCCGGTTTGTTGGGTTTTATCCCAATATCATGGTCCACTTGTCATTGGGCTACACACCCTTAACACACCATTAAGTCCAGTTAAAGGAATATGTTAATGGGCTGAACCCATTTAGTGCCCATTAGGATCCTGTTATGGGTGGGATCCTGCTTAAGCCCAATAGGGACTGGTCCATCCTCTCTACATGAGTGTGCAACTCCCCATTAGGTTACACACACACATACAGTATGTGAGATAGAGAGAGGAAACCAGAGGGAGAAACGTGGGTTCCGGTTGCTCCCTTCCCGGTATTCGTGAGCGTGGATCGTCTTCCTCGTCGTCTTCCTCCTCGGTGGGATGGCTTCCGCTTCAGGTAAACATCCCCCAACATGTGGTATCAGAGCCCGAGTTCTGATCTCTCGGACTCCTCTCATCGTTCTCGGAACGATTTCACACGAATGTGTGTACGGGTTGACCTTCATGGTCTTCACCCTCCCAGACCGACAGGGTTTTCAGTCGGGGGGTCTCGGCGGCCATCTTCTCACCGAACGACGTCGAAGGCGTCGTCTTTAGTCCGTGAGATAGCTGACGGTCGCCGGCGGCCTTTCTTCCCCTGCTGTGCCGGTGTTTATAAAAAAAAAAAAAAAAGGGTTTTCCGACGCCGTGGGATCCTGGCGGCCACCTCCCCACCGGACGACGCCGCCGGGGTCTTCAGCCAGTGGGGAGGCCGGCCGTCGCCGGCGGGCCACCGCCCCGGCTGTTCCCTGGGGCGGACACCGCTGCGGCGGCCAACCCTCGCAGGGGCGCCGCGAGTGCACGCAGGGGCTTGCGCCCGCGCCTGCGCCCGGGCGCCTGCTGGACCCCGCCGGACGCCGACGCCGACGCCGACGTCGTCTCCGGCCGGCGGGGGTCCGACGGCGGCTGCCCCCCCCCCATTCCCTCCCCTCAAGGCGGCGGCGACGGTCCTCTGCATTTAGGGTTTGGGGCATGGGGGGCTTCACAACGGTGGAGGAGATGAAGGGTCCATGACCCTTTTACCCTTCATTAAATTAATATCATTAAGTTGGGAATTCAAATTATGGGATCCAATAAGGCTTGTGGATCCGGTTTTGGGTCCCCTATCAATGTATTGGATTTATGTTTTGGGTTTGGATTGTGTATAGATTTGGATCCGGCTTTAAGTTGTTTAATGGTTCTGATTTCGGATTTTGGGTCTGAGATCCATACGGATCTTATTTGGAACCCGAATCCGGATCCGTTTACGTATCCGAATCCGATTAAAATCCATTCCTTCTAATTATCCATATCCATTATTGCTTAAGTGTATCCTTTAAGCATAAAATTATTTATTAAGATTTATTTAATTATATCCTTATTCTTTAAATTCTGTTAATGGATTTTCTATAAGATCTATTAAGTTCTGGATCTTGGGCCCATTCATTCTGGGTACATATTGAGCCCATTAACATTCTTTAAAGGATATAGGGTCCATTTGTAAATAGTTTGGATACAGAAGCAATTTCAGAGGGTATGTTTGCAATTCAGTAGTTATTTCTGCAAACAGAAAGGGATATTTATGTAACAGCATGCTATAACTTGTGTTTTTAACCCCTTTTCATTTAGTTTTGGCATGATTAAGGCTTGTTAATGAACAAATAATTATTGCTTTAATGTTAGGAGATATTTTTGTGATATTTTGACCTCTCTACAGAAATTATTCATGCATTAATATCTCCATTTCAGATTGTAATAATTATTGTGTTTATGTCCTTTTTGCTCATATTAAGTGTTATTTGATGCTATCATGTAGTTTTGTGTGAGGTTTTTTGATTTTTAAGCAGTTAGGTAGACCACCAAAGTGGCACTAACTACGAGGAATGATAAAATTTCACACTTTTGAGTTTAAGATAGTGTCATTCATGAGCATTATAATTTATTTGTTATCATTTTTAATTGGGGGAGGATATTTTAGCATTCAAAGTGTGTAAGTTGACCACCAAAGTGGCCTTATGCATGGAGAATAATAAAGTATTCTCATTAAGGAATTAAAATGATATCAAACTTTGTGTTCTTGGTTTGAATGTAGAATTTAACTCCCAAAGGAGTATTCTATTTTCATGTCACGAACAGGATAGAATAAAATTTATGTGCATAGCGACTCTTGAGAGTTTTGTACCCAAAGGTGCTCTCTCTTGACATCAAAGTGTATATAAGTCTTAGTTCTATCACTTAAGTTATTTTGTGGGGAGTTTGTCCATTAACATGCTAAAGTAATTTATTTCAGTTGTTAAAATTACTTAGCATTCATTTGTATGCCTCATAATTGCTGCTATTTCATATTTTTGATATATGTGAGCATTTGGTTATCTTCAGGTGCTTCTCCTTTGTTTGCACCCTTCACTGGGACTGTCCCTTATCTGAATGGCACTAATTTCACTGAATGGAAACAAAGGGTACTATTTGCTTTAGGGTGCATGGATTTAGATTTATCTTTGCGTGAGGAAAAGCCAGCTCCACTTACAGCAGAAAGTACACAGGAACAGAAGACTCTTTTTGAGAAATGGGAAAGATCCAACCGTTTGTGCCTACTGTTCTTACAAGGACATGTAGGTCAAAACATTAAGGGATCTATCCCTGAGCAGGCCACAGCTAGTGGATTTTTAAAGGCTATTGAGGAGCAGTTCATTAGTTCTGATAAAGCAAAGGCTAGCACCTTAATGGCTAAGCTTTCCTCAATAAAATACACTGGCAGTGGTGGCATTAGAGAACACATTATGATGATGAGAGATATTGCATTTCAGCTTAATGCAATGGAGGTTACCATTTCAGATACATTCCTTGTCCACTTTATTCTCAACTCTCTTCCAAATGAGTATGAGGCCTTTAAGATCTCATACAACACACATCAGGCTAAATGGTCACCAAATGAATTGATGACCATGTGTGTTCAAGAGGAGGAGAGGTTGAGAGGGGAGAGAAATCAAGTTGCTAACTTCTCTTCTCATAAAGGAAGTGGAAGTTCAGGAAAGCACAAGAGTGTTCAGAAGAAGGGCAAGAAGAAGCACTACAAGAAAGAAAAGGGCAAAGGCAAAGAAAAAGAAAAAGAAAATGAAAAGAAATGCTTCTTCTGTCATGAACCTGGACACATTAAGAAAGAGTGCTTGAAATTCAAGGGATGGTTTGAAAAGAAAGGTAATCTCTCATCTTATGTTTGCTATGAGTCTCATTTAGTAAATGTTCCTAATGATACATGGTGGATTGACTCAGGTTCTACTGTGCATGTTGCCATTTCTATGCAGGGATTCCTATTCCAAAAGCCTATCAATAAGGGTGAGCAATGCATCTTTTCAGGAAATAGGACGCGCTCACATGTGAAGGCTATTGGAACTTATAGGATCATTTTGAGTTCAGGATTTGTTCTAGATTTGAAAGACACTTTTTATGTACCTTCTTTTAGTAGAAATTTGGTTTCAGTATCAAAACTTGCTTCAGAAGGTTTTCATGTTAGTTTTGGAAACTCTTTAGTTCAATTAATGAAGGATTCTGTTGTTATTGGTACTGGTTCTATATCTGATGATTTATATAAATTGTGTCTTAGTAATGTGAATGAACAATCCTTGAATACCCTGCATACTTCAGTTTCTATTGGCAACAAGCGTGGTAGAGTTAATGAAAATTCATCTATGTTGTGGCATAGGAGATTAGGCCATATCTCCATTAAGAGGCTTAAGAGGTTAGTGGGAGAAGGAGTGTTGCACACTCTAGATTTCACTGACTTTGAGACTTGTGTTGATTGCATAAAGGGAAAGCAAACACACACGCCTAATAAAGATGCCACTAGAAGTTCTGAACTTCTAGAAATAATTCACACTGATATCTGTGGTCCCTTTTCACCCTGTCTTACTGGTGAGCGATACTTTGCCACATTCATTGATGACTACTCTAGATATATGTATCTCTATCTGCTTCTTGAAAAGGCAGATGTTTTCAATGCCTTTAAAGATTTTAAGAATGAGGTAGAGAAACAATCAGGAAAATCTATTAAGGTAGTCAGATCTGATAGGGGTGGTGAGTATTATGGTAGGTATACAGAGATGGGACAAAGGCCTGGACCATTAGCTAGGTTCCTTAAAGAAGAGGGTATTGTACCTCAGTACACTACTCCTGGCAGCCCTTATCAGAATGGGGTTGCAGAAAGAAGGAACCGAACGCTTAAAGAAATGGTTAGGACAATGTTAAGTAACTCTACCCTTCCTTTGTCTTTGTGGGGGGAGGCCTTAAAGACAGCTGTACACATTTTGAATAAGGTTCCTACTAAAGCTGCTCCTAAAACTCCATATGAGTTGTGGAGTGATAGGAAACCTTCTGTGAGCTATATGCGCACTTGGGGATGTCCAGCTGAGGCCAGACCATATAACCCACAAGAAAAGGCTTTTGATCCTAGGACAACTAGTGGATTCTTCATTGGTTATCCGGAAAGATCAAAAGGGTATAGATTCTATTGTCCATCACATGTTCCCATCATTATAGAAACAGATAAGGCAAGGTTTCTTGAGGATGGCGGAGTTAGTGGGAGTGGACCTTCTCGAGAGATTTCTTTTGAGGAGTTACAGGATCAGATTGAAATACCTGTAACAACTGACAGCTTTGTTCCTATATTCATTCCTCAGAATGATATTCAGAGGGAACAAGAAGTTGTAGTTGGTCCACCTCAAGTGGCTCCAGAGCCAGAAGATGCTGCAATAGTTGACCAACCACCTCCTCAGGTAGATCAGGGGCCAGCACTACGCAGATCTGAGAGAGTTAGGAGACCTGCCATATCTGATGAGTTTTTGGTATACCTACAGGAGGATCATGTAGACAGGGGTGACATTGATGATCCAGTGACATTTTCACAAGCCATGAAAAGTGAAAAGTCCACCTATTGGTTTGAAGCCATGAAGGAAGAGCTTGACTCAATGGCTAAAAATCAAGTCTGGGATCTCGTTGACTTGCCTAAAGGGTCCAAACTTATTGGATGCAAATGGGTATTCAAAACTAAAGTGGACTCTAAAGGTAAAGTTGAGAGACATAAGGCCAGATTGGTGGCTAAAGGTTTCACTCAGAGGGAGGGCATTGACTATGATGAGACCTTCTCTCCAGTTTCTAAGAAGCTCTCATTCAGGTTAGTCATGGCCTTAGTAGCTCATTTTGATTTAGAGTTACACCAAATGGATGTGAAAACGGCATTTCTCAATGGGGACCTAGATAAAGAAGTGTATATGGAGCAACCTCAGGGGTTTCATGCTAAGGGAAAAGAACACTTAGTATGCAAATTAAAGAAATCCATTTATGCACTTAAGCAAGCCTCCCGTCAATGGTTCATAAAGTTTAGTGAAATCATTTTATCCTTTGGGTTTAAGGAAAACATCATTGATGAATGTTTATACCTAAAGGTCAGTGGGAGTAAATTCATTATCTTGCTTTTATATGTGGATGACATCTTGCTTGCTAGTAGTGATCTTGGTTTGTTGCATGAAACTAAGGCTTTTCTTTCTAAGAACTTTGAGATGAAGGATATGGGTGATGCCTGTTATGTCTTAGGCATTGAGATCACCATAGATAGACCTTCAGGTACACTTGGTCTTTCTCAGAAAGCTTACATCTCAAAGATCTTGGAAAGGTTCAACATGCAATTCTGTGCACCCGATAAAGTACCTATTGTGAAAGGAGATAAATTCAGTGATTTGCAGTGTCCTAAGAATGACTTAGAAAGGAAGCAGATGGAGCTCATTCCTTATGCTTCAGCTGTTGGGAGCCTGATGTACCTTCAGACTTGTACACGTCCAGATATTACTTTTGCTGTGGGTATGCTTAGCAGGTACCAAAGCAACCCAGGTTTGGATCCTGGAAGGCTGCCAAGAAAATCATGCGTTATTTGAAAGGGACTATGGATTATATGCTCACTTACAGGAGGTCAAATCATTTGGAGGTCATTGTATATTCTGATGCTGATTTTGGTGGCTGCCTTGACACGAGGAAGTCTACTACAGGCTATATCTTCCTCTTGGCAGGGGGAGCCATTACTTGGTGCAGTGAGAAACAGAGTATTACAGTGACTTCCACTATGGCAGCTGAGTTCATTCCTTGTTTTGAGGCTAGTGGACAAGCCATTCAGTTGCGGAATTTGCTCACATTTCTACCATTTATTGATTTCATCTCTAGACCTATCAAGATTTATTGTGATAATTCCGCTGCGGTTTTCTTCTCTAAGAATAATAAGGCATCCAAGGGTGGTAGAGCCTTGGATATTAAGTATTTTGCTCTTAGAGATAGAGTGAAGAATCATGAAGTGTCTATAGAACATATTGGGACAGATCTTATGATTGCTGACCCGCTCACTAAGGGACTACCTGCTAGCACCTTTTGTAGTCATGTGATTAAGATGGGTCTTGTTAGTTCTCTTGATATGTTATGACACTTACAGTTATTTGTGATCACATTTATATCATGATTCTTCTTTTGTTTTCTGCCTATTCCATTTGTTGTATATACATGTTGGTTATGGATTATGGTTGGCAGAATGTATGCTTAAGTGGTGACCAGTAGATAAACATTAAGTTTGAGTTTATCTATTAATTCAGTTTCAGTGTTCAGTTGTAGTAAGTTGGTGGCATTGTAGTACATAGAAGGTGGTGTATGATTAAAATACATTTACCGCCATGACTCGTGTCATTTGATTTACTATACTTGAACTTCTTCAGATTCTATTAACTGGAATGGTGTGTGGTTTTGTTTTAATCATGCGCGCATGTATCGTGTTTTTCCCTTCAGGTGTAGGCCCACTATCAAATCTTCGAGTGTCTTTTAAACTATATGTATGTCTATGTTATATGTATGTTTTCGAAAGGAAGATTTGATATGTTTGTGACAAGATGAACCAAGTGGGAGAATGTTGGGTTTTATCCCAATATCATGGTCCACTTGTCATTGGGCTACACACCCTTAACACACCATTAAGTCCAGTTAAAGGAATATGTTAATGGGCTGAACCCATTTAGTGCCCATTAGGATCCTGTTATGGGTGGGATCCTGCTTAAGCCCAATAGGGATTGGTCCCTCCTCTCTACATGAGTGTGCAACTCCCCATTAGGTTACACACACACATACAGTATGTGAGATAGAGAGAGGAAACCAGAGGGAGAAACGTGGGTTCCGGTTGCTCCCTTCCCGGTGTTCGTGAGCGTGGACCGTCTTCCTCGTCGTCTTCCTCCTCGGTGGGATGGCTTCCGCTTCAGGTAAACATCCCCCATGGAGTCGAAGATGTCATGGGCGATGGGAGCCCGGGTGGTGCATGTCCGTCTCAAACCTACGCTTCAAATCGCCGCCGGCGTCTAAAAGCCCCACCACGGAACTGTAATTGGATTGGCTATCTCGCAGGTATTTACCGAGTTCGGGCTCGGATTTGAAGTTGATGTTCTTTATGGCCTCGGCTTCTTGGTTGTAAATTATACTCGCCAGTTTGCGCAGCTGCACGGAGTCGAGCATCACAAGCTCACCCATATTGAGAGAGAGAGAGAGAGAGAGAGAGAGAGAGAGAGAGAGCAACGAAGGAGAGGATGCTTAATATCAAGTATGCTAGCTGGCTAGGGGAATGGGCTTGTGATGTGCTGCTGCTTTTCCTTCTGTTCCTGGTAATTTATAGGCGATCGACGGGGGTTCGGTCGGACTTCAGTAGTTAGGCGTCTCTGAATCCCTTTTTCTATTATCCCAAAACTTCAACTTTCACGACAAGTGTAGCATTAGACATGTTTACAAAGATAATATAAACCGAGCAACGTATCTTTCTAATTTGTCGACCCACACACACACACACACACACACACACACATATATATATTATATGTATGTATATATATATAATTATATATATAAATACTCTCCATCCAGATCTAACAGTTTGGCCATATTCCCATGTAATTGAGATACATTTTATTGGCAATATGAAATCGAGACGTACATTATTTTGAGAAGCATTCAAAATATGAAATTTCTTACTTCAGACTATTCTAACGAGAATAGAATGCTAGGCGCTACTACAGCTATGGCTCAATCTTGTTCAATGCTAGAACCCCCATGTCACCATCTACACACTATCTCGATATATATCACAAATAAAACATTATATAATAAATAAATATTATATTAAAATGTGACAAAAAACTGTACGTGGTTCAATGATCGGTAAGTGTGTTATATATATATCTTCAAGGATGGGGTTTAAAACTCATCGTTGCCGTGTATTTTATATATATATATTTTCTTTTAAAACATGATGAAAAATGAATATTCGTGAGTTTTGAACACGATCGAAAGAAACACTACGAATCAACTCCTCTATAAAATTATATTTGATATGAAATAATATATATAATATTTTTAAAAAAGATAAATAATATATCGATATTACATATTGATCGTATCAATCAATAATTAATATGATCTAACAAGTGTGATACAAAATTTATCGTATCAATTTATCAAATCTTGATTCCCGTAGACGAAGGTAACTCGCACGCACGCTGTAACCACGTATTGGGATGTAGCCATGGCTGATCGTTGACCCACCGGCAACGAAGTCTTCTTCGGGAATAAAATCAAAATAAAACATAGAGTTCGTGGCCACGTCAAACACGCGTTTGCATAAGAAAACAAAATAATAAAAAACACAGAAGCTCGTGACAATGACCACGTGAAACACACGTTTACATAAAAAATAAAAAAAGAGTGAAAAACAAACATAGAAGATCTGGATACGCTGGCATAGTTAACGGCCACGTCTGTCTATTGACCAACCAAGAAAATCGTTAATAATGACCACCTCGGGCACCCATTTTCATATATATAACAACCATATCTTGATCATCATTAAATCTGACAATTATTATAATAATTATTAAATAATTATTATATTTTAATATTATAATAAGTAGTATATAGTAATAACTAATTTTAAATTGTAATCCATTTTTTGTTTAATTTATCTATTTATTATTTTTAAAGCATATATTATTATGATTGTAAATTACAAATTTTAGATTATTATCATTTTATTTATTTTATTAAATTTTAATACATATTTATTTTTACAAAGACTAGTAAGTTAATCAAAATTGTTACATATATAAATTATAATTATATTTATTATTATAATAATTATAACATAGTCCTAACAAATCTTCCAAAAAAACTGAAACATATATAGTTGCCCTTATCAAAGTGGGCCTCTATCCATGATCGACTTTAGTGATAACAATCTTCAATTAAGTCTACATGTTTGTGCACTAAGATCAGGAGCTTCTATGTTTTATTTTATTTTATTTTGTTTCCATGCGAACGCGTTTTTAACCCAGTCATTAACTATTTCAGTGGATGGCAGGGTCCTATATATATATATATATATATCTTTTATATTATTTGATTTTGTTAAAGTATGTCGTCACTGGGTGATCGGAACATCGATGACTACGTCAACAAGTCGTTTCATAAAGTTACCATTTAAGGGCCTCTTTGATGCGTGGATACGGATTCGAAAATAACCAACCGATGCGTCTCAGAAGTTATTTTTATTTGGAAAGAGTTTTGAATGTAGTTGGATTATTCTCTAAAAATTAGAGATTACTACCAAACGTGGTTAAATGAGTTCTATGCTCCTATTTTCAAGTTTGAGAGAAAAAGAATGAAAAATAACACAACCAGACACTCCATTAAATCTTTAAACTACCTCAACTCCCGCACAAATGAGATTTGGATTCTGAGAAAAATCCCCCCATTTATCGTACCTGTATGATTAGGGTGATTTTTAAGACGCTGAAGTGAAGGCTGCGCACATGTCGATCATCCGCACATGCATGCAGCCATACAAAATATTTGCTTAATTAGAGGGTGGATAATACGTCCATATTTATTTTTGTCGAGAAAATTAAATTCATATAGATTCATAATTTGAATAATATTTTATGCACTGAATCTGATGCATAAAGTCAGTACAAATTGTAACTTACTCTCTCATTGGTCAAAAAAAGTGCATTGACTATTTTTATGTAGAAAAGGATGTCCCATGTCAGATCCGTACAACCCGTTTCTTCGCGCATTAAATACGGAGCGCACTCGAGGAGAATAAAATATTTTATAACATTGAAATATTTTATTACAAGATTGAAACATTTTGTAATAGGAATGAAATATTTTATTTGAGTACAGAAATGAACCAATGAAATATTTTATAGAAATGGACCATTTGTTATAAGAACGAAACATTTGTTATAAAGATAAAGTACTACAGAAATGAAATATTTTACTATAACAAAAAGTTTAATAAAATATTTTAATTATATATCAAATATTTCATTCATGTGATAAAATATTTCAATATTATAAAATATTTTATTTATGCTTTCTAATCGACCGTACAAGTTTGGCAAGAGATGTCTTTATTTTGCACAAAAATAGTCATTTCACTTTTCTTTAGCCTATTAATGAGAAAGTAAGTTACAATTTGAGTTAACTTTGTGCACCAAATTTGAATGGATGCACAAAGCATTACTCTACTAACTTTATCCGTGCTCTCATGTACATGTGTCTACGTACATCCTTATCTTTATTCCTCAAAATTGTTGGAAGAAAATATAATTAGACAATTGAATAATATTACAATTGCACACATTCTTCCATTGTTTGGAATTCCAAGAGGAAGTTACATTTTTAGAAAATAAGAGACTTGTACGATGGTAGATTTGGTTGACGTGAAATGATGGGATGGATATTTCAAATTATCCTTAAATTTATATTTTCGTGAGCTCTATAATAAGACTCTTGATTAAGGTTCACAGGCGATGATGCATACTGGATAAGGATCACCTTTTTTTCACTGAAAGGTAATACTTGTAAGGTGGGACAAAGTTTTCCGTTCACCCCTTCATTGTGAAAGAGGATGGACGCTCCATCCTGACCACTAGACAAGCGATTTTCATTAAAGAAAACAGTAAATGGGAGGACAGTACAGGGAGGTGAGGGGAGGGAAAAAGAGACAAACATACGAAAGGGCCATAGACAATAGAAAGGCCCGATAACAGACGACCCCAAGAAAACAAAGTCAAAGAGACGCTAAAGCCAATGACCATAGTACTCGGGCCTCCGGCGGTGCCTTTGATTCCTCGAGCGGGGCGGGCCTGAAATCAAGATCATCGAACTCCGCACCCCAATCTTCAAACGAACCATCAAGATCGCCGGTGTAAGCCTGGACTAAGATAGTAGAGGGAGTGGGTAGCAAACCATCAACCGGAGCATGGTGAGTCATGCCCGGCTCAGTGGACTCTGTGTTAGGCAGCTCAACCGAAGCTTGAAAGACGTCGGGATCAAGGTGGATGGATGCACCAGTAGAGGGTGGCAGCGAAGAGTCGACCATAGGCTCAGCCGAAGGCGCAAGGCCCATGACCGAAGGCGGAGGAGAACCCCATCATGATGACGATCCAAAGGCTGGACATCCTATTGCAGCTCTTGCAGGAAGGAGCGACGGGGAGCATAAGGTGAGGCACCCGGGGAAGGCTGCTGGCTGGAGACGACGGAAGCATAACCACCCGTAGCCAGAGAGGGGGCATCAAGGGGGGGAGGAGGCGTGACGAAGGGCTCAGCTCGTAGGGACAGGATGACGGCATGGGGCTTCAAAGCCGGTAGAGACGGTGCCAGGCGGGCAGTAGCAGAGCAGGGCCGAGCAAAGGCAGCCCCAGACCCAGAGAAAGTTGGGAGGGCATTGACGTCATCCCGCAGAGGGTGCAGGGCGGTCAAACGGGTCAAACGCTCCGCTTCCTTCTGGAGGACAACGGAAGCAGGCACCGTCGGAGCACTCGGGAGGGCCGGAGCAACAGCAGGATGGGTTGAGGTCCAGTCCGAGACGACAGGGAGCACCAAAGGAGCAGCAAAGGGGAGAGGGCACCGACGTCGAGGGGGCTAGGGGCAACCCCACGCCGACAGCGGTCACCAACGCCAGAAGGGAAGGCAGGCGAAAGATCCCCGAGCCCAAGCCCCACTCAACCACTAGGATCACCAAGAAGGCCACATGGCCCTCCAGGAGAGGCTTGCAGGGAGGCTGGTTGAGCGTTGACGGCAGGACCACTCACGGAGGGAGTGGCAGGAGCAACCGAGGAAGCACGAACCGTGGAAGGAGCGGCAACAGGAGGCTGCGGGGAAACGGTAGAAGAGGTTGCAGGTGGGGCAAGCAACACGGCTGGGGCCACTTAATCCAGCCCCAAAAGAATAGCAACAGAGGCGACGAGCACAGCTGGTGGAGAGGGGTCGACCCCTTGAGGGGGCAGGTCGACCCCACGAGGCAGCACCGCAGGTAGGGACACAGAGGAGACAAGGGCAAGGGGAACCACAGCTGGCGAGGCAGGGACCGATACAACATCTGGAGGGGCAGCAGGTGTGACAACACCGACCGGACGAATAGCAACGGTAGGCTCCAAAGGGCCATACTCCAGCATAGGGTCGAGGCCAACAACGACCCCAGGTTGCAACGAAAGGAGCTCAGCCACCGCATGGGCAGGAGGAAGGGCAGTAGCACCAGCGGCCAAAGCTGGGGGGGGCAGACCGGAGGAGGGGTGGCAAGGCATCCACCGCAGCACCACCAGAGATGGCCAGGCTGTCAAGTTAGGGGAGTACAACCTGCAGGCCAGGAGGGCAACCGGACAGCAGGGCAACAACAACCGGTGGCTGGCAGGAGGAGGTGGGAGGATCGGCAGGAGCGCCAGCGCAGACGGGTCGCCAGGCCTTGGCAGGCACAGGAGGGGGCTGAGAAGCAGCAGATGGGGGAGCAGAACCAGCGGGCTGCACCTTCATCTTGCACTTGTCCAGGAGGTGGCCCAGGCGCGAACACCCTGAGCAAAACAAGGGGACGTCAGGGTTGACAATGGCTTGCCATGTCCCACCACCCCCAATGCCAACCAACACACGAGCGAGAAGAGGCTTAGAGACGTCAAATAGAACGCAGACCCTAGCAGCATGAGCCTGGAGCAAACAAGTGGTGTTCCTGTCAACTTTGAGGATAGTGTCAATGCTCCCGGCGATGGAGCGGATCATGACTTAGTGAAGAAATTGGCCAGGAGGCCAGGCAGCTGAAGCCAAACCGGGACGATAGGAGAGTCGGCATGCGGGCAGAAATGAATGGACCATTAGAAAAACCTGAAGACCCGTCCATGGATGAGCAAGGACTCCTTAAGCAGGACCTGAAGGTATTCTTCCTGGTTTTGAAACCGAAGAAGGAGGTGCCGGCCGGCAAGGGCACTAATGAGGAAGTCTTGTGTGAAGGGGAAGTGTTGGGAAAGATGCCTCCTGATATTCGGGAATGGAGGGCGGCCGTGAGGCGTGCGGGCGATGATGGCGAACTGAAGGGGCTGGCAGGATGCCCTAACTTCATCGAGAGAGAAGAAGACGGCTGGTTCCCGAGTCAGTGAAGGCTGGGGGGTGGATGGCTAAGGAGAGGGACGGTAGGGTGATAGACTGCAGGACGATATGGGAGAAGGAGGGGCCGTCGGAGGGGAGAGTGGAGGGACCCACAGCTCCCACGGCGGGCCAAGCAGATGGACAGTCTCCACCGGGAAATCCAGGGCCAGCACGGCCGACTGGTGCCAGAGAAGAAGACCCAACGAGGAGGCCCCCAGCCGCAGGCAGGGGAGAGCACGAAAACAGAGTGCCGGATCCATCGGCTGTCCCATCACGGCCAGGGGAGGCCGGGACCAAAGGCACAGCAGGGGATGGCGAGGTAGCAGGAGGCCGAAGGCTAGGGGGTGGCGCTGGGAAGCTGAAGGTATGGACGGAGTAGGGCAGGTGACCGGAGCCAGCAGAGGGGAGGGGGGACGCAGCATGGAATCCTGGGAAGGATTGCGAGCAAGAATGGAGGAGCAGACCAGTGGTAGGAGGGAGAGCACCGACGCTCGCAGCCGGCGACGGCAGTAGACCAGAGGCTGACGGAGGAGACACCAAGGGAGCAACAACAGCCGTGGGTGAGCCAGCGGAGGAGACGGGACAGCTAGGGATGAGCGCAGGGTCTCCCACGGAGGGTGGCGTGTGAAGTTGGCCAAAAACGTGTCGAGCAGAAGAGGATGAGGGCACCGCGGGAGGGGCAAAGGCACCGTCGGGGGACCTACAGGAGGAGGAAGGGGGGCTGGCAGAGGCCCAAGGGCAGAGGGCGAAGCCCTGTCACCGTCCGCAGGCGCCGGAGAAGCTAGGGAGACCACGTCCGTACACCGTAGCCCAAGAACAGAGGAGGTGAACACGGCGGCAGGAACGAGCGCACCACCGGCGGCGGGGGGCAGCAGAGGGAACTCAGAACCAGTAAGGGAAGGGGGAGGCTCAGGGCCTCCCCCCCACCGGCCATAGCCGGAGGAGAAGCAGCAACCAGCGTGAGCAAGCCAACGCGAGGGAGGTGACGGAGGGGGAACGGGAGGAGGGAAACAGGAGGAGAGAGAACATTTTCCCCCCTCCAAAAAAAATGGATAAGGATCACCTCGATCTCATATGATATGCCCGAGTCACGTGCTACTTTGTCGGAATGAGCCCAAATAATTTTCCAGCTCCTCTGCAAAACCCTCCTCTCCCCTTCCTTCTCTATACTCTTTCTTTGTTCTTGGATTGAGGGGGGGGGGGGTAGTACGACCATACAAGAGTCCTAGGCAGCAGAATCAACAGCCGTAGCCTCTTGCATACTTCTGCTTCCCCGTCGTTGCCCCACCATGGTGCTACCCCCACCTCAGTCAGAATTGTCTCGAATCTATCTTGAATCGCCTTGTATCTAGTGAGACGTACCTTCTCAAGTTTCTACAAGAATGTATCAACTTCCCAACCGTGCTAATACGTCAGAAATCGACTTCATTACCGTCGACAGGTCGATCTCGTGACAACCAGATCTGAGCCAACCGATCTCAAATAAATCACATATCAAATTTTCTCAAATACGATGCGATACATATGAGTTGGCCAAACTCGGCTCAAGTCGTGCTCTTGATGCATTGGATAAGGATGAGCGCTTAATATTATTCTTACCAATCAACGTCCGTATTTTATGTTTGCACCACTCCCCCAGGGCCATCCGATCAAGAGATCGGGCACCTAAACTTGCCCATAAAGAGACTTGGACCATTTAGATATATGTTCGTCGAAGAGGAGGACTCGATCGATCGTCACTTGGCGTCCTTCTCAAATAACAATAATGTTTTGTGCATGATCCATCTTCTATGTTTTATTTTATTTTGTTTTTATGCGAACGCGTGTTGAACGCGGCCATTAACCATTTCAGTGCATCGCGATCGAGATCCTGTCTCTCTTATTTTATTTTATTTCAGAGCGCTGCTGTTAACTCTCTGTCAGCTTCAGAGTGGTGTTGTTTGCCGGAGGTTTAAAAAAATAAAAAAAGAGACAGTGGATGAGATTGAATGGCACCGCCAACTGTTATTTCACCATTCATCAAAATATATATGAAAGATCAAGTGAAGAGCAGAGGAAGATTCGATCAAGTGAACCTAATTTATTCTCATAATTTTTTTGGGATACCATACGAGAAATAATTTTTTTTTACAGATATCTCCAACGTACTTATCCTTATACCAAACATGGCGTAAGGAACTATTTCATCAATGAGTAGGTGATGAGAAAGAAAGTGAGACTCACTAATTCCTTCCCGCTTCGTCGGGTCCCCGCGCGAGTCCGGAGGTCGGCGCTATCAACAGCTCGTTTTCAGAGCGCTGCCATTAAGGCTCTGCGCAGGAACAGCTTCAAAGTTGTTGTTTGTTGGCTGTTGCGAGCTCGATTAAATTATTATGTGCATGGTTGGTGCACTGTAGTCAATTAAAAAAAAAAAGACTCTGGATCAGATCTGGGTCTCAAGTAACCGGCGATAGAGAGGGCTGAATGCCTTCGTCGTCAGCTGTTGTTTCACTGTTCATCAATGCCCTGCCCTGGGCAAAGCAAATATTAATTAAATTAAAATATATATGGAAGATGCGAGTGGAGAAATTACATATACGCACGTAGCAGAGGAAGATTGGATATCACCACTAAGGTGTCAGTCTGAAATAATATTAATGGTTGCGCGAGACCCCTCAAAATAATTCCAGCTTCGCCGGGTGGCCGCGCGTGAGAGTCCCGGAGGCCCCTTGGCATGCCTATAAATACCGGCATCTTAATGAAGAAATGAGCATAAGAGACGCCCGTTCGTTCCTGAGGCAGTGCGTAAGAGAGAGGAACTGTCGCGAGCCCTTCACCATACGAGGAGGTGATGACGTTTGTTTGTTTGTTTGTTTACACTGTAATATATTTTCCATTACATACATCTATGTGTATAGGCCGTAGATGCATGGAGACTCCGACGACGACGCCGGAGAGGAGAGAGACCGGGGAGGGGTTGTGTGGCTGGGAGCGGAGACAGGTTCGTGGGATGGTTGATCGATCTGGTGGGTTGTTGTGGCAATTATGGTCATCCTGGGGGTCGGTTGGTGGTTCCTGCATGGGGGGACGGGTTGGTCTGTGGTTAGGAGAGTGAAGAGAAGAGAGAGTCTATAACTCTATTATATATATCTGCATGTGTTTCTCATTATTAACTTTAAAGCTTAATTGGAGTACACATGCATAACACAATTAACACACTACGTACTGACTCAACTTGTTGTAGTATTCATCGTGCAGTACTCTGTAGTGTGTGTACTGCTTGCGATCGACATGGCAGACAACGTTTTTGGCAACCCCATCACTGACACAACTTTGCAAGGAATGCCCGAATATGCGGGGAAGCAAATAAGGCCTGTAGACAAGGCACATGTGGCTCTCAACATGAAGAACGCGCAGGAGAAGGACACCAATGCACGCAAGTATGTGGAGGGGGTGAAGTCGGAATGGGGAACTGGAGTCTCCACACTCTGCCTGGTGTACAACGCTACGGGAGACACCGTGACGTTAGCCACCAGTCAGGATTGGCATGGTCACATTGGGCCTGCTCCATACCCGGAATCCATTGCCAACGGCCAGTGGGGTGGGTATCTGCATGTGAAAACTTTGGCAGCGGCTACCGGGTCGTCTGCGGGTGTTGTGTATCGCGGCAAAAATGCAAAGGGAGATGTTTGTGATTGGATGCTGGCTTGGTCCAACCCATGGGACAGAGCTGTTTTTGAAAACACGGTACGTACGTACGTACGTAATTAATTAGGAGTAGTAATTCCTTGCTAGCTAGCTGGCTTGTTAATCAGTGTTTGTTATATATCATCACGATTGCATGTGTGCATGCGTATGTGCAGGCTTATACCGAGGTCCGTGAACAAGACCACTTCCCCAAGCGCTGGGACGACATCTCTGACCTGGTGGACAAGTCTGGCCTTGACCATACCGATAAATGGAATGGATGCTTGTCAACCGTGTCGACCGGTAGTGACACCTCCCCCATTTTCGAGGCGATTCTCACGCTGGAACATGCCGACAATCCGCCAGCGATGGCTTGAAGGTGCTCCATCAACCGTACGCTACGTCTAAATGAAGAGTGCATGGCCACCCGATCGAGCTTCAGCACAGCATAATCAATATGTGTCGTTCGTATTTTCCAATAACATTATAGTTTCAACTCCGGCCTGCTAGTTAAGGTCAATAAATTTTTCCGTTTGCGTTTGGATCTGAGCAAATTCTAGGCGTGGTCATGCCGTGGGATGCATGGCATATGATGAGAAGGCATGCAACGAGGATTTTATATGCAATAAAATGTATAACACATTCCATATAATATGTGGAGGACTTTAAGAAAGATGCGATTAATAACAACCTTGTGTTGCAACGAGGATTTTATATGCATACGAGCACGTACGTGGATGGCATATTTCATTTATATTTGCTTTCATCCAAGGATATATGTGTCATTTACAGTGTTTGTGGTTAATTTTATGGTATCAAAATAGGCATTGTATTTTTTGATGGGCCGGCTTAATTAGTCTCAAACAGACACGTTAATGTATCGGTCTAAGCCGTGATAGATCCGAACGTGATAAAAAACCGACATTTTTTATCATGGTTGCTAAACTGCAAGAGACGAAAAAGAAAAAACAATGATCATATATATAATTAGGGTGGTATTAGTGAAGTTATTGGTCACTACAAGAAAAAGTGAGATTTGCGTCGGACACATTTCGTCACAAATCCGTGTCTATTCTATCAGGGAAGCGTTTAACGATGGTGTGAATTTACGAAGGATAATATCGGTGGCTAAAAAATGCTTGCCAATTTTCAAGGATACAAGATTCCGTCGCAAATGCAAAAAAATTTGCAACCGATTATTTCTGCCTCAAATCCGACGCTGAGCTAAAATATTAGTGACCGATATTTTTCTGACCCTTATCCGTGTCAACTTGGCGATCGACCAAACTTTTCATCTCAAATTGCTCTCTGATACATTTGTTATTAAGAAATATTTGTTATTGTGGAATGCATCTTTCTGCCTTCGAAAAGGATGGTGGATCAGTAGAAATCACCGAGGACATTCAAACTAGCATGTCTTGCAATCATACTCGAGTGTAAAGGATTTAATATCCTCCATAAAATAAGTGCGTGTAAACTTCTTATATGTGCTCCAACCAAATTACATTCCATATACAGGGAAGTCACTTATCATCTACATCAGTGTAGTTTTTATGAGAAAATTTTATTTCCTAGATGCATTATATGTAACAACACCGTTAGTGCACAACATTTTCAACTCATTGACCTTCGGTCTCAAGTATACGCCCAAGTTTTTTATAGAATTTTTGGGACTGGGAATCACTATGGATAAAACGATATTTTCTCGCTTCATGCACATACTTGGTGGAAGTTTATATGGGGTCACAAAGACTGGCCAACAAGTGTAAGGAGCACATGAACCTCTAAATGGATTGAACCCATCAGTGCATAAGCCAAGTATGACATTGCGTGACTCTATTGAAAATGTTAGATGAGCACGATTGAGGTGCATCCACGCTTCACCATCTGCAGGATGACTAATTAATTATGTACTCGTCATGTTGAATTCTTTCGACATGTCATCTCCTATATCTAACTCACTTTGAGGACATATACAACCGTTAAAGTTTAGGCGTGAGAGGAAAGTGCCTCAATGACTTGTAAGATACATCTTTTTACTTCCCACTACATCCTCGAAAGCCGGTGGGTGGAACAGCAGGAATTCCTTCAACGCTCTACCACGGCCACCGGGCACTTCATCACGTGGAGCAGGGTTAACGGAAGCTGGCACAGCTGGGGCAGAGGATCGGAAGTGCCACTCTCCTCCCAAGGAGCCCGAGCCTTCTTCCATCCACGAGGCAACATCTTGAGCCTAGGAAACACATGATAAACCAAAAAATCATCAATAATCACGAGAAACATCCTAAGCCAGCAACAGACAACACAGTGGACTAGCTCTGGACCAGTGCAAGTTTCAATTTCTAATACAAATCCCCAACACAGCTCTGATACCAACTGTGACGACCCAGAGCTCCGGATACCGATATACCGATGAAATCGATACACCGATACCAAGAACTGGGGAAGCTGCCCAAGAGGCTGATGAGGCCCCTGAAGGGTTAAAAGAGTTTGCTGAGGAGTTGCATAACGAATTGGGACCGCAGGCGCGCAATATTAATTAGGACAGTAATTAATAACTAAGTGCGGAAGCAATTAAAATATCAGAGTGGTAGAATATATACAATAGTCAAGATTTTTCAATAAAAAGAGGTCCACTGCACAACTACACGGGGCATACCCCGGCACAACAGAACAAAAGACAAACCAACACAGCTGGCACTCTAACGACGCTCGGCACAACCCCGAGCAGAACCGGCGGACGATTGGGGCGGCTCACCTGAAAGAAGGAAGGGTGAGTCACAGCCAGACTCAGTAGGGGTCACGCGGATCCCTACCCCAAACTAAACAGACAGGCATGCAAAGCTTTTAAATAATAAGGCAGATGCACAATTTAATAAATAAATAACAACAAAAAATAAATATACCAACAGAATAAACCATCACTAACCAAGTGAAGTGAGAGACGGAACAACCCACTAGAAGAACAAGACCAGACGCATCCCCTGACGACTTACACTGCGTCTCGGCAACTCGCAAGTCTGGCTCACGACAAGCGAGAGGCGTAACAGGACCAAACCAAGTACTAGTCAGAGCAACACTCGTCAGTGCCAGTCCAAGTCTCCGACCACGTGTGCACACACTGACTCCTGCCTAGAGCCAGGCCTCTAGCTAGTTTTCCACCCCCGTTGGACGCAACGGTAACCGTAGGGGCCCACGGTAACTAGCTTACAAACCGTTCATTGGGAACACCCCTCCACCTCTCCCGGGTGGGACGACACGCTCGGTCGCTGGGCTACGACTAGTGGTTCCATCACAAGGAAAGAGAGAGTAACTCTATCGGGATCAAATAACAAGCCCTCGTTCATAAAATAACTTAAACATGGCATATAAATAATATGGAATGCATTAGAAATAGACCATGCATGCTTTTAAAAACTAAAGGGATGTAACGGTCTAGCGCTGCCGCGTCACAGAGTGTGATGGCCAAGGGAAGGAGCGTCACAAGGGCTGTGACGGTCGAGGACGGGGGCGTCACGAGGGCTGTGACGCGCCCAAGGCGGGCCGTCACGGCAAGGCTGTAACGCGCCAGGGTAGGGGCGTTACTCGAACGTAACGCCCCTCCCTGGGACCATTACACCCGCCCGAGGCTAAAATTAAAACCATAGCGTTCTAACAGAACGTAACGCGCTCTCGGAGGCACGTTACAACGCGCCATACGAAGTCAACGGTCAAACAGGTCAGGTAACGGCCATGTGACGGTCTAGCAGATGACCGCCACACCAAGTGTGACCCCCTTACAGTGGGCCGTCACACAGCCGTAACGCACCCCACAAGGGCCGTTACAGTGTGACGGCCTCTGGAAGAACCGTCACACCAGCTGTGAGCTTAAACCGAAACGGTCAAAACCAAACCCCCTCCCGGTCGAGCCGGATCGACGGGGAACGTGGAAAAACTGTAAAACCTGACAAACCACGACATTCTACAACTAATCCATGCATCAAAACATAAAAACAATGCCCATGAAGTGATTTTCAAGGATTTAGCCTAAATTACACTAACATGGAATTTTGCATGGAAATTGAAGAAAACGACGTCAGATGGGTGTGCATGCTATGCCAATGCGATCCTAACGAGGCAAGGATTTCATCCCCCTACCTCAATCACGACGAAAACCAGATTTGGGCCGCATGCAAGCAATGGGTAGCCGCGGCTCCTCCCGCCCCGTCTCACCTCCACGTCCCACGAACCGCGACGAGGTCAGCGTCTACGCGTTCCTCGCGACGAGCCGGTTCCAACAACACCTCCCGCGCCTCGATCCTCGGCCGTCCGGACCAAGACCGAGAGAGTGGGGGCGGAGAGATCGCGAGAGGGAGAGAGAGAAAGAGGGAGAACGAGCGAGGGAGAGAGAAATCGATGGGGAGATATATATATATATATATATAAATTAAAATTAAAATTATTATTATTTTAAAAACTTAACCCTAATTGTCATTAACCTTAAACAAATTCCGATAAATGCCAAACGAACGCCTAAAAATCCACAAAATAGCCAAAACGACCCGGACAAAGCCTAGATCCGAACTGCTAAGAATCCGCTAAGGCACGAGCGCTACAGTCCCTCCCTCCTTAAAGAAATTTCGTCCCCGAAATTTAAACAGAAGGCGAAAGGAGGCAACTGTAAAATTAAAGCATACCTTGAAAATAAAAGGCTGGCTTCCCACGTGGTATAAAATAGACGCGCTTGTATCTACAGTCAACCACGGCGCTATACAATTCCAGCCAGTCCATGTCTAGAATAGCGTCATATTCGGCCAACTTCAATGCATAACGTTTCACAGGCATCGGCCGATTGCTGACGACAATAGGGGAATCTTCCAGGCACACCGGAGTGGACATGAAATCTCCAGAGGGTAACTCCACGAGCAAGTTACAGGACACTTCGGTCATCGGCTCCTCGATGCGAGCAAGAAAATCCTCGGACACAAAAGAATGAGTAGCACCAGAATCGAAAAGAACATGAGCTGGACGACCGAAAATTGAAACCGTACCTTCTACCAGATTAGCTGCCACAGCTTCTGCACGAGTGATGTGAGTGACCCTGCCTCTCGGAGGACGACTGGCTGCAGAAGACTGCTGGGAAGGAACTGGAGCAGGTAGGTAAGACGGCTGAGGTTGAGGCGGCAGAGGAAGATGAAACTGAGACCGCTGCGGGTGGGTAAACTATGAAAACTGTACCGGCGTCGACTTCAGCGGACAGTCACGAACCACATGACCCGGCTGATCACAGCGATAACAGACGATTGGCACGGAACACGGCACGCCTGGATGACTGCCACCACACCTCAAACACGGACGTTGTTGACCACTGGAAAAATCTTGATGCGATCGAACAGAAGGAACGAACAGCTGACTCGGATCGGAAGGCGCCGAGTGCTCAAACTTCCTCTTCGACTTCTTGTTCTTGAATTGCCAGAAGTGGGAGTCGGAAAAAGAAGAAACACCGTTGACAGCAGGAGCGGCAGAAGGAACTCCTGGGACAGACGGCTGGTAAGTCGGCTGAAACTGCACAGTCGGCTGCACCATTCTTGCCTGAGAAAGCCCTCGAGTCCTCGCCATTTCCATCTCCACTGCAACAGCTGCCTGGTACGCTGAATCCAACTCAGACACTCGGGTAGCGAACAACGGCAGGCACAATTCCGCTTTCAGTACGCGCAGAAACTGCTGAGTCTTCATAGCTTCATCAGTAAAAATATGGGGCGCGTACCTGCCCAACTCGATGAACTTATCTCAGTACTGCAACACAGTCATGTCACCTTGCGTCAGCTCCAGAAACTGGTACATCTTCGCTAACTTGAGACAGGCTGGAGTGTACGCACGCTCGAAAGCAGCAACGAACTCAGCCCAGGTGATTTGCCGAAGCGGACGGGAACGGAAGGCAACATCCCACTCTTCAGTCCACCACGTGCGTGCGGTACCTTGAAGCTGATAAGTAGCCAACATGACTCGCTCATCATCCGCGCACTCCATCGACTGTAACACGCACACAGTGGCATCGAGCCACGATCTAACTGCCTCCGGATCTGATTGACCCTCGAAAGTCGGTGGGTGAAACAGCAGGAATTCCTTCAACGCTCTACCACGGCCACCAGGCACTTCATCACGCGGAGCAGGGTTAACGGAAGCTGGCACAGCTGGGGCAGAGGAAGTGCCACTCTCCTCCCGAGGAGCCCGAGCCTTTTTCCATCCACGAGGCAACATCTTGAGCCTAGGAAACACATGATCAACCGAAAAATCATTAATAATGACGAGAAACATTTATATCCTAAGCCAGCAACAGACAACACAGTGGACTATCTCTGGACCAGTGCAAGTTCTAATTCCTAATACAAATCCCCAACACAGCTCTGATACCAACTGTGACGACCCAGAGCTTCGGATACCGATATACCGATGAAATCGATACACCGATACCAAGAACTGGGGAAGCTACCCAAGAGGCTGATGAGGCCCCTGAAGGGTTAAAGGAGTTTGCTGATGAGTTGCATAACGAATTGGGACCGCAGGCGCGCAATATTAATTAGGACATCAATTAATAAATAAGTGCGGAAGCAATTAAAATATCAGAGTGGTAGAATATATACAATAGTCAAGATTTTTCAATAAAAAGAGGTCCACTGCACAACTACACGGGGCATACCCCGGCACAACAGAACAAAAGACAAACAACACAGCTGGCACTCTAACGACGCTCGGCACAACCCCGAGCAGAACCGGCGGACGATTGGGGCGGCTCACCTGAAAGAAGGAAGGGTGAGTCACAGCCAGACTCAGTAGGGGTCACGCGGATCCCTACCCCAAACTAAACAGACATGCATGCAAATATAAAAGAAATTAAAGCATGCATTTAAATAATAAGGCAGATGCACAATTTAATAAATAATTAACAACAGAAAATAAATCTACCAACAGAATAAACCATCACTAACCAAGTGAAGTGAGAGACGGAACAACCCACTAGAAGAACAAGACCAGACACGTCCCCTGACGACTTACACTGCGTCTCGGCAACTCGCAAGTCTGGCTCACGACAAGCGAGAGGCGTAACAGGACCAAACCAAGTACTAGTCAGAGCAACACTCGTCAGTGCCAGTCCAAGTCTCCGACCACGTGTGCACACACTGACTCCTGCCTAGAGCCAGGCCTCTAGCTAGTTTTCCACCCCCGTTGGACGCAACGGTAACCGCAGGGGCCCACTGTAACTAGCTTACAAACCGTTCATTGGGAACACCCCTCCACCTCTCCCGGGTGGGACGACACGCTCGGTCGCTGGGCTACGACTAGTGGTTCCATCACAAGGAAAGAGAGAGTAATTCCATCGGGATCTAATAACAAGCCCTCGTTCATAAAACAACTTAAACATGGCATATAAATAATATGGAATGCATTAGAAATAGACCATGCATGATTTTAAAAACTAAAGGGATGTAACGGTCTAGGGATGCCGATTCACAGAGTGTGACGGCCAAGGGAAGGAGCGTCACAAGGGCTGTGACGGCCCGAAAATCCGATTACCAGGAAGGCCCGATAACCCGAGACTCGCATCGCCGCCCACGAGCCGGGAGGGCTCGGAAGGGCTAAAAGGAGTGTGGAGGCACAAGGAAATAGGAAATAAAGCAGGACAACTCAACAATTAACAGAAATAAATAAACAACTACAACAGAGTCCAGTCCAACAGAAAGTACAATCTAAAGTAGTAAAGCGTACCACATGCCAAGTGAACACTCGGCCCGGCAAGCTGGCAACAGAGAACCTCCGCTCCGCACTCTCGAACCTCGAGGAAGAACTGCCACACCTGAAAAGCAGGGAATGAGTCTCCAAAACAGAGACTCAGCAGGGATCCCGCGGAACCCCAACCGGAAACAACGGCGGTAGCGGAAAGGAAGCTACAACTACAGTAGGAACAGCAAACCGGTGGCCGGTCAAAAACTCGGTACTACAGCTACTCCTACTGCCAGAAGGCACACCTCGATCACGCAGTCGAAGCTACCGAACCACGCTAGCACCACCTACTGAAGTAAGAACACACGGCAACCACGCCGTAGAGGCCTGTCCCCCGGACACAGCCGACCTGGACACGCTGTCCAAGGTGCAACCCCGACCATCCGATCGCGGGTACCGCACAACAAGACCCAACCTCGTTAAAGCCACTAGCACTAATCTCACGACGCAAGAACCGACACACGTGCCAAGGTGAAACAACCGAACTCACCGGTCAACATGACCAAAAACCCGAAGGTCAAAGACACAGAGACTGACAGTCTGACACTCCGTACTCGACAGGAGTACCACCCTCTAGAAGAACGACCGGATGCGTCCCCTGATGTCTTACACCGCGTCACAAGTGTCTAGCTACAACGCCCCGGGCGTGAGACTCAGACACGCAACAAGTACCACAACAAGGACTAGCTGGGGTCGCGCTCGTCAGCACGTGTCCTAAGCCCCCAACTACGTGTGCACACACAGACCATCTGCTCTAGGTCGGGTCCTCTAGCTGGTTTTCCCCCCCACCGGACTCTGGTGGCAAAGCCAAGGGGCCGACGGAAACCAGCCTGAAAACCGCGTCTCACCGGGTCGCGCTTTCCACCACTCCCAGGTGGGTCTGAACACGCGTGCGCAGGAAGCTACGACTAGAGGAGGATCACAGAACGTGGACACAGAAACCACGCACGCACTCATTACGAGTAACACGGAGTAACAGGTGGCACGACACCACCAGACTCTGGACAGCCCACTAGACCTACAACTCAACGGCCTTTGAGTCACAAGACTCGAGGTCAAGACCGTTGCACATGACAGCACTGAGCCGTCAATCTGGCCTAATCCCTGGGTCCAAAACTACAATGCGACAACTCACGAGGCAGTTCATCACTGCCGAGACCCATCCCTTGAGGAGGGAACTTAAGAAACCCCCAGCCTCAGGCTGGGAAGCTGGACTCACCGTCCAAGGCCACACGCTTGGCCCACTAGGAAGCCACCTTCCAGAGAAGCCACGACTTGCGGGGAAACCTCACCGCACTCACACCGACACACGGTGACACGATCTGGCACGAACACGGAAGCTCGGAATACCTGGGGTCGCCTGGACCCACCAAGCCCACGGGCATGCTTATCGAGGTAGCATGGTACCTCCAGACACCCCAAAACACGGTAACAAAACCCACGGGGTGCCCGGGACACTCACAAGGCCAAAGGTCGACCACTGGGTCACAACCGGGTCGACCGGAGATCAACATAACACAATCGGAGCACTAGAAGGTCACTCGGACCCTTAAACTCACGGGAACGCTAATCGAGGTAAACCAAACCTCTGGACACCCAAAGACACGGTCACGAAACTCCACGGGGTGTCCAGGACACACACGGCCCAAGGGGAGCACGATCAGCCGCAGACCGTGCGTCTCGGGCAGCCCGGCAGGCCACCCCAAGAACGCGCTACACATGCATAGCGCGTTAAGCAAGAACGCGCTATGCAAACCTAGCGCGTTCAGCAAGAACGCGCTATAGGTCCATAGCGCGACCAGACCAGGTCGCGCTATGATCCTATAGCGCGACAACCAAAAATGCGCTAGGACCTCATAGCGCGACAAGAACCGCCTTACTGTTCATCTTCTCCGATGAACGCGCCCCGTCAGGGCAGCGCGACACTCAAGAACGCGCTACTGGAAGCTAGCGCGTTCTCAGTCCGCGCCCGAAAACGGTAGAAACGGCGGGAAAACCCATTCTACGCCCCGATCACCCCCGGGTGATGGGGAAACAAAGGGGGAAACATTCCCCAACCCCTCTGGCACCGAGAGGACCCATTTAAACCCCAAAAATACGATCAAAACACAAGATTCGGCTCACACCCAAAAAATATGCATTTTTCCCAAATCACCCCGTTTAGCCCGCTCGGCTCACCACGGCCTACAAAACTCGCGGGAATTGAAGTACACGGGTTGAGGGTCCATCTCCCTACCTCCACCGAAGATTCGACGCACCGTGGACGCCGATCAATGAGGAAGACGCCGTTTAAGCCCTCGCCGGTTCACGATCCCACGGACCGCCTCCACCATCGCGATCCTCGTCCCGTACCCGTCGCTCCACGCCCCACGAGCCACGCCGCCCCGCCCTCGCCGCCTCCGTCGGCCGCCCGGAGTGAGAGGGGAGAGGAGAGAACGTGAGAGAAGAGAGAGGGAGGGAAGAGAGAAATGAGATGGGGAGAGAGAGAAAAGGTTATATATAGAAAATCCAGAAATTCTTAAAAATACCGAAAAATAGAAAATCACGTTTCTGCGATCCTCGGAACACACCGATCGCAACGGTACCCCTCGCGCCCTGGTGAACAGCCCGGTTCACCCGTAACGAGGTTCCGAAGGAATTACCGAAACACACTCCGGGAATCGGAAAACACACGCGGAAAAGCCGCGGAACGCTTCCGGGCCTCCGAAACAACTCCGGATCGCGCCGATCCGAACACGAAAGATGTCCGAAACAAAATTTCGGACACAATAGAGTCGGACACTCCAAGAAACCAGATCCGGGACCTATGAACAAGGATCCAAAAATCCGGAGCATTACAGCCCTCCCCCCTTAAAGGAATTTCGTCCTCGAAATTCAGGACTAGAACCAAGTCACAGGGGAAGAACGCCTCCACTAACTGACAACGCTGCCAGGGCCCCAACATAGCAAAACCTCAATTCTCTAAAAAGCACCGATCATGAGGGATACATCCAAACCATAATCACGAACAATGTCACGCTCCGCACACCGCGCACACACCGACCACCAGAGCAGGCATAACACAAGAGCAAAAGTCTGGTATCACCTCAGACACAACGGAAACCACTCACGGCATCGCTGCCACCCTCTCGCTCACCGGGGGAACGCAACCCTCGCCACAAAACCAATCCACCGGTCAACGCCCATGCTCGGCGGACCAACCAAACGCCAGCTTCACAACCCGCTGACCGGTCTCACACCCTGCACCAGGGGCAACCAATCACTGAGCTTCCACCAGCTCACACCTCAGAAACGGCCACCAGAAGGCCTCGCTTGCACGCCGCTCTCTCCATTCTCGAGCCCTTACAACCAGCATCTTCTGTCTCTGAAAAGACCATCCACTGGCCGCCAGACATTCGCCAACGGAAAACCTCCACCGACCCAGCAGGCACGATCCAACTCGTGACAGGCCATCCGTTGACTCCTCGCACAGACCACCACTACCTCCAGATGGACCCCTGCGCCAACTCTACCCTTCGGGGGAGCACGGCGGGATCCAACGACTCCATCTCCTCTCAATCTTCACGTCACTCGACTCAGACTTACGGGGAATCCTCCCTTGCTGGCCACAGACTGAGGATCAATATCCCACGTCCACGTCTCATCAGAGACCTCCACACGTAGGCATTGACCACCGTCCTGTCTCATCGAATTCTATCTCATCAAGACCTCCATCTCAATTAATCCAAGAGGACGCCTGCCAATCCCGACTCTCGCTCTTATCACAGAGCCACGGGACACACAACCTCTTACAATCCATGGCACACTTCTCCAAAACACGAACTCATCCACGAACGCAACCTCCAACACAAGAACAGGGTACTCATGCGGCAACCTCGCCAGCACATTTTCCCAACTTTCCACCTGCCAGTGCCATAAACCACAATATCTCAAGCAATGGCACGGCAACAACACGTCTCACGCCGCCGGAGACAACACACATCGATGAACCAATCCTCCGCTGCTCTGCACTTCCTCAGAAATCCACCCGCAGCAACCAACGCTACGATCCACGCACTCTGATCCACACGCACTGCCACCACAACGCCAACTAAAGATCCACCATCTCGACAACCATCTGCAACCCCGCAGACTCCGATCCTCCGCACATCGGAAACCACAACACCAACCACCATTCTCGCGAACACCACCCAGCCGGCACTCGTCCTTCCGAAACAGCGCCAACACCCTTACACATCAGGGAACGGGCAACGCTTCTCACAGGCAACCACCTTGCCAAAACACGGAACACGTCTCGCACGGACTTCACGGCGCACAAGACCAACTAATCCGGACGCACAGTGCAAGACGACAAACCTTAGCCAAACACGATTCTCTCCAACCAAAGGAGAACCCAATCACACCTCCAACCAACGGAATGAAAACTCCACATTCGACCTGACCTCGAGCCTCGCGCATGCTGGGAACAGCACCTTCCAGCACCAAGGAAACCGTCACCACGTCAGGTTAGCTCCTCCGACAACTCTTACCAAGTGTCCCGTCGGACCATGATCACAACATCTCTCGATGCACCACCGCTACAATCCCCCGAACTGCAACACGCCCGCCGGCAACCTCTGCCCAACGCAACACAACCAGGGCCACCACTCAAGGGAGAAAGCTCTCGACCTCGATCTTTAGACCCCACACCGGCACAAAAGCCACGAACAGCTACCACCCTCACCGCGCCGCACAGCGCACTCAAACTCTCAAGCGAGAAACAAAGCGGAAAACATGCACGAGTCCCTATGCCAACTGCTGACTGTACTGGACCTTACGGACTCTGATCACTGCAATATCTTGAATTCCCATGTACGTCCACAACCACGCTCTGATACCAACTGTGATGGCCCGAGAATCCGATTACCGGGAAGGCCCGATAACCCGAGACTCGCATCGCCGCCCACGAGCCGGGAGGGCTCGGAAGGGCTAAAAGGAGTGTGGAGGCACAAGGAAATAGGAAATAAAGCAGGACAACTCAACAATTAACAGAAATAAATAAACAACTACAACGGAGTCCAGTCCAACAGAAAGTACAGTCTAAAGCAGTAAAGCGTACCACATGCCAAGTGAACACTCGGCCCGGCAAGCTGGCAACAGAGAACCTCCGCTCCGCACTCTCGAACCTCGAGGAAGAACTGCCACACCTGAAAAGCAGGGAATGAGTCTCCAAAATAGAGACTCAGCAGGGATCCCGCGGAACCCCAACCGGAAACAACGGCGGTAGCGGAAAGGAAGCTACAACTACAGCAGGAACAGCAAACCGGTGGCCGGTCAAAAACTCGGCACTACAGCTACTCCTACTGCCAGAAGGCACACCTCGATCACGCAGTCGAAGCTACCGAACCACGCTAGCACCACCTACTGAAGTAAGAACACACGGCAACCACGCCGTAGAGGCCTGTCCCCCGGACACAGCCGACCTGGACATGCTGTCCAAGGTGCAACCCCGACCATCCGATCGCGGGTACCGCACAACAAGACCCAGCCTCAGTAAAGCCACTAGCACTAATCTCACGACGCAAGAACCGACACACGTGCCAAGGTGAAACAACCGAACTCACCGGTCAACATGACCAAAAACCCGAAGGTCAAAGACACAGAGACTGACAGTCTGACACTCCGTACTCGACAGGAGTACCACCCTCTAGAAGAACGACCGGATGGGTCCCCTGACGTCTTACACCGCGTCACAAGTGTCTAGCTACAACGCCCCGGGCGTGAGACTCAGACACGCAACAAGTACCACAACAAGGACTAGCTGGGGTCGCGCTCGTCAGCACGTGTCCTAAGCCCCCAACTACGTGTGCACACACAGACCATCTGCTCTAGGTCGGGTCCTCTAGCTGGTTTTCCCCCCCACCGGACTCTGGTGGCAAAGCCAAGGGGCCGACGGAAACCAGCCTGAAAACCGCGTCTCACCGGGTCGCGCTTTCCACCACTCCCAGGTGGGTCTGCACACGCGTGCGCAGGAAGCTACGACTAGAGGAGGATCACAGAACGTGGACACAGAAACCACGCACGCACTCATTACGAGTAACACGGAGTAACAGGTGGCACGACACCACCAGACTCTGGACAGCCCACTAGACCTACAACTCAACGGCCTTTGAGTCACAAGACTCGAGGTCAAGACCGTTGCACATGACAGCACTGAGCCGTCAATCTGGCCTAATCCCTGGGTCCAAAACTACAATGCGACAACTCACGAGGCAGTTCATCACTGCCGAGACCCATCCCTTGAGGAGGGAACTTAAGAAACCCCCAGCCTCAGGCTGGGAAGCTGGACTCACCGTCCAAGGCCACACGCTTGGCCCACTAGGAAGCCACCTTCCAGAGAAGCCACGACTTGCGGGGAAACCTCACCGCACTCACACCGACACACGGTGACACGATCTGGCACGAACACGGAAGCTCGGAATACCTGGGGTCGCCTGGACCCACCAAGCCCACGGGCATGCTTATCGAGGTAGCATGGTACCTCCAGACACCCCAAAACACGGTAACAAAACCCACGGGGTGCCCGGGACACTCACAAGGCCAAAGATCGAGCACTGGGTCACAACCGGGTCGACCGGAGACCAACACAACACAATCGGAGCACTAGAAGGTCACTCGGACCCTTAAACTCACGGGAACGCTAATCGAGGTAAACCAAACCTCTGGACACCCAAAGACACGGTCACGAAACTCCACGGGGTGTCCAGGACACACACGGCCCAAGGGGAGCACGATCAGCCGCAGACCGTGCGTCTCGGGCAGCCCGGCAGGCCACCCCAAGAACGCGCTACACATGCATAGCGCGTTAAGCAAGAACGCGCTATGCAAACCTAGCGCGTTCAGCAAGAACGCGCTATAGGTCCATAGCGCGACCAGACCAGGTCGCGCTATGATCCTATAGCGCGACAACCAAAAACACGCTAGGACCCCATAGCGCGACAAGAACCGCCTTACTGTTCATCTTCTCCGATGAACGTGCCCCGTCGGGGCAGCGCGACACTCAAGAACGCGCTACTGGAAGCTAGCGCGTTCTCAGTCCGCGCCCGAAAATGGTAGAAACGGCGAGAAAACCCATTCCATGCCCCGATCACCCCCGGGTGATAGGGAAACAAAGGGGGAAACATTCCCCAACCCCTCTGGCACCGAGAGGACCCATTTAAACCCCAAAAACACGATCAAAACACAAGATTCGGCTCACACCCCAAAAACATGCATTTTTCCCAAATCACCCCGTTTAGCCCGCTCGGCTCACCACGGCCTACGAAACTCGCGGGAATTGAAGTACACGGGTTGAGGGTCCATCTCCCTACCTCCACCGAAGATTCGACGCACCGTGGACGCCGATCCATGAGGAAGACGCCGTTTAAGCCCTCGCCGGTTCACGATCCCACGGACCGCCTCCACCATCGCGATCCTCGTCCCGTACCCGTCGCTCCACGCCCCACGAGCCACGCCGCCCCGCCCTCGCCGCCTCCGTCGGCCGCCCGGAGTGAGAGGGGAGAGGAGAGAACGTGAGAGAAGAGAGAGGGAGGGAAGAGAGAAATGAGATGGGGGGAGAGAGAAAAGGTTATATATAGAAAATCCAGAAATTCTCAAAAATATCGAAAAATAGAAAATCACGTTTCTGCGATCCTCGGAATACACCGATCGCAACGGTACCCCTCGCGCCCTGGTGAACAGCCCGGTTCACCCGTAACGAGGTTCCGAAGGAATTACCGAAACACACACCGGGAATCGGAAAACACACGCGGAAAAGCCGCGGAACGCTTCCGGACCTCCGAAACAACTCCGGATCGCGCCGATCCGAACACGAAAGATGTCCGAAACAAAATTTCGGACACAACAGAGTCGGACACTCCAAGAAACCAGATCCGGGACCTATGAACAAGGATCCAAAAATTCGGGGCATTACAAGGGCTGTGACGGTCGAGGACGGGGGCGTCACGAGGGCTGTGACGGGCCCAAGACGGGCCGTCACGACGAGGCTGTAACGCGCCAGGGTAGGGGTGTTACTCGAACGTAACGCGCCTCCCCGGGACCGTTACACCCGCCCGAGGCTAAAAATAAAACCATAGCGTTCTAACAGAACGTAACGCGCTCCCGAAGGCGCGTTACAACGCCCTGACGGCCGCCCGACAGGCCGTCAGGCCAATCGCCATACGAAGTCAACGGTCAAACCAGTCAGGTAACGGTCATGTGACGGTCTAGCAGATGACCGCCACACCAAGTGTGACCCCCCTACAGTGGGCCGTCACACAGCCGTAACGCACCCCACAAGGGCCGTTACAGTGTGACGGCCTCTGGAAGAACCATCACACCAGCTGTGAGCTTAAACCGAAACGGTCAAAACCAAACCCCCTCCCGGTCGAGCCGGATCGACGGGGAACGTGGAAAAACTGTAAAACCTGCCAAACCACGACATTCTACAACTAATCCATGCATCAAAACATAAAAACAATGCCCATGAAGTGATTTTCAAGGATTTAGCCTAAATTACACTAACATGGAATTTTGCATGGAAATTGAAGAAAACGACGTCGGATGGGCGTGAATGCTATGCCAATGCGATCCTAACGAGGCAAGGATTTCATCCCCCTACCTCAATCGCGACGAAAACCGGATTTGGACCGCATGCAAGCAACAGGTCGCCGCGGCTCCTCCCGCCCCGTCTCACCTCCACGTCTTACGAACCGCGACGAGCCGGTTCCAACAACACCTCTCGCGCCTCGATCCGCGGCCGTCCGGACCAAGACCGAGAGAGTGGGGGCGGAGAGATCGCGAGAGGGAGAGAGAGAAAGAGGGAGAACGAGTGAGGGAGAGAGAAATCGATGGGGAGATATATATATATATATACATTTATATATATATTAAAATTATTATTATTATTATTTTAAAAACTTAACCCTAATTGCCATTGACCATAAACAAATTCCTATAAATGCCAAACGAACGCCTAAAAATACACAAAAATAGCCAAAACGACCCGGACAAAGCCTAGATCCGAACTGCTAAGAATCCGCTATGGCACGAGCGCTACAACATGCATCTATTTTCACATATTCAAGTCCAACATCATTGGCCATCTTCTTTACACTGTAGAAATTTTCAGACAACTTCTCATCTCAAGACAACATGCTCTTAATGGCAAGAAGGAGATGGTCAAAATATCTCTCACTGATGTGCAATTTTGACTTCAAACTCAACAACTATCACACCATAGACAAACGAGTGTGATTCTGACATCCAACCCACAACGGCTCATCAACATCCCATAATAATTGATAAAATCTTCCAATTGTGTTTCAGTGCTTCTTCATTGTATATATGTTTATGATGAACATTAAATCTAGGACCAATTACAGAGTGCAATTCACGACATGTTATGTAGAGAACCTTATTCTTTCTAGCTTGTTATGTAATGGAATTTGTAACTCTTTTGCTCTGAATCCTTCATCGAAAATCTAACTTATCCTCCTGATAATTAAAGATATGACTGCTGGATGTAAGTTTAATCAAGATCTAACTATTACATTTACTCCTGATCTAAATCTAACTGTTGGATTTATGTTTGAGATCTGAGCGTCAGATTTAGTCCTGATCTAAATCTAACAATTGAATTTTTGTTTGATCAAGATTCAACCGTTGGATTTGCTCCCAATCTAAATCTGACCGTTGGATTTAAGTTGTATCAAGATTCGATCATTGGATTTACTCTTAATCTAAATTTAACTATTTGATTCAAATTTAATTAAGATCCGACCGTTATATTTACTCTCGATCTAAAATCTGACTATTGGATTTAAGTTTGCTCAAGATCTGACCATTAGATTTATTTCCAATCTAAATCTGACCAATGGATTTAAGTTTCATCAAGATCTGACCATTAGATTTGCTCTTAATTTAAAATCTAACCGTTAGAGTTAAGTTCGATCAAGATCAGACGTTAGATTCTTCTGATGTAAATCTGATCGTTGGATTTAAGTTTGATCAAGATCCGACTGTTGGATTTGCTCCTGATCTAAAATCTCATCAAGATCTGACCGTTGGATTTATTCCTGATCTAAAACCTGACTGTTGGATTAAAATTTTTATCAAGATCCGACCGTTGGATTTGATTATGATCTGAATCTAGCTGTTCGATTTAAGTTTGATCATGATCTAACTATTGGATTTGCTCTCAATCCAAATCTGATCAAGATCCGACCTTTTGGATTTACTCCAGATCTAAATCTGAAGTTAGAGTTAAGTTTGATCAAGATCTGATCGTTGGATTTGCTCTTAATCGCAGACATTTTAGTTTAAATTTGAATTGTCAGATTTGCGATGGATCTCAGTCCGTCGCCAATCTATTACTACATCACAAATTAAAAAAAATAATCAGAACTTCATTTGCGGTTGATCAGAATACGTCACCAATCCATTGCAAAATAGGATTTTTTATTCAAATAATTAGAATTTGACTTTTCTAGTTCGTGACAAATACAATTGGTCACTAATCCATCGATAAACTAGAGAGAGACTATATTTGTCCAAAACTCGTCACAAATTCTATAGTAAAGTTAAATTCATTGGCGATGGATTATATCCATCGCAATTTTGTTGCTAAGTGCACACAAATTTCTTAGACGTTGAATATGACAACGGATTCTTTCCATCGTTAAAATTTCGTCAATAATCCTGCAATTTCTTGTGATGTCCCTTGGATGTCTTTTTGATTAAGGACAAACATTCATGAAAGTGTTTATGTTTTGGTCGTAAGGTTGTGTTATTTGCCGTTGTGAATAATGGTACATATGAACTATTTGATATGAAAATATGTGTAAAATTGAGCTTCTTTTGGTTGTTTTGTCATCGTAAAAAAAGGAGAGATTGTTGTAAAAATTCTATGATTTATTTTTATTTTTTATTATTACAAAACATGGATTGTGAAATTATTTGTTAGGTTGTGATTTATTAAGATGATCAATAAAATCTTACTGTGTGTGTTTAAGTATTGGGCCATGATGATAGAAGAATTGATATATAATTAACTATTGGTCCATGATTGAAAATGCTTATTAAGTTATATGTTTCAAATAGGAGAAAATGAAAATATGGTATAAATAATTACTTAGATTATGCTAACACCATTTGGAAAGAATCCTTAATTGATTTAGATAAGTTTTAAATTTAAAATGGAATATTAATGTTGGAAACAAGTTTGAAATAACGACTAGTGAAAAAAGGGTCTCAGATGAGACAGCCGGCCGCTAATTCTAGAGAAAATTCACTCCAGTTGGGGCAGTCGACCGCCCAAGTCGATCTCTTATGTTCTGAAAAGTTTCTAGATTTACTCCATATTAGAATTTCAAGCTTTCATCCTCGTTATAATGGGTCCAAACTGTCTAGTTCCATCAGCACTTCTTCCCTATGTTGTACTTTTAACATTTACTAAGGGGAAGCTTGTGACATGACGTCCCGAGCTCTTATTCTTCTCTATTTTTCTTTTTACTTCGTTATATATCTAAAATAGAAAAAGAATAAGTGTGTGGATCACAAGTGTGCGATCGTAGTTGTGGTTGATGCATGTAGCACCGATAGTTGTTGTGGTTGGTGCGTGGAGTGCTGTGTGCGGTAGTTTGTGGTGTGTGACACTGTTTTGGTTAAACTCGATTTATGACTAACAACTTTTGAATACTCAATTTCAAAGTTAAACTCGATTTGAGTGAACGGATCGAATTTGAGCACGACAATACAACTCTACACTTAAGTGATGGGCAAATTAGGTCACAAATATAAGTAACATCATACTGATCAAATTAACACAGACTGTCGGCTCTTATTAAGGATGGAAAACCACTCTGGCCCTGTTACTTAGGAATCTTAATTATTAAGGTGGTATTATTGGGGGAGCTGGGCTGGTAGGATTCCAGAGTTGGTAATGAAGAAGCTAATAACAACTAGTTCTGGTGTGCGATCTGGCGTGCCAGCTTCTGGCCATCGGGCATCTCTGCCACATAACATCGGTGCCCCTCGGTGCTGAAGTGGGTGCCCCCCGTGCCGAAGATGAGATCCACCAGCCAGCCAGCAAACTCCCCCAGCAGAAAAGCTCCGACGATGCTGGTTATCACTCCGGCCAGCAGCACGAACAAAGGGGCCGCCTCAACCCCAATCAACGCCGTTGCGGCGGCGACTCCCACGATTTCTCCCAGCATCGCACCGCCGACTGATGCTGCAGTGACCACGGCATCGCGTGTCACCGTCTTGATGACGTGCTCGGATGAGAATATGTCCCACACCATCATGCCCACCGTGAGCAGCAGCATGGCGATGCCGGCAGCCCCGAACGCCTTCGACAGCCGGTTCACTATAACCCTCCCCCGCCCCGATGCGTCCACGATCTCCTCGTACACCTATACATACATATGTATATATGTTTATAAAGTTAGAGCAATGCAAATTTATATAATTATATGATGCAGCTGCTAGCTAGCTAGTAATTCCCCACTCGCCATTCATTCGTTCACCTCTATCTTTTGCACATCTTGCAGATCCTCAAACCGCCCCTCATATCCCTTCTTCGCTTGGTACCTGCAGTTAAAAAATAAATAAATAAATAAAAATTTAAAAGGCAAAGATAAGTGCCAAATGTTAACATATAATAAAAGATCGGGCTCCATTAATTAATTCGTACATAATTAACTACATGGCATGCATACGTTATCCGTACCTCTTCACGAGTTCGTCAAACTTGATCCCGCTCTCCTTGAGCCACCTTGAGAAGTTGCGGGATGCGGCGCTCTGATGCTTCCTGGTGTACTCCAGCATGGCGTTCCTGTACTGCGCCGCTTCCTTGGCCAGGCGCCTCACGTTGGTCACGTTCCCGGGGTCCAGCGTTTTCAGTGCGTCCATGACGGCGGTGGCGTGCTCGCTGATCTTCGACAGGTAGTTCATCCGCAGCGTGTAGTTGCGCACGATCTGCAGCGCGAAGTTGGCACCGTTCACTATGTAGTCGAAGATGTCCTGGGCGATGGGAGCCCGGGTGGTGTCCTGCTCAAACCTACGGTGCAAATCGCCGCCGGCGTCTAAAAGCCCCACCACGGAATTGTAATTGGATTGGCTATCTCGCAGGTATTTAGCGAGTTCGGGCTCCGACTGGAAGTTGATATTGTTTATGGCCTCGGCTTCTTGGTTGTAAATTATACTCGCCAGTTTGCGCAGCTGCACAGAGTTGAGCATCACAAGCTCACCCATATTGAGAGAGTGAGAGAGAGAGAGAGAGCAACGAAGGAGGATAGTATGCTAGCTAGCTAGGGGAATGGGCTTGTGATGTGCTGCTGCTTTTCCTTGATCTGTTGCTGGTATTTATAGGCGAGCTTCGGGGCTTCGGTCGGACTTCAGTAGTTAGGCTTCTTTGGATCCATTTTCTATTATCTCAGAGGCATCCCAAAACGTCAACTTTCACCCATTAAATTTCCACAAGTAGTTCAGACGACGACAGCGCGCGGAACCCCTCCTGCCTGCTTGCCCCTCTGCATGCCAGCATTCCAGAGGGATCAGAGGAGCAACTTTCAAGCCACAAAGCGTGGCGGACGACCCCTCTCCCAAGTCCCAACAGGGGAGAAGTTCTGGGTTCGATCTTGCGAGTGAGTGAATGGCTGTCTCAGTGGGGTACGTCTTGGTTACTTAACATGAGTAAATAAGTAAATTAACATGAGTAAGATCAGAACAAACTTAGAATCACTAAGTTAGTTTGGACTCTAAGGGCTGATCTAATTAAGGACATTCATTAGCCTATGACAATCAAAGCAAATGTTTATTTTTCTTTTCCACTTTGATTATTAGTTGGACGGTAAATAATTGGATTTTTTTGCAAAAATACAACCTTACAAGTTTATTTGTAAAATGACTCTAATAACCTTGTTATATCGATGTATTGCTAAAAATAACCCTATAGTTACCCACCGTAGAAGCTTCAAAGAATAATTCATTTTCATCGATGTAATTAGATTTTTGGATGCAAATATTTTTGTAGAAATAAATTATTTTTATTATATTATTGTGCCAAAGAGAGATAATGAGAGATAAAAGGGATAAACATACGAAGATGGCAAGGGCGCGTAGGGATATTTTCATCCTTTGTCAAATTTGATCAAATGTTAATTGCGTCTAAATAATATATATTTTTACAAAAAATATAAAATTGCAGGAGGGTGCTTTTACAAAAAAAAACCCTAAATTAATGTCCAACTGTCCATGCGGCAGATGTAGCCACGGATGATGGATGACTAGGGCGGTCAATGGGTCGGGCTGACCAGATTTCGGGTCGGGCTGCAAGATCTTTTTTGGTCCATAGATTTTTAGTCGGACCTAAAAGTCCGGCCCGACTAGACTCGCGAGTCGAGCTCGGGCTTTGAGTTCGGCCCGCGGGCCCACCCGACTTATTCTTTTTTTTATTCTTACTTCAAATTTTAAAAACTATGTAATTAAAATTATGTTATTTTACTTAATTAAAAATTTTAAATTCTATTTTCACACAAATTATGTAATTAATATCAAAATTTTAATTAATTTAGTGAGATTATAAGTTTTAAATTATTAAATATATTGTTTTTATTTTTTATTTAAGTTATCGGGCCAGGCCGGACTTTAGTCGGGTTTTGTATTTTTAAAATAATGTCCGACTCGACCCGACCCGGCCCGACATAGGTCGAGTCCGGGCCAGACTCGGGCCTTAATCTTGATAAGTCGGGTCTAAATCGAACAGATCAAAACCCGACCTAAACCTGACCCATTGATAGCCCTATCGATGACCATGGACAACGACGTCTTCTTTATAAATAAAAAAAACAAAGAAGCTCGTGATACACTGAAATAGATAATGACTACGTGAAAACACGCTTATGCATAAAAAATAAAATAAAGAAAAAATATAGAAGATCTCGAAAGACTTTTTTTTTTTAGATCTCGATAGACTGAAATAGTTAATGTGGTCTATATATTGACCACCAAAAAATTAAAAGAGTTAATAATGACCACCCCAAGCACCCATTTTCATATATAGTTAATGACCACGTCTATTGAGGACAAAAAAAGAGTTAATAATTAATGACCACCTCAGGCACCCATTTTCATATGTAGTTGGGGCGGCCGTCCCATTATGTGCATGACTGTTAAAAAATATATTTTAATTATAAATTTGGCAGGTGAATGTCAACCACGACGTTTGGATGTAGTCGTAGATGATCACCCACCGACACCGACGACGACGACGACTTTGAAAATGATTTAATTAACCCCAACGCACGGCATGTCTCCTTTCATAAAACACCCTTTCCTTTCTCTCCTCATCTACAAATTCCTTGCAACTCTTGTTACGAAGTCCGTGGTTGATTGTTACATCCAAAGTTTGTTGACCCGGTCGACTCGGTCGATCCGATCTCAGCTTAAGTCGGGTCGGGTCAGTGTCATCTCGATCTGACCCGATCCGTCCCGCTCAAAAACATCACTTTATATATATATATATATATAATATAATATAATATAATAGAAAATGACACAATATATATAAAATATAATATAGTATAACAATAAAATAATGGGCCGACCCGATGGCGACCCACGACCCGACCGACCCGGTCCCGACCTGGGTCGGGTCGTGTGAGTCGGGGCGATCCGCACCGGGTCGACAAACCATGGTTACATCTACTGCTCCATGGAGTGAGTCGTCCCCGTGTGTAGGTGCGTCCTCTACTCCACCTTAAATCCCTACATGCATGCAACCTCACCTAGCCTTCCACCACAACAATGTTCTGTCTAGTTCTGTCATCCACTATTCCTCACTCTATCAGTCACCGTTACGTCAAGAAGAATATACATCTATAACGAAAGTCGGAGGTAAAGACATAAAAAATGTAGGTAGTACTTTACTTTCGAATGTCTCTACATATTTATGTTGTCGATAAAAAAACGTGACAAAAAATCATAGCAATAGGGATGTCAGCACCTACGGTTTTATATCGCATTGATAATTACCTATGTGATCATAAATCATAGGAATAGAGATGTCAACACCTACGATTTTATGTCGCGTAGGTAATTATCTACGCGACAGAAAAATCATAAGAACAATAATATCAACATCGACGATTTTGTGTCGCGTAGGTAAAACTCTACCGATGTAATTTTTACCTATAAAATTATAGTTAACGTACAACCGTAGGTAACATGAACAAATCATAAATAACTTGTACAAATCGTAGGTAGTCTACATGCATCCGAAGGTAACCTGTAATTAATCTTAATAGTTACAAGTAACTTGTACTAACCGTAGGTAATGTTGTAACGTAACGAACGTTATAAGCAGATAATGGCCAACGAATCAATAGAGGAGAATTTTCTCCGGTAAATGAGAAACGGAGGAAGAAATCAAAGGGCGGTTACAGATTTGGGACGGAGGGAATGGGAGGAAAAGCCCTATAAATAGATGGGTCCATCTCATCGGAAAAAATACACAACGAAGAATCCCATCGTCGGAGTCCCAAATCGTCTTCCAGTCTCACCTCGTAAAGCTACAGGTGTTGTAACGTAACGAACGTTATAAGCAGATAATGGCCAACGAATCAATAGAGGAGAATTTTCTCCGGTAAATGAGAAACGGAGGAAGAAATCAAGGGGCGGTTACAGATTTGGGACGGAGGGAATGGGAGGAAAAGCCCTATAAATAGATGGGTCCATCTCATCGGAAAAAATACACAACGAAGAATCCCATCGTCGGAGTCCCAAATCGTCTTCCAGTCTCACCTCGTAAAGCTACAGTGGTATCAGAGCAGGCTTTCGTCCACCTCCTGCTGCGCTCCTCGCCGTCGGACGTTGCTGCGCTGTCGTGCCCCAAAGCCCCCTTCGTTGCGACTGTCTGCGGCCGTGATCAGCCCCTTCTGTCCTGACGACGCACAGTTGCCGCTTCTATCCCGGCTTCCGCGACTGCCGTCTGCTGATCTTCCACTTCGCGACGTTGCTGCGCTGTCGTGCCCCAAAGCCCCCTTCGTTGCGACTGTCTGCGGCCGTGATCAACCCCTTCTGTCCCGGCGACGCACAGTTGCCGCTGGCCCTGCCGTTCTCTAGCGTGCATCCACCGGTGCTCTGCCCTGAGAAGGAAAGAGGTAAGTGGATCTCGTAAAACGAAGTAGTCAATCTAAAGGACTTGTCATCATTTATCATCGGCAGAGCATGTCAGAAATTGTTTTTCTATCGATAACATATTAGTTTTGTTTTATCAGGCGTAACAAAAGGCCCCTTCCCATTAACATTTATTGCACCCACGTGAAATATACAGTATCTTGAAAGGATATATACATATAAAAAAAAACGACAGAACCTGTCTGTCATCTGCCTTGTCAAAGGACAGAGTTTTTGTTGCTGCTATTATTCACGTGAACCCTTATTTTGAGCTCTTGTTTTTTTTTTCTTTAACCTTTTTTTTTTCCTGTGATCTATCGTGAGGGCTGCTCACCTATCAATTCCTACTATTACTAAAGCATCATCAACATCTTGCTTAATCTCAAATGCATGTATATTCTATTTTGATAATAAAAAAGAACTTCATTTGATCTGATATTCTTGCATTATTTCTCTTAATTAGTTTTTATAGTATTAACACATGTTACGTGAATTGATATATTCTGTAAACAATAATACATGCTACTTTTGTGATAATTGCTTGTTGATGAATATTAATTTTGTGACATATCCTGTTTAACAAGTTGATTAAATATATATATATATATTTGTTTCATTTACATGTGATTATCTTGTATTTTGATAAATACCTTGCTCACTAATTAAATACAACAAATAAATAAAACTAACAATAAAAAAAAATGTTGAAACTAATCAACGTGAATATTAAATTTATTTTTCTTATTATGATTATGGTAACCAACTCAAACTATTTACTTCTCAGAATTATTCTAGTTCTAATGGCTAGTAAGCTTATTGCTACCGAACTAGCAAAACTGGACAAGTTGAACGGAACCAACTATGAAATGTGGCACCGAAAAATTCGATATGGCCTTATTCATGACAATATTGAACATGTCATCCATACCACTGTCCCGGAACTTAATGATGATTCCACCGAAGTGGAAAAGAAAAAAAGGGAACAATGGCTAGTGGATGACAAAAAGGCTAGATGTTTCATGCTCATGTTCATGGAGGATAACTTGATAAAGTTCTTTGAAACTTACAAGACCTCTAATGAATTATGGAAAGCTATCAAGGAGAAGTATGATACCAAAACTGAGGTAAATACTCAACTCCTATTGCATCGATACAATACATGTAACATGCAAGAAGGTGATAGTGTGGTTGAGCATGTGAACAAAATGATTGTCATGGCTAAGGACTTATCAACTGCGGGAACTGAAATCCCAGAAAAAATGCAAGTGGCAACTATATTAAATAGTTTGCCGGCATCACTTGATATGGCAGCCACAACATTAAGAATGATTGGTTCTACTTTAGCTGTCACAGATTTGCCAGCTAGGTTAGCAATTGAGCAGGATATACTAGCCAGGAGAAAAGAACTAGAGGTGAATCTAGAAGAAGCCAATGCTGTGCACCGGAGGCCAACTGTCCAGAATCACACCATGGGAGCGAAAAAACCACAGTTCAAGAATAAATTCCAAAACAAAGGAAAGAAAGTTCCAAAAGGTGCTTGCTATAATTGTGGGAACTTTGGTCACTTTAAGATCAATTGTCCTAATAAGCAAGAGAATAAGGGTGGGAACAAACACCTAAGAAATGATGGAACTGGAAAAAGAGAATTTGTGGGCGTAACAGAATGTAATGCCACGCTGGTGGATTCAAACGAATGGTGGATCGATTCTGGAGCTACTCGACATATTGCAAAAACAAAGAAAGGGTTGGTGTCACTAAAGAAGCTTAATGCTGGAGAACAAAGGGTGTATATGGGAAATAACACCTACCTTGATGTGGAAGGTGTTGGAACCTATAGGTTGGATCTTGGGGATAACATCATGGTCCTCAAGGATGTATTCTATGCACCTAATATAAGGTGGAATCTGATCTCAGTACCAGCATTAATGAAGAAAGGTTTAGAAGTTAGATTCTACAATGGAAGGGTGTCAATAGGGAAAGATAAGAAAGTGCTTGCTATGGGGAAATTTATCCCTGAGCATGATTTGTTTTGTATCCCTGTAATTGACAATGAAATAAATGAAATGGAAGTTTCTGAGTATTCCTTGTGTGCATTGTCAGAATGTGATTTATGGCATTTTAGATTGGGTCATCCCAGTAAATCTAAGATGGAACAAATGATAAAGATGAATTTACTACCGGGTTTAACTAAGGTTGAATTAACACCTTGTGAACATTGTTTAGTCGGAAAAATGACTAAGAAGCCCTTTTCGGTAGGACATAGATCACAGGAATTATTAGAATTGATTCACTCGGATATTTGTGGCCCTCTGAGTACAAAGACATACAATAATAAGGAATATTTCATAACATTTATAGATGATTATTCTAAGTTTTCCTATGTGTACTTGATTTCTAGAAAGTCAGAAGCATTTGACTGTTTTAAGAAATATAGAATGGAAGTAGAAAGACAACTTGGAAGGAATATAAAGGTGTTAAGGACAGATAGAGGTGGAGAGTATAACTCAAAGGAATTTGAGTCATATTGTCAAGAAAATGGAATAAAAAGACATATAACAATGCCTTATACGCCACAACAGAATGGTGTGGCAGAAAGAAAAAACAGAACATTGATGAATGTTGTTAGATGTATGCTATCGCATTCAGGTCTCCCTAAGAATTTATGGGGAGAGGCACTGCTTACTGCTAATTATGTCTTGAATAGAATTCCCACCAAATCTATTGAAAGTACACCTTATGAATTATGGAATGGAAAGAAACCACGTTTGAGTCATCTCAAGAAGTGGGGGTCAATAGCCCATGTTCTAATTCCAGAACAACTTAGAGATAAGTTAGAACCTAAAACATTGAAGTGCAGATTCATAGGGTATTGTGAGAAATCATTTGGATATAAATTTTTCCATAAAGAAAAAGGGATCATTGAATATAGGGATGCAACATTTCTAGAAGATCTAGAGGAAGAGGAATCTCATGAAAATGAGAAAGAACCTCTCGTTGTAATAAATGATGACTATTACAATGATATCCCTATAAATGATCAAGAAATTGAGGAAGAACCTCAACAAGAAATGGAATATGAACCAATACCCATGGAAGTAGCACAACCTGATATACCTGTAGTTGGCAACAAAAGAACAAGAACTCCACCTGTATGGATGGATGATTACTATTTATACTCATGTGAGCCTTCATGTCTATCTGTAGACACCAATGAGGAAATTCATACAGATCCCATGAATTGTATTGATGCGATGAAATCGCAGGAATCTGATTTATGGCTAGAAGCCATGAAGGAAGAAATAAACTCCATGAAGAGCAATGGAGTATGGGAGCTATGTGATTTACCTAAGAATAGAAAGGCCATTGGGTGTAAATGGGTATTTAAGAGAAAGTTAAAAGCTGATGGGTCAATTGATAAATATAAGGCCCGATTAGTTGCCAAAGGTTATACTCAAAAGGCAGGTATAGATTATCAAGAAACTTATTCTCCGGTAGCAAAGTTTGCATCTATAAGAATTATCTTGGCCATTGTCGCACATCTTGACCTGGAGTTACACCAGATGGATGTCAAGACTGCATTTCTCAATGGAGAGTTGAGGGAGGATATATATATGCAACAACCTGAAGGATTTCAGGAGGAAGGCCAAGAGGAAAAGGTATGCAGGTTAAAAAGGTCAATATATGGTTTGAAACAATCTTCTAGACAATGGTATCTCAAATTCCATGAAACAATTATCCAACTCGGGTTTGTTGCAAATAAGTTGGATAACTGTGTATATGTCATGAAAAGTGGGAGCATTTATGTTATATTATCCTTGTATGTGGATGATATTTTGCTCGCCGGAAATGACATTGAGATGATAAATAAAATCAAATCTAAATTAAGTGAAAAATTTGAAATGAAAGATATGGGTGAGGCATCATATGTTCTTGGTGTACAAATCCTGAGGGATAGAAAGTCTAGAATGTTGAGTATAAATCAAGAGAAATATTTGAGGTCTGTACTCAAAAGATTTGGAATGCATAACTGCAATCCGGCACCTACACCGTTGGTTTATGGAAAACGGTTGGGAAAAGAGCAATGTCCTGAAGGGGGACAAGGTCCGCTCAAGGTGCCATATGCTGAAGCAGTTGGAAGCTTAATGTATGCAATGATGAGTACTAGACCAGACCTAGCATACCCAGTGAGCTTGGTAAGCAGATATCAAGCTAATCCTGGTCCAGCACATTGGGAAGCTGTTAAAAGGATTATGAAATATCTGAAAGGAACTTTGCACCATAAATTAGTTTATCAAGCTGATACGCTTGATGTATTTGGTTATTCGGATGCAGACTTTGGAGGAGACAAAGATGACGGAAAGTCCACGTCGGGACACTTGTTCATCTTTGGTGGTGCAGCTGTTTCTTGGGGTAGCAAGAAACAGGGGTGTGTTGCAAGATACACACAGGAAGCTGAGTATATTGCTTGCAGCATGGCTACTACTCATGCAGTCTGGATAAGACGATTTCTTAAAGATATGGATCTCAATTTGGTAAATGGGCCAATTGAGATATATTGTGATAATCAAGCAGCAATTAGCTTGATTAACAGCGGAGCAAATAACTCTCGTGGGAAACATATAGAAATACAATATCATTATATTCAAGATATTGTGCAGAAAGGGGAAGTAAAGATAACTTATGTCCCTACTAGTGACATGATTGCCGATCCTTTGACAAAAGGTATTCCGGCGGAAAATTTCATTAAACATGTTGGTTTAATGGGGCTCAGGAATATATGAGCATAAAAGAACATTTTCATGGACAATAAAAATAGTGATACATCTCATAAATATTGAGAGTATCGGAATAGATATTTATACTTCATACGGATAGTGGGAGTATGAAGATTTGTTGGCCAAGTGGGAGATGTTGTAACGTAACGAACGTTATAAGCAGATAATGGCCAACGAATCAATAGAGGAGAATTTTCTCCGGTAAATGAGAAACGGAGGAAGAAATCAAGGGGCGGTTACAGATTTGGGACGGAGGGAATGGGAGGAAAAGCCCTATAAATAGATGGGTCCATCTCATCGAAAAAAATACACAACGAAGAATCCCATCGTCGGAGTCCCAAATCGTCTTCCAGTCTCACCTCGTAAAGCTACAGGTAACCTATAACTTATAGAGTAATCTGTAGGTAACCCATAGTAATGGTAGGTAACCTGTGTGAACCGTATGCAACTTATAATAACATTCACATGTAACTCGTTATATGCACATTTCACAAATTATACACATTCATATCCTGTATATCCACATCATTCACATATGAATCATAGATCAAGAAATTAATCACATTGATATTATATGCAAATATTTTCATCCGTAAATATTATATCATCAATACGCATATTAAAATGTGAGGAGGTCTAACATATCACCAAATAAGTAAGAAAGTCAGAGGGGGGAGAGTGACTCCTCGCCGCATCGGGAGTTAACTTCAAAATAGATAAATGATTATGAATAATTTCACTTCAAACTTAAACATGACCATCTGAACTTAGAAATAAAAAAATGATATTTTGCATACATATTTTGTAAGCCAAAAAATATGGCCCTCGACATCATCTCTAATTTTCTTCTTATTTTGATCTTTTATGAGAAGTGTAGCATTAGACATGTTTACAAAGATAACAGAAATCTAGCAACACACATTTCCAATTTGTCGACTCACGATGACTTTATGTTTATCGACACTCTGCACAACTCCATTAGCCACATATATACTATCCATCCAGATCTAACAGCTTGATCATCTTCCCATGTAGTAATTGTGATGCAAATTTAGTGACAATATGAAATCGGGACATTATTTTGAGAAGCATTCAAAATACGAGATTTCTTACTTCAGAATATTCTAACAAGAATACAATACTAGGCGCTACCACAACTATAGTTCAATGAAGTTTGGTTGGGGGGGGAATGGGAAGAAGTATTGTTTCTTCTGTGGGCGGTGTATTCTATCCAAGTCAATCTTGTTCAATGCCAGAACCCCCGTGTCTGCATCTACACAGTAAGATCATAGTGAGGAGAAATTGCAGCACCACCAAGAGTACATCCTCACACAAAAAACGCAGGGCGTAGCACCATCAGAACAAATAAATCTATACGGACTGGCAGCATGGGATTCAACATTGGTCATGAAAAACTCCCAATCATATGGACAGTCAAAACAGATCCAAAACTGGTGCAAAACAATTAAGATTGCTTGCGATTGACGTGTCACAGGTGGCCATAAATTAGCAACCGTACATCAGAGGGCCAACTTCAGATGCAGCACAGTACTGAGATCCATCCGAAGAGATTTCGGATTCAATTGCGAACCTGATTCAAATCTCCACGAACATTGTTTAGCAGGTTCCAACACACGAACAAGGTCTTTGGAAACCTCCCATTAGAGGCGAGAAGGTAAAAATAAATAAATAAATAAAGGTCTCTTGCACATGCAGTCTCTCTGATAATATAACAGGGAAAATCGGGTTAACTTAAACTCGGGTAGATGATTTCTACGTACTTTTTTATTTTTTTACTTTAATACGTATCAGTAGAACAATTAATTCTATCTTTTAACTAGAATTAATTATTTTAAAAAAACTCAGATTATGGGTGAGAAAATCTACCCATCTTATCAAATCTCTCGTTAAAGGTAAAAGAGATAAAAATAAATAAATAAATAAGGATATAGAGATCTCCTGCACACGCACCATTCACAAATAATGTGGTATTTTATTCAGATGCATAGAGACAACCCGCACGCTGTAACCATGTATTGAGATGTAGCCGTGGATGGTCGTTGACCCACGGTCAACGAAGTCTTCTTTAGAAATTAAAAAAAAAACAAAACATAGAAGCTAGCTAGCTAGTGATACATTGAAATAGTTAATGACCACGTCTATTGACCATAAAAATAATTTAATAATGACCGCATAAAAAAACAAAATAAAAAACAGACAAGCTCGTGATAACGACTACGTGATACAGGCATTTACATGAAAAAATAAAATAAATAAAAAAAGATAGAAGATGTCGACACGCTGAAATATCTGGTCAGAATTGACTATTGTGTGGTTGGTGCGTTGCCGTCGATTAAAAAAAGACTGAGGATGATGAGATGTGGGTCTGAATTGACCGACGACCGAGAGGCCTCGATGGCATCCTCAGCTGTTATTTCACCTTTGCATCGACAATGCCCCGTGCCGAACAAACATTATGATACTTTTAAAATAATAATATCATTGCCATTAATTATTATTAAAAACTAAAAAATACCTTAAGTACTAGTTTCATTTGTCCTAATCTAATCAAAAAATTAATTTGATGATATTTTTATTATTAGAAATCAAGATCATAAAATATAATTAATTAGGTTTCTCATGAATCATAATCATAATTGTTATTATTAATTAAATATAAGTGGAAGATTTGAAAAAAAATAAATCGCCTTAATTCTAACCAAACGAAGAATAACACTATGTCTTTTAACCCATGATAAGAAAGACAAAATAATCTATTTTTAACATTTGTTCTCGTTCTTATCCCTATTTTTTATCAAATGAATAATATGAATATTAGCATATTTATCCTCTCGCATATCAAATACATATGAGAATAAACGTAGAAATAAATTAACTCAGAATGAATTATACCTATTCCCGTCATAATTTATTCCAATTCAATAGACATGAATTAAGGGCTCGTTTGGAGTGGAACATGCACCATCACCAGATGTGTCAGAGATTTTTAAATAATTATATTTGAGACACTTCTGCCCATCCACCTCTCGCTATCTCATATATCCTGTTACAAATCAATCTCATCTCATTTTGTAAATATACAGTTAATATAAGTATGACATTAAATTGATGATTAAATATTAGATGGGTATTAAATATGACATTAAACGATAGATGTTCGTCAAAATCCAACCAAACCTTTTGAATAATAAAAACCTATCTGTATGCGGAGGCCGAGGATGAATGGTGTATTTGATTAGGTTTAAAATTTTATAAGAGATTCTATTAATCTAAATCCCCCAATGAACTCAACTAAACACGCCCTATAAGTAATATTGATGAGAGAGTTAAGTGAGGTCCACTTGTGCCCTCCTCACACCAACTCCCTCGGATGTGTTACCTTACTCCTGTTTGATATAAGGATAAGGTGGAGATATCTCTAATAGCATTCCATTTCTCATTTGGCATCGTAAAAAAATCACGAGAATAAATCGGATTCAGCAGAATGAGGTTAATTTTAAAAATGAAATTAAAATAAAAACAACTCATTCTAATTTTTTATTTGAATGTCTTATTTTTATTTTTCTAATCTCATTTCATACCTCTCCACTTTATTCTTGATATCCTCATCAGTGTTAATTTTTATAAAATAATTAATTTATTAATATATTTGTTCCGCACGAGTCATTGTCGATGCAACGTCTCAAATAGCAGCTGAGGATGCCATTCAGTCCTCTCTGTCGTCGGTCACTTCAGACCCAGATCTGATCCAGAGTCTTTTTAATTTTAAAGGTAAATGGTAGGATTAACTCTTTCAACGAGTAGGTGATGAGAAAGAAAGTGAGACTCACTTATGCCTTCCCGCTTCGTCGGGTCCCGGCGCGAGTCCGGAGGAAAGTTTTCAGAGCGCACCCATTAATAAGTCTCTGTGTGAACAGATTCACAGTGGTTGTTTGTTGGTCGTTGCTAGCTCGATTAAATTATTATGTGGTTGGTGCGCTGTGGTCAGCTGTTGTTTGACGGTTCATCAATGCCCTGGGCCAAGCAAACATTATTAACTAAAACGAAATATATATATGAAAGATGCAAGTGGAGCAATTAGATATACGTACGTAGCAGAGGAAGATTGGATATCACCAGTAGGTGTGTCCTGTCTGAAAATAATATTAATGGTTGCGACCCTTCAAAACAATTCCAGCTTCGCCGGGTCCCCGTGTGAGAGTCCCGGAGGCCCCTTGGCATGCCTATAAATACCGGCATCTTAATGAAGGGAGGAGCATAAGAAACGCCCGTTCCTGAGGCAGAACGTAAGAGAGAGGAACTGTCGCGAGCCCTTCACCATACGAGTAGGTGATGACGTTTGTTTGTTTGTTTACACTGTAATATATTTTCCATTACGTACGTATATGTGTATAGGCCGTGGTTGGAGACTCCGACGACGCCGCCGGAGAAGAGAGAGACCGGTGAGGGGTTGGGTGGCTGGGAGCAGAGACAGGTATGTGGGAAGGTTGATCTGGTGGGTTGTTGTGGCAATTATGGTCATCCTACGGTACGTGGGGGTCGGTTGGTGGTTCCTGCATGGGGGACGGGGGGGACGGGTGGTCAATGGTTAGGAGAGTGAAGAGAAGACAGTCTATAAATCTATTATATGCCTGCATGTGTTTCTCATTATTAATTTTAAAGCTTAATTTGACACCTACATAACATAACACACTACTGACTCAACTCGTAGCCTTAATTGTGCAGTCTGTAGTGTGTGTACTGCTTTCGATCGACATGGCGTACACCGTCTTCGGCAACCCCATCACTGACTCTACTTTGCAAGGGATGCCGGAATATGCGGGCAAGAGAATAACGCGTTTGGACCGGGCACATGTGGCTCTCAACATGAAGAACGCGCAGGAGAAGGACTTGAATGCACGCAAGTACGTGGAGGATCTGAAGAAGAGATGGGGAACTGGAGTGTCCACACTCTGCCTGGTCTACAACGCCACGGGCGACACCGTGACATTAGTCACCAGCGTGGATTGGCATGGTCACATTGGGCCTGCTCCATACCCGGAATCCATTGCCAACGGCCAGTGGGGTGGGTATCTGCATGTGAAAACCTCCGGAACGGCTACCGGATCGTCTGCGGCTGTTGTGTATCGTGGCAAAAACGCAGGTGAAACTGTTTGTGATTGGATGCTGGCTTGGTCCAACCCATGGGACAGAAATCTGTATGACAACACGGTACGTACGCACGTAATTAATTAGGAGATCTAGTTGCTAGCTAGTTAGATTGTTAATTAGTGCAGTTTGTTATATATCATCATTGCATGCATGCATGCGTATATATGTGCAGGCCTATACTGAGATCCGTGAACGAGACCACTTCCCCCAACACTGGGACTACATCTCTGGCCTCGTATACAACTCTGGCCTTGAGCATAGGGATACATGGAACGGATGCTTGTCAACTGTGTCGACCGGTAGTGACACCTCCCCCTTTTTCGAGGCGATTCTCACACTGCAAAATGCCGATAATTAATCCGCCAGCGATGGCTTGAAGGTGCTCCATCGATCCAGCGTAGTTCTATATATGTTCAACCGTACGTATGTACGTACGTACGTCTAAATAAAGGGTGCATGGCCACCCGAGCTTCAGCACCGCATAATCAATATGTGTCGTCGTTCGTATTTTCCAATAATGTTTGCATTTTTGCAAAGAGTCTAGGCATGGTCGCGTCGTGGGCTAGCTGCATGTGGGGGTGTCAATCATGGCATGCAAAAGCTACCCTTCATCGTTTATATGGCAATGTAACGTCTATTATATATAGTATGTGTGGAGGACTTTAATTAAATAAGATATGATTAGTAACATCCTTGTGTTGCAATGAGGATTTTAATTATATGCATACGAGCACGTACGTGGATGGGTTCTTTCATTTATACTTGTTTTCATCCAAGAATATATATATATATATATATATATATGCGTAATTTATAATGTTTGTAGCTAATTTTCTGGTGCCAAAATAGGCATTGTATTTTTTTGATGGGCCGGCTTAATTAGTCTCAGACAGACACGGGCGCACATGTTCTTCAACATGCATGATGATATGCCATTAAACAATTAATGGATGATCACCCATGCACGACCACCGCGTCAAACACTCGATCGTTTGCATAAAAAATAAAATTATTTTATTTTATGTACGCTGAAATAGATAATGACTACGTGAAACAGACGTTTACATTAAAAAAAACATAGAAGATCTGTGTACGCTGAAATAGTTAATGACCACGTCTATTAATTGACCACAAAGAAGAGTTATTAATGACCACCTCAACCACCCACTCTTCCATGTCCCTCCACTCTACATTATTTTTCAAGTTGTATGCCGACCACGGCGTATTGATGTAGCCATAGACGACGGCGGCTTCTTGAGAAATAATTTAATGTCTAATTGTCTATATATACATATGTTGTCCCTGTATGAATATTTTGACCAGAGTTTACTAAAAAGATGTATATAATATTAAATTCACGTAGGAAGAATATACATGTAAATATAAATACAAAATATATATTTATACAGATTCACTTCCAATAAAGATATACATATAAATATAAATATAAGATAAATTTTAGTACAAATTCAATTTTAACAATAAAACTTAATTTTATTGCACTCTATACATTTAGCCTTATTGCAATAAAACTTGACCATCTCTAATTATCTGTGCTCTCATTATTTTAAAGCTTAATTTGACACATAACATAACACACTGTATGTTTACACCATACTTTATTATTTTTAGGCCTTTAATTACACATCTTTATCTCTTAGAAACTTATCTATAGTTTCTGAATTTTTATTTTTGACACGTGCTTCTAAAATAGACTATCAGAGTACACCATCAGACGCTCATCCCAGTGGAAATAACAATACTGATTACCATGTAATTAAACAAGATCCCATAAGGTCCACTCCGTCACCGACGGGGGACACCCTCCCCCTTTGCAAGGGAGAGGTCCCGTTGAGCATGACCTATACTGAGATAGGTTGTTAATTAGTGTTTGTTATCATTGCATGCATGCATGCGTATGTGCAGGCCTACACTGAGATCCGTGAGCAAGACCACTTCCCCTAACACTGGGACTACATATCTCTGACCTCGTATACAAGTCTGGCCGTGACCATACCGATAAATGGAATGGATGCTTGTCAACTGCGTCGACCGGTAGGGACACCTCCCCCATCTTCGATCGAGGAGATTCTGACACTACTGGAACATGCCGATATATAATCCGCCAGCGATGGCTTCAAGGTGCTCCATCCAGTGTCTAAAGAGTGCATGGCAGCCCAAGTCAGCACAATATAATTAACATGTGTCGTACGTATTTTCCATAGTAGTATGTGCTATGTTTAATTTTGCCATTTACATTTGAGCAAAGAGTCTAGGCATGGTCATGTCGTGGGTTAGCTGCATGTCCGGGTGTCAATTAATCATGCCATGCCTAGGCATGGTCATGTCTGCATGGGAACGGATTTTCTCATTTCTCACCTTACAAATATTAATTTTCGGTTAAAAAAAAATTAATCATGGCATGCAAAAGCTACCCTTTATCATATGGCAATGTAACGTCTATTATATATAGTATGTGTGGAGGATATCAAAAGGGCACACACGTTCCTCAACATACATGATGATATGCCACTAAACGATGATCACCCACGACGATCACGTAACCACTGACCACCCGTCCCCCGCCCCCCACCCCCCCTAACCGACCCCCACCGTAGGATGACCATAATTGTCACAACAACCCACCAGATCAACCTTCCCACCCCTTGCCCCGCCGCGGATGCATGATCTTGCCCCGCCGTGGATGCTCTACTCCCCGTACGGCACGTCTTCCCCCATGCAACATGTCTCCTCTCCCAGCCGCACACCCCCTCCCCGATCTTTCCCCTCTCCAGCGTCGTCGGAGTCTCCAACCACGGCCTACATGTGTAATGGAAAATACATTACAGTATAAACAAACAAACAAGTAAACCTCGAGCCCTTCCCTTTTTGTAGAATACTGTTCTGAAGTGGTTGCGTCCCACGAACACTCTAGATCTGACGGCTTACAGCTTCACACGAGATCTTGTCTCTTCATTTGGCATCATCCTGTGGGAAATGAAGAAGAAACCAGTATGGTGCGAAGAAGCAGCAGCATGAGAAGTATGGTGCGAAGAAGCAGCAGCAGGAGAGATACCAGCGACAAGGGGAAGGCATCGGTGGTCGCAATCTAAAATACCGGTCTTATTTTCCTGCACATAAGACATGAAAGTTCTTGAATTCTATTGTCTATGTGAATGCTGAGTGAATTTATATTTTGCAACGCATATATTATACTTACGGTTTTATTTTCATTAACATTAATCATTAAGATTTTGTCATCATGAACACAGATTTTTATTATTATCTGAGGAGGGTAAATCCAGTTGGACTCAGGAACGGCCCAGTGACAGGCGGCCCACTAAGATTCATGCGCATTAAGCCCAACCAAGAAGCGAGCGCCCACACTCAATCCAATAAGGGGAGCACGGCCCAACAAAGCATCGGATTCCACGACTCACGACGGCTATGACCCTAGCGAAGTTCTCGTCGGAGGACACTCCGACGACCGACCGTTGTCCCATGATGTCGGTCTTGACCCCGTAACGGGCGAGCACGCGCCATGAGCGCCGTGAGACTCGCCCAGGGACCGGCTGGCGCCGAGGCTATCGCCCCCCAACGGGAAACTCCCACCAACATGGCAGGGGAACGTTACTCTACTAAACAGACCATTCCCTCCCAAGGGATGAGGTTCCTCGTTCCAGGACAACCCATATAAAAGGGAAATCGACAAGAGAGGAGGACATGGTAGATTCTTCTACTAAACCCCATACTACTATGCAAGAGGAGAGACGGTGGATACTTCTGCCATTAGAGCTTTCTACTGAGAGTAGAGCAACCCGGCCTGCAACGACGGCAAAGAGGCTACCCGCTACACCCAGAGAGAATCCTCCTCCTGCACGGCCTTACCACCCAGCGAGCACTCTCTGAGTACCCACTAGAAGCAGCGAGCACGCGTGCAGAGGACCTACACGTCTCTCGGATCGTCTACTACGACCTCTACTTCTCTCTTACTTAGCTCTTCTCTATTGCCCATTGATCCCTTGCTGACTTAAACATCGGAGGGTTGTCCCCTGGGGTAACACCCAGGACTCCTTCTGACGCCTCTTTGGTTTCTTGGTGTTTGCAGGCATCCACGGGCGCAAGGTGACTTCCCCAACAAATAAATAGAGAAGGTGGTACGTGACCTAGGGACCATTTTCTTGCTGCTACACTTCTTGGCGCCGTCTGTGAGAATCTGAGCGAAAAGCTATGGCGCCCCGTGGAAGCTTTCGTAACGGTAGCAACCGGGGGGCGGGGCTCCCATCAGGGACCCAATTGCCGCCGGGGATCACAGGAGGCTTCCTCCGCTCACCCCCGACAAGAGGTCACCCCAGGTGACCAAGATTAGCTTCGCCAAGAGGTTCGGGCCCTGGCAGAGTTCTGTCGAGAGCTCCGAGACCAGAGGATGAGGCCCCAGTGCGCCCCACTCGGTCGACGGGAGGGCGAAAGGGACCAGACTGGAGAAAACCTCCGACAAGTACGGGAGGCATCCCATGCCTCCGTCACGAGGACACGACGGTCACGCAGCGTGCCGGCACCCAAGGTACACAGCCCACTCCATTCCAACCCAGAAATGGACCGCCGGCTCCAATGGTTCGACGAGATGAAGGACAAGGTCCGGTACCTGGACGACGTCCTCTTGGCTGCCAAGAATCGCGGCCTCATCGATGATGACCTGGACTTCCACACTCCCTTCTCTAGGGAAATCATGGAAGCCCCGATCCCGCCAAAGCACCAGTTGCCGTCATTCGCCTCCTACGACGGCACCACCGACCCGGCCGACCACTTGCACGGCTTCGAGTCCCACTTGGTGTTTCACCGGGCCTCCGATACCGTGAAATGCTTGGCGTTTGTTACGACTCTCCGGGAGAACGCCCGCGCATGGTTTGAGTCCCTGCTGGCCGGGACGATCTCCTCCTTTCAACAGCTCTAGAAGCTGTTCAAGGATAACTTTGTGGGCTGCCGAAAGGTTGCCAGATCTGCTGTAACCCTGCTCGCTCTCAGGCAGGGGAAAGAAGAAACATTGTGGGACTTCGTCTCCCACTTCCGCGCAGAAGCTCTCTGTATCCCCCACCTCGATGTCGGCATCGCCACTACGGCACTCACCCAGGGGACGTGGGACCACATCCTCCGGCGCGCACTCGGGGTCGAAGCCCCTGCGACACTTCCAGACCTCCTCGCACTAGCCCAAAAGCACGCACACTGCGAGGAGAACACCGCGGTCCTGCGTCGCGCGGCCGGGACCGATCAGCCCGACCGAAAGAGAACCGCCGACCTACCACGAGAGGGCCGGAGTAAACGGGAGCAACGCGACGGGGACCGCCGCGACCACTCCGACAAGGAAAGGGGTGGCTACCGCCATTACACACCCCTGACGGCCCCACCCGACCAGATTCTGATGGAAATCCGCGAGGAGCCATTCCTCAAGTGGCCCCCACGGATGAAGTCGGATCCAAATTCGAGAAATAAGAAGAAGTACTCTCACTTCCATCGGGACCATGGCCACGACACCGCCAACTGCATCAACCTGAAGGATGCTATCGAGGATCTCGTCCGCAGAGGGCTCCTCGACAAGTTCCTAGCCAAGGCCGTCGAAAGGTGACAGAAGACACCTCCCTCGATCGACAACCGGCCCAATGGTAAGGAGATCATGATGATCTCTGGGGGGCCAGCCGCGAGAGGTGATAGCGCGAGCAGAAGGCGTGGATACGCGACGTCCATCGGCGCGGCGGACAACGGCAACGGCATCCCACGGGAGCCCTCCCCCTCGGGCCATATGGGAGACCCCATAGTCTTCTCCGAGGATGACCTGGAAGGCGTCATTACGCCCCATTCCGATACTCTGGTGATTTTCGCCACCATCAATCAATGTAATGTACGACACATCCTGGTAGATAATGGAAGTGGGCCCGATGTTATTGTGTATGACTATCTTATACTCATGGGTGTGGATATATCTGTTATGTATCACAGACTGACCGTACTGATCTGTCGATGGTACGATCTAGTACAGGTGGTATGTTCCGTACCGAATTGATTTGACAAATCTTGATTGTATATATGTAATAAGGTTATCCAAAATAATAGGAGATTAAGAGGGGGACACTCACAGATAAAGTTGCGGGGGGGGGGGGGGGGGGGGGGTACTTTTGCTCTCCAACTGTCTATGTTGTATTTTATTCATATGCATAAAGACAACCCGCACGCTGCGTATTGATGTAGCCATGGATGATCGTTGACCCACGGGCAACGAAGTCTTCTTTAGAAATTAAAAAAAACAAAACATGGAAGCTAGCTAGCCGGTGATACATTGAAATAGTTTCATGACCACGTCAAAGCAAGGTTTGCCGTCCCGCCCCGACCCGCACGACCCGACCCAACCCAGACGGGCGCAGGGTCGCACGGGCCGGGGGTAGTGGACGGGACGCACCGGACCGCTTTGTCCTGTGCGTCCCGCCACGTACCGGTGCGGTGCGAGGCGAGACCCGGCTCGGTACGAGCGGGTCGGTACGATTCGGCCATTTAACGGGCCGGAGGGGAGGCTCCTCCTCCATCCGTCCCAGCAGCGAGCGGCGGTGCAGTGGCGTTGGACGGCGGTCGACGGCGGTCAGAGCGGTGGACGGCGGCTTTGGGCGGCTCAGGGTGGCGATCAGAGGTAGGTAATTTTTTTTTGGTTAAATGATCTGTGGGGGGCCGCCGGAGGTGGGGGGGCGGTGGTGGGGGAGGCGATCAACGTCAGTGGAGAGGTGGGGGGGTGGTGGTGGCCGCCGGGGGTGGGAGAGGGGGGCGGTGGGGGGCCGCAGTAGGAGGGGGCGGGGGGGGGCACCGGAGGTGGGAGAGGGGGGCGGTGGGGGGCCGCAGCAGGAGGGGGAGGGGGGGCGCCGGATGTGGGAGAAGGAGGGAGCGGTGGGGGCCAGGGGGCGGTGGGGGGCCGCGCGCAGCAGGAGGGGGAGGGGGGGCACCAGATGTGGGAGAGGGAGGGGGCGGTGGGGGCCAGGGGGGCGGTGGGGGGCCGCGCCCAGCAGGAGGGGGAGGGGGGCGCCGGAGGTGGGAGAGGGGGGTATCTGGGCGGTGGGGGCCGCCGGAGATTGGAGGGGGGCGGTGGGGGAGGGGGGTGGTGGGGGGCCGGAGGTGGGAGAGGGGGGCGGTGGGGGGCCGCAGCAGGAGGGGGAGGGGGGAGGGGCCGGGGAGAGGTGGGGGGGCGGTGGTGGCCACCCGGGGTGGGAGAGGGGGGCGGTGGGGGGCCGCAGCAGGAGGGGGCGGGGGGGGGGGGGCCGGAGGTGGGAGAGGGGGGCGGTGGGGGGCCCCGGAGGTGGGATGGGGGGTTCGGGGTGGTGGGGGGCCTGGAGGTGTTCATTAAATAAATTAAATAGCATTAGTTAGAATAATTTATATTAAAATTTAGTTAGAATTAAATTTCTTATTTTTATTAAAATTTAGTGATAACAATAATTGTAGATATAAATTGTAACATGTCGTAAAATAATATTTTTACTTAAACATGTCGTAGAATAAACATATAGTTTTGCATGTTGTAGAATGAGGTAATTTTAAATTAAATGATATAATTTTCATTAAATGCTATTTGTATAAAACATTGTACATTGAATTTACATTTATTACCTAAATTTGTTAGTTGTAGATGTAGAATACTGATTTTTTTTTTGGACCCGGTACATGGTTTAGTGATATTTATTTTATATTAGTACATTAACAAATTTAGTGATATTTATAATTTGTATTTCTTAATTTTAGGATATAGCACTCTATGGCTCCTAAGGAACGAACAAATGATATTGGGTGGTCACACGGAGTTTTGTTGGATGGCAACCGTAGGTGTTGGCGTTGTAACTATTGTAAAATAGAACACCGGGGAGGAGGGGTGTCTCGGTTGAAGAAGCATTTGGCAGGAGGAGCTGGGGCAGGATACTCTGAGGTTGGTGGGTGTACCCATGTGCCTAGAGATGTGAAACTTGCTATGGTTAGGCACCTGCGGGAGAAGAGAGCTGAGATGCAAAAAAAGGAAAAAAAAGAAGAAAAGGGATCAAGCGGCAGTGAGCGGAATAGTAAGCGGCAGCAATGAGGAGGAATGTGCATGGACACCCAGTGACGAAGACGAACAAGCACGTACTGAGTAGGCTAATATGTATGTCACTGTGAACGATCCATACGAAGCAGAGTTTCGTGAGGCAATACGTCAGAGCAGGGAAGAGTCAAGACATCCCGAGGAGACGAGAGTCCGTAGTCGCGAGGCGGCGAGGACTGGAGCATCAGGGAGTGGTGGTTCATCTACGACTCGACAACCACGAGGCATAAGGAGTTTATTGACTGGTGACTCGGGGACACAAAGAAAAATGACACAATCGATCAACATTGAAGATGTGGAGCCCAGTGCATGCACTATCCCGAGAGCATGGCAAGCAAACGAGGATGGACGATGCATATGGCCAGAAGGGACCTAAATGGAAACTTGGTCAGGCTGTTGCAAAATGGTGGCACCACGCGGGTCTGCCTTTCAATGCAGCCAATAGCCCTTATTACAAGCCAATGTTTCAGGAAGCACAGGTCCTTGGGCTACACGTGCATCCACCTACAGCGAGAGAATTGGCTGGCGTATATCTTGATGAACAAGTTGCTGAGATCAAGAGTTACATTGACTCATTCAAGCAGAAATGGATAAAGTACGGAGTCACACTGATGTGTGATGGATGGTCAGGTATCACAAAATCTAGCCTGATCAACTTCCTTGTTTATTGTGACAGACGGGTATTCTTTCACAAATCAGTGGATGTGTCTGGTCAAATTCACAGTCACCAATATATTTTGTCATTGATGGAGCAAGTGGTGACTGAGATTGGGGAGGAGTACATTGTGCAAGTGGTGACTGACAATGGGTCGAACTATAAGAATGCTGGGGAGGAGCTAATGAAGAAAAAACGTCACATTTTCTGGACCCCTTGTGCAGCATATTGTGTAGATCTGATGCTGAAGGAGATTGGGCAGCTTCGTATGGTCAAATCTGTGGTCGAGGTGGCACAAAAAATCACGAAATATATCTACAACCACACACTTGTATTGGCATGGATGAGGGAGCATTGTGGCGGCGAACTGTTGAGGCATGGCATCACACGATTTGCCACCAACTACATCGCATTGCAGAGCCTACTGAAGCACAAGGATGTGTTGAAGCAAATGTTTAGAGGTGAGACCTGGCTGAGTTCCTCTTTTGCTGCATCACGTGAAGGGGCGGAGGTCGAGGGGATTGTCAACACCTCGAATTTTTGGGATAGAGTGAAGGTATTAGTGTCATTGATAGAGCCACTGTATGAGGTACTGCGATGTGTGGATGGGGATAGAGTACCAACCATGTGGTTGGTGTACAGCAAAATAGAAGCTGCCAAGCGAAAGATCCTTACAACGTCAAAAAAATATGGACCCACCATTCTAGAGATTGTGGAGGACAGATGGGACAGACAAATGAGCCGCGATCTTCACATGGCAGGTAAACACTTACATTCTTGTCCAATCAATAAGCTGTGATTTTCAGTTGATACTAATATGTAATTCATTGTCTTACGATTGCAGCGTACTATCTACATCCGGCCTTCCAATATGCTCGGGGCCTTGCTTATGACGATACGTTGATAGAATCGGTCAACATTGTGGTAGACCGATTGTCTTTCACCCCAACAGATACTGCTGATGCGTTGAATGAGGTATATCGGGATATTTTAACATTGATAATATTAAATGAAATATACACTTCATATTTTTTGATAATGCAGATGAAAATATTTAGAGAGGCAATTGGTTCATTTGCGACACCTAATGCCTTGGCCAGTCGTGACAGACTCGACCCAGGTAATGTGTCTTCACAATGTACCTTCTATATCTCGAGAAGTAATTTTTACATCTAATTATTATATTATACGTGATCTGTCTTAAACACAGCTGAGTGGTGGCTAAATTACGGCACAAATGCACCCGTATTAAGGAAGATCGCAATGAGAGTTCTATCGCAAACATCCTCGTCGAGTGGGTGTGAGCGAAATTGGTCGACGTTCTCCTTCTTGCATACTAAGCTGAGGAATAGGCTGAAACATCGCAGGCTAGACAAAATGGTGTATGTTCATTACAACATGAGGCTAAAGGTCCGACATGTGCAAATGGATACAAGGAGAGGAGAGGGAGATTACGACCCAACGGATGCTGTGTACTTGCGAGACGATGATGACCCTATGGTAGCCTGGGTTGCAAGAGCCACAACCGAGCGTGGTGAGGCAGAATTGGATGAGGAGGCTGAAGAACCTGGCGAGACACCACGGCCTAATACTTTTCTTGCATCAACTGTACAAGAGGCAGTGGGGGAGGGAGATGACACCCATGTGCATTTGGGTGGTGACGAGTCAGCAACGGGACGTGATGATGAAGTTAATTTAGATGAAGACCTCGTCGTTCGGGGTGGAGACACATCGTATGTGTACGATGATACAGCATGAGAGCGATTGATGCAACCTCCATCAATTGAGCGTCCACCGCCACCTCAGGTGAATTAATATGAAAATTGAATCATATATTTGAGTAGATAGCGTAGTCATATATTCATGTATGATGATGTAAGAAATATATTACAGGTCGGTCAGACAAATGACAACATTGTGGGAGAACAGTGGTCTCGAGTTGCTGCATCGCGGCATTCAATATCTGCGGAACCCAGAAGGTTATCCACTTCAAGAGAGGCTAGTGGGAGTTCCTCATTTAGAGAGGTGAAATTATATTCTCATTTGTGTATTTATATGTTATATTTCATTAGCAATTGAATCTATTATTCTTTCAATTGTGTAGTCTTCGGTAGCATCGAAAACACCATCTCAGTCTGCTGCGTCACGACGCTCAATATTTAAGGTACTTAGTCAGTCGGCTCAGGTATACGTACAGATTTACACAATAGAAAGTAAGTTAAAAAATTATCTAAGCAGGCTTCTGCTTCTCATGCATCTAGAGGGACACAACATGCAGCAGGTAAGCCACCCTCTGCTCCACAGAAGAAAAAATCATCATGGACCACATTATTCAACAGCAAGAAGGACAAGGGACCACCATTAAATCTGATAGATATTGCAGATATGGAGACATTAAATCCCAATACAGATGACGACACTCCCGAGCCCTCTGTTGAGCCCCACATCAGTGGGAGTCATGACTCCGATGATGATAGTATACCGACAGGGTCATCATCCCATGGAGGTGGCGGTGGTGAAGGTGGTCAACAGAGTCGTGGTGAGGATACTAGTGCTGGTGGCAGAGAGTACAACAGTGGTCATAGTAGAGGTCGTGGGGGCCGTCAACATGCCGCATGGACAGAGGAGCAGCACTTCACACATGCCACGCAAGATGAGGACCACGGTGCTCCACGACGGGGACGGACAGCTGATCATTGGGATCCCTACTATGGAAGTTCGGTTGCAGACAGCACCAGCTATCAAGGCATGTTGTCTGATTTTGAGAGCATGAGCACACATGACTCCCAGGGATCTGGAAGCTCGTATGGACGATCATGGCCGCAACAACCGATGTATCATGGCGACTCAGATAACAGTAGTTCATTTTTCCCATCGTATCCATATCCTTATGCCGCAGCTGCGCCAACAGAGGTCGTGTACGCACAAGGTTCGCAGCAGTATGAATACTACATACGCATGTACTGGGAGAACTATTCAGGTTCAATGCGCTATGAAGACTATCTGTCCTATCTGCGTACCATGTTTAATGTCAAATTGTTTGGAGATGGGCACTGGCCCAGTTTGGGTCCATACTCTTAATTAGTATGTATCATTTGGTTATATTTATAACTAATTAATAATTAATTATAGATTTCTTCATATATAGAGTTCTGTACTTATCATTGAAATCACTAATGTAAAGTTTTACATCATTTACAGGTCATCATGGACGGACGGCGTCACCCTGCGTGGGAGCATGGATACTCTGTTGAGGGTGATGGACATGTGCACTGTAGATACTGCGAACATCGCGTCACCGGCATACACAGGTTTGCGGAGCACCTTGCGGGAGTGGGACGCGATGTTCGTGCATGCGACCGAGTTCCGGGAGATGTCCGACATTCCTTTCGGACACAGTTACAGGATAGATACGGTTCTTGTAGCACACCCAGGACATCTTCTTCTACGTCCCGGGTACCTCCACCACGAGCACAGGGCAGAGCAGGATCTTCCTCCACGTCCAGAGTTCGAGCAGCACCAGCACCAGCACCAGTCGCACATGATAGAATTGAAGCTATAGATGTAGTGAGGATTTTTTTTACAGATTTTCATGTACCCTCCACCGCAGCACACGACCCATCATTTGTGCAGATGGTTACATATTTTCAGTCCCACCCACATGTACCTCCACCCACTAGGATAGATTTAGATTATACGGGTGATCAGTCTCATGTATCTGATGATGAGTTTTGGGATTCAGGCTTCACTGATGACGAGGATTAGTGAGTTTTGAGATTCGGACTTCACTGATGATGAGGATTAGTGAGTTTTGGGATTCGGGCTACACAGATGAGGAGGATGAGTGAGTTTTGGGATTCGGGCTTCACAGATGACGAGGATTAGTGAGTTTTTGTATTTTATACTTCATGAATGAATGTCATTATTATGTCACTGTTTACTTTTACATATTTAGTAATTGAAATAAATTTTTATGTATTATATATAATATGATGTTTAATTAAGCAGTGTAATATGTAATTTTTATATAATTAATTATGTGTAATTTAGTATGGATCTATTATCATAAAAAAAACTCTACATTCTAATATTTTTAAATATATATAACATTTAATATTTTAAAAAAATTATTAAAAATTTTTAAAAAAATTAAAAAAACATGCGTCAAGAGCCCAATGGGGCGGACCGGGTCGCTGTGCGACCCGCCCGACCCGACCCGTCCCGCGCCGAGACCGGGTCAGCCAGGTCGGACGGGTCGACAAACCCTGTGTCAAACTCATACATGCGTTTGCATACAAAAACAAAATAATAAAAAACATAGAAGCTAGTGATTCACTGAAATAGATAATGACTATGTCAAACCAACTTTTGCATAAAAAATAAAAGGGTTTTTTTGCATAAATACCTCTCTAAATATCGGTTATGCCAAATATACTTATCATTTGAGCATATTATCAAAAATATCCTCTATTTAATTTTAAATGTTACAACTATGCCCCTACCATAACTTTTGTTGATTTAACTTGAGTTAAACATGAGTTAAACAGTAAAATTATTTAAATTTTTTACATAAATATCCCTCTAAATATCGGTTATGTTAAATATATCTCTCCTTTCACTGCAATAATGACGATAGATAGGATATTCCACGGAATATTCGTCTCCCATCGACGTCGGTAAACTGTAGAGGTATAGTTGCATTATTTAAGATTAAATAGAAGATATTTTTGATAATATATTCAAATGAGAGGTATATTTGACATAACTGATATTTAGAGGGATATTTAGGTAAAAAAATCTAAAATAAAATAAAGAAAAAAACATAGAAGTTGTCGATACGCTGAAATAGTTAATGACCACGTCCATTGACCACCGAAAAAAGAGTTAATAATGACCACATAAAAAATCAAAATAAAAAACAGACAAGCTCGTGATACCCACCTAGAATAGATAATGACTACACTGAAATAGTTAATGACCCACGTCTATTGACCAACCAAAAAAAAATACGTTAATAATGACCACCTGAAGCACCCATTTTCATATATAGTTGGGGCGGCCGTCCAATTATGTGCATGACTGTTAAAAATTATATTTTAATTATAAATATGGCCGATGTTAACAGCATCAACTTGACATGAGCATCACCTACTTGAGCCAATAATTAAGATGCTGCGGTGACTAACTAGCCCATGCCCATACAAAATGACCTTGCATGATATGAAAATGAGATGGCCAAGATGAATGAAAAGACAAACTTGAAGTTAATTAGTTTGGTGCTCTCCATGATCTAGAGAACACCAAATTTAAGTCCAGTCTCAGTTGAAAGGTCATGATCAACATGGTTCTAGTACTCCACTAGTCTAGCATGGAGAAATATATACTTCGTGGGCCAGTGCAAAGGATTCATTGCTCGTGGGTATTGATGGCATCACCTATTTATACATTATTATTTTTATTTGACATATCTATTTACCCCCGTCTAGCTAGGGTACTAACAAGTGGTATCAAAGTGTAAGTATCCTTGTTTATAAGTTTAACTATGTAAGAGTAAGATCCAGATAGTAATCGGATGGAGAGCTACAATAACATTGGTATGCAGGAATGTCAGCCCACCCGCTGTCCTACGTATAGTGTGTGGAGGACTTTAAATATAAAAGATATGATTAATAACATCCTTGCGTTGCAAGGAGGATTTTATGTGCATACGAGCACGTACCTGGATGGGTTATTTCATTTATACTTGTTTTCATCCAAGCATATGTGTGTGTGTGTGTGTCGTTTATAATGTTTGTAGTCTCAGACAGACACGTTAATGTATCAACAGTGGATGAAATAGTTAAAGACTACGTGAAACACGCGTTTACATAATGTTTTTTTTTAAAAAAAATAGAAGATTTAGATGCGCTGAAATAGTTAATGACCACGTCAATTGACCAAGAAAAAAAGAGTTAATAATGACCACATAAGAAAACAAAATAAAAAACAGACGAGCTCGTGATACCCAGCTGGAATAGATAATGACTACGTGATACAGGCATTTACATGAAAAAAAAACAAAATAAAGAAAAAAAAACATCGAAGATCTCGATACGCTGCAATAATTAATGACCACGTCTATTGACTTTTAAAATTTTTATTTTAATTATAAATTAGGTCGGTGAATGGCATTCACACTTCCATGTTCCCCCACTCTAGATTTTTTCAAATTGTCGTCGACCACGACGTGTTGACGTAGCCATGAATGTTCACCCACAATTCTTTGGAAGTAACTTAATGTCCACCTGTCTACCTCTCCCAACCCCGCGGTCTTTAATTGACCCCAATGCACCTACCAAAGACTTAATGGAACGAGGGTTGACCAATATTTTAGTGCAGGAATTACCTACCAAAACATGTATGTAATCCAACAAAACAACCGGTAAGTCTTTTCTTGGAAAATTAAATATGATTAGTCTCCATATGTAAATAAAATCCACTAGAAAAAACACGTAATTAGTGACAAAATCACAAAATAGTGACGGATTAGCGGTGGAATATCAATAGTCCTAACGCTCATAATTTGAGACACATTAACGATAGACATGCTATGTCGTTATTCTGCAGCGAACTTTACTGACGGATTTGCAACGAAAATGTCCGTCGCAAATTAATTTTGCGATGAAATCGGGACGGATAGTTTTAGTCGCAGTTTTTTTGTGACGAATTAACGAAGATATATATCCGACGCAAATTAAAATAGGAACGGATTAGTGATCGATAATTTCTGTCACTATTTGCACGATGGATTAACGTTGCCACGTGTCCGTCGTAAATTCTGAGTCAGATTAACAACAAAATTCTATCTGTTGCGAAAATTCTAACATATTAAAGATTGATTAGCAACAAAAGTGGGGTCGTCGTAAGAAAAAATAGAGACAGATTAGCGACTAAAATTGTTCCACCGCAAATTACAAAATATCAAACTTATTATCATGACGTTGATCAGATTTCAATGGGGAGGAAATTTAACAGTCGAATCTTCGTCAAATTTAGATTGAAAGTAAATCCAAAGGGCCGATTTTGACCAAACTTATATCCAACGGTCGATTTTCTATCGGGAGTGAATCTAGCACTCAATTTTTGATCAACTTTAGATTGAAAGTATGCAAATCTAACACTCGAATTTTGATCAAAGTTAAATCCAACGATCAGATTTTGATCCGAAACAGATCAAACAGTGAGTTCTTGATGATGTTTATATTATGAGCAAACACAGCAGTAGGATCTTGATTAATTAGTTTTAGATCTGGAGCAAATCTAACGATCAAACCTATCATGTAAAAAAAATAAATCTAACGATCATCTGGATCAGTTTTAGATCGGGAGCAAATTCAACACTCGAGTCTTGATCAAACGTAAATTCATCGATCATATTTTCTATCAAGAGCAATTCTAACCGTCCGATCTTTATCAATCTTAAATCCAACGGTCAAATTTTGATACGTAATAAATTCAAAGGTCAATAAGATATTGATCAAACTTAAATCTAATGGTTAGATCTTGATCAAACTAAAATCCAATAGTCAGAATTCGATCGAGGATAAATTTAACAGTCAAATTTTGATCAGATTTAAATATCGAGAATAAATTCAACAGTCAGATCTTGATCAAAGTTAAATCCAATTGTCTGATCCTGATGGAGAGTAAATTCAACGACTGGATTCTGATTAACTTTATAAATCAAGAACAAATTCAATGGTCAGATCTTGAACAAACTTAAATCCAACAATTAGATTTCGATCATGAGCAAATCCAAAAGTCGGATCTTGATCAAACTTACATCCAATGGTCAGATCTTGATCAAACTTAAATTTATTGATAAGATTTTGATCTATAAAAAATTCAACAGCCGATCGGATGTTAATCAAACTTAAATCTAACGATGAGATCTTGATCAAATTCTCTAGATTAATTTTAAATCTAACGACCAGATCTTGATCAACATTAAATCTAACAATCATTATAATAATTATTAATTTTTTTATAATAGTATAATATTTATTTTATAATAATAACTAATTTTAGAATGTTATCCATTTTTTTATTTCATCTATTTATTATTTTTAAAGCATATATCATTATGATTGTAAATGTACAAATTTTAGACTATTATCATTTTGTTTATTTTATTAAAATTTAATACATATTTATTTTTACAACGACAAATAAGTTAATCAAAATTGCCACATATTTCAATTATAATTATATTTATTATTATAATAAGTTAAAAATAAATACGAATTATTCGTGTGTAACGCGGTGGTTGGAGACTCCGACGACGCTGGAGAGGGGAAAGACCGGGGAGGGGGTGTGCGGCCGGGAGAGGAGACAGGTTGCATGGGGGTTCGAAGACGTACGTACGGGGAGTACAGGATCCACGGCGGGGCAAGATCATGCATCCGCGGCGGGGCAAGGGGTGGGAGAGTGAAGAGAAGAGAGTGAAGAGAAGAGAGTCTATATATATATCTATTATCTGCATGTGTTTCTCATTATTAAGTTTAAAGCTTAATTTGACACATGCATAACATAACACACTACTGACTCAACTTATTGTAGCCTTAATTGTGCAGTCTGTAGTGTGTGTCCTGCTTGCGATCGACATGGCGTACAACGTCCCACACGGTCTCTCCAGACAGCACGTGGGTCTCACGGTCGTGATCGCGCGTGTAGCCGAATCAACACACGAAGCTGCCCGTCAACTCGAATTCGGTCTTCCCGGACCCCATTGTGTAGCCCTTTACCTCCCTGCGTGGAATGGGCAGCGGCTTGCATTTCTGTAATATTGTGTAATATTGTTCCAGGAGTACGAGTTTCGGCCGGGTCCGTCGTCCCCACGCCGAGCGCGTGGAGGTATCGTCTTCGCTCCTTACTTGACATTTTGCTTGATTTCATATATGCTTGGTTATGCCACTGCTAGAGAGCATGTTTTAGGACCTAGCTCGCTATAATTTCATATCACCGCTGCTGCGAGAGAGTGAGCGAGACCGTCCCGTGACCCGATCCGGGCACGAAAGTACGAGCCGACCACCCTAGCTCTTGCCGGTTTCTCAACCGCACACCGTCCGACGCTTCCCTCATCAAGGGAGGATCGCGAGCTTGTCGTGTCCGTGTCTCGTCCCGCATCAGACCACGTCTATTGACTTTTAAAATTTTTATTTTAATTATAAATTAGGTCGGTGAATGGCATTCACACTTCCATGTTCCCCCCGCTCTTGATTTTTCAAATTGTCGTGGACCACGACGCATTGATGTAGCCATGAATGTTCACCCACAATTCTTTGGAAATAACTTATAATGTCCACCTGTCTACATCTGCGAACCCCACAGTCATTTAATTGACCCCAACGCACCTACCAAAGACTTAATGGAGCGAGGGTTGACCAATATTTTAGTGCATTCCCACGGGGAATTACCTACCAAACATGTATGTAATCCAACAAAACAACCGGCAAGTCTTTTCTTGGAAAATTAAATATGATTAGTCTCCATATGTAAATAAAATCCACTAGAAAAAACACGTAATTAGTGACAAAATCACAAAATAGTGACGGATTAGCGGTGGAATATCAATCATTTTGCGATGAAATCGGGACGGATAGTTTTAGTCGCAGTTTTTTTGTGACGAATTAACGAAGATATATATCCGACGCAAATTAAAATAGGAACGGATTAGTGATTGATAATTTCTGTCACTATTTGCACGATGGATTAACGTTGCCACATGTCCGTCGTAAAATCTGAGTCAGATTAACAACAAAATTCTATCTGTTGCGAAAATTCTAATATATTAAAGATTGATTAGCAACAAAAGTGGGGTCGTCGTAAAAAAAAGCAGAGACAGATTAGCGACTAAAATTGTTCCATCACAAATTACAAAATATCAAACTTATTATCATGATGTTGATCAGATTTTAATTGGGAGGAAATTTAACAGTCGAATCTTCGTCAAATTTAGATTGAAAGTAAATCCAAAGGGCCGATTTTGACCAAACTTATATTCAACGGTCAGATTTTCTATCGGGAGTGAATGTAACACTCAATTCTTGATCAACTTTAGATTGAAAGTATGCAAATCCAACACTCGAATTTTGATCAAAGTTAAATCCAACGGTCAGATTTTGATCTAAAACAGATCAAACAGTGAGTTCTTGATGATGTTTATATTATGAGCAAACACAGCAGTAGGATCTTGATTAGTTTTAGATCTGGAGCAAATCTAACGATCAAACCTATCATGTAAAAAAAAATCTAACGATCATCTTGATCAGTTTTAGATCGGGAGCAAATTCAACACTCGAGTCTTGATCAAACGTAAATCCATCGATCATATTTTCTATCAAGAGCAATCCTAACCATCAGATCTTTATCAATTTTAAATCCAACGGTCAAATTTTGATCCGTAATAAATCCGATCCAAAGGTCAATAAGATATTGATCAAACTTAAATCTAATGGTTAGATCTTGATCAAACTAAAATCCAATGGTCAGAATTTGATCGAGGATAAATTTAACAGTCAAATTTTGATCAGATTTATATATCGAGAATAAATTCAACAGTCAGATCTTGATCAAAGTTAAATCAAATAGTCTGATTCTGATGGAGAGTAAATTCAACGATTGGATTCTGATTAATTTTATTACTGAAGAACAAATTCAATGGTCAGATCTTGATCAAACTTAAATCTAACAATTAGATTTCGATCATGAGCAAATCTAATAATCAGATCTTGATCAAACTTACATCCAATGGTCAGATCTTGATCAAACTTATATTTATAGATAAGATTTTGATCTATAAAAAATTCAACAGTTAATCGAACTTAAATCTAACGGTGAGATCTTGATCAAATTCTCTAGATTAATTTTAAATCTAACGACCATATCTTGATCAACATTAAATCTAACAATCATTATAATTATTATTAATTTTTTATAATATTATAATATTTATTTTATAATAATAACTAATTTTAGAATGTTATCCATTTTTGTTTATTTTATCTATTTATTATTTTTAAAGCATATATCATTATGATCGTAAATGTACAAATTTTAGACTATTATCATTTTGTTTATTTTATTAAATTTTAATACATATTTATCTTTACAAGGACAAACAAGTTAATAAAAATTGCCACATATTTCAATTATAATTATAATTATTATTATAATAAGTTAAAAATAAATACGAATTATTCGTGTGTAACGGGGTCATTTATAAGTATTTCAGTGGATGGTGAGGTCCTACGCCTTTCATATTATTTTATTTTTTATTTCTAAAAAATATGACATCACTGGGTGATCGATCATCCACTGAAATAATTATTAAAAAGAGACTCACGGTAGCCCAACCCCTAAGAAATATTAAAAAAAGACTGGATGAGATGTGAGTCTGAAGTGGCCGACGACAGAGAGGACTGAATGGCATCCTCAACTGTTAATTCCGGCCCCTTAGCGTGCCTATAAATACGGGCATCTCTGTGAAGAAATGAGCATCATAGCCAGTTCACCACAGAGGAATTGTCGATCGCGAGCCCTTCACCGTAGGAGGTGAGCTTTGCTTGTTTGTGTATACTGTAATGTGTTTTCCATTACATTTATAGGCCGTGGTTGGAGACTCCGACGACGCTGGAGAGGGGAAAGACCGGGGATGGGGTGTGCGGCTGGGAGAGGAGACAGGTTGCATGGGGGAAGACGTACGTACGTACGGGGAGTAGAGCATCCACGGCGGGGCAAGATCATGCATCCGCGGCGGGGCAAGGGGTGGGAAGGTTGATCGATCTGGTGGGTAGTTGTGGCAATTATGGTCATCCGACTGGTGGTCAGTGGTGAGGAGAGTGAAGAGAAGAGTCTATATATACATCTATTATCTGCATGTGTCACGTCCCGATTTGACAAATCTTGATACCACCCTCTAATTCGACCGTCGCCATGATCTGAAAATCAGATGACCAAGATGAATGAAATTTTGCCACGCATGAACTTACAGGGTCAGAATGAAAACTCCAAGAAGAAGACCCTTGTTCTCAAGGTAAGAGTGGAAAACTTAAAAGAAGAGTCTCATTTAACCTCAAGTGACGAGAATGAGGAGCGAGCAATGCTATTCAAAAGCATTCAAAGAATCCTAAAGGATAAGAGATATGGATATCATCTGGGACACTAGAGTTTCTATTGACTCAAGTCTCCCCCCCTCCCCCACCATAAAAAAATTTTTAAAAAAATAAGTCTTGCCATTCCCATAGTGTGTATATATGGAGGTGTGGTGCATGCCATGCCCAAAGGGGTGTACAAACTTAAAGTTAGTTTGGTGTTCTCTATGATCTAGAGAATACCAAATTTAAGTCCAGTTTTACATATTAAAAGGTCATGATCAACATGGTTCTAGTACTCCATTAGTCTAGCATGAAGAAATACTTCATGGGCCTGTGCAAAGGATACCCCATGTTTCATTGCTGGTGGGTACTGATGGCATCCCCTGTAGATATATACTTGCGGAGTAAATTTACACCGCAAAATAAGCTGGTGTAACTTGGTTGGAACGGTTAATGAAATTCTCTGCGGGTTATAAGGGGACTAGACGTAAGTCTCTTAAGGAAGATAGACCGAATCAGTATAAAAATCTCAATCTTTGTGATTGCTCACATTTCTATGCTATTATTTTTGCTGCATTCAATCTTTTATAATTTCCATGCACTATAATTTTTATTTGACACACTTATTTATCCTCGTCTAGGATGTGCCTAGTTACTAACAAGAGATATCAAAATGTAGGTCTTCTTGTTTACAAATTTAACTACTTAAAGAGCAAGATCCAAACATTAGTCGGATGGAGAACTACAGTAACATTGATTTGCAGGAAGGTCAGTCCAACAGGTAGCCTCTACTATTTAGCTAATTCAACTATCCCTACTTAAAGATCTGAATGATGAACTACATAAAAAGAGTAGATTATTATCTACGGCTGGTCATAGAGTAAGGTGACAGAGTAATCACAAGGCCTAAGGAAAAATGAGGCAGACAAGAGAAGTAGCTAACTTCACTGAATGCACAAGCTCTGAGCCGCATATTCTATGCACTGAGTTAAGAGGAATTTGACAGAGTATGCACCTGCTTCAGCACCAAAGAAATTTGGGAATAGTTAGAAGTTGAGCATAAAGGCACGTCCCTAGTCAAGAAAACCACTATCAACCTCTTAATTACAAAGTATGAAATATTCAGAATGGAGAAGGGTGAGACAGTAATGAAAATAGGGACAATGTTCACTTCATTAGTAAACATATGAAGGCCCTTGATAAGAAGTTTGAAGACAATGAACTGATAAGGAAGAATCTTTGGTCACCACTATCTTAGTGAATCCCAAAGGTTACCGCCATTGAGGAAACTCAAGATCTCAGTACCTACTCTTTAACTTAGTTATTCAAAAATTTGGCCACCCATGAACTCAAAATACATGGTCAGAATGAAGACTCCAAGAAGAAAACCCTTGTCCTCAAGGTCATGGTGGAAAGCTTAAAAGAAGAGTCTCATTTTGCCTCAAGTGATGAGAATAAGGAGCGAGCAATGCGGTTCAAAAGGATTCAAAAATCTTAAAGGATAAAATAAGAGATTTCACGTTAAGAAGAAGTGGTCCTAAAAAATTGAGATGTTGCAACCGTGGCAAGCTTGGCTACGTCAGAGATTAATTGGAGATGATAAAATAGTCATCCATCCAAACTGTTTGTGGGGCAGACCTTTCTTCTATTATCACATTGAGGTCTCACCATCTTTTCTTCCCTTGTCTTGCATGCGTTCTACTCTCTTTATTGGTCTCTCGGATTTTCAAATCATCGCAACCATATGTGTCGTCCCTTTCACGTAGGGAAGACAAATTTAAAGGATCCCATGTTTCATTGTTGGTGGCTATCGATGGAGTGCTTCGCAGATAGTTGAGTAGAGGTAGACTTGTAAAAGGATCGGATACGGAGCGGATAATGTGATATCCGATTAATAATCGAATTATTCATCGAATATTTTATTCAAATAATTATCTGATTAATATAAATTTGAATTTTATTCGAATTTTAAACGGATAATTACTATGCCTATTTAGACGTGAGTCGTGTGAGCAGTGTGGAAGCGCCGTAGGTTGTTTTCTCAAAAAAAATGAAAGAGTGAAATTTATTTTTATTTTGAGAGATAATATCAAAAGATTAGATTTCAACTTTAAAAAATAAGAGATAACTTATCGAATGGACGTAAGTGAAATTCTTATTTTTAAATTATATTTTGAGATAAAAAGGATAAAAAAAATAATCAAACAACATATTAAGATTTGAGTTGATTATATATAAAATATGTGTATCTTTAGATATTTATCTAAGAGTTCATATTCGACCGGATAATATTTAACACGGATATCTTACCATCTGAATTCGTATCTAATTAATGATCAGATATATGATATTTGATTAAATTATCTGTCAGATATTTTATTTAGATAATTATCTGATCAAATGAATAAAAATTCAAATTCGATTCAAATTTTAAATAAATAATTATCAAACCTACGTAGAGGAAGCCAACCGATCCGGTTCACTCGTGCATGATCAGTAGGCTTCTCAATTCTCATGGCCAATAATAATGCTCCACAGGTACAAGAAGCCATGAAGAGGTTGGAGAAGTGGGAGGACAAGAAGCCGCCCCGCGTCGGCTGGTGAGGACCACACCACCACCGGAAAGAGTTCTCAGCCTACCATCATGCATTCACACCGGCGCCGTCGCAAGTCATCGTCAACCGATGACAATTTTTATTTTAGGTGGAAGGATTTCAGCAGCATTAGGTGGAAGGATTTCAGCAGCAGCTAGTTAGCAAAGACGACTGGGGAAACATAGTAATTATTGTCTTCATGAGTAGGTCTTACAATTATTCATTTAAAATTTGAATCAAATTTAAATTTGTATTCGTTTAGTCGGATAATTATTCGAATAAAATATCTAACAGATAATTTAATCGGATATCCGATTATTAATCGGATACGAATTCAAATATTAAAATATCTGTGTCGAATATTATCTGACCGAATATGAATCATTGGATAAAAATCTAATGATATACATATTCTATATATAATTAACTTAAATCTTAATATATTATTTGATTATTCTTTTTGTATCTTTTTTATCTCAAAATATAATTTAAAAATAAGAAATTCAATTACACCCACTTGGTAAGTTATCTCCTATTTTTTAGGATGAAGTCTAATCTTTTGATAACATCTCTCAAAATAAAAAAATTCATTTTTTCTTTTATTTTTTCGAGAAAACAATATATGATACTCTCGCACGGCTAACATAACTCACATCTAAGTAGGTCTAGTAATTATCCGTTTAAAATTCGAATCGAATTCGTATTTATCTTATCGTTATTCGAATAAAATATCTTATGAATAATTCGATTATTAATCACATAATTTGATTATTAATCGGATAAATATCACACTGTCCTCTCATTTACCGGTCTACTTATGAGCAATGCAGCACTCGTTTGTTCCATGTTTCAGATGTGATGGATATATTGTTGGATCCCCACCAACTCCACCCCCTGAGAGTTAATGACCACGCCCATTGACCACAAAGAAAAAGAGTTAATAATGACCACATAAAAAACCAAAATAAAAGACAGACAAGCTCTCGTGATACCCAGCTGGAATAGATAATGACTACGTGATACAGACATTTACATGGAAAAAAACAAAATAAAGAAAAAAAACATAGGAGATCTCGATACGCTGAAATAGTTAATGACCACGTCTATATATTGACCACCCAAAAAAAAGAGAAGTTAATTAATGATGACCACCTCAAGCACCCATTTTCATATGTAGTTTGGGCGGCCGTCCAATTATGTGCATGACTGTTAAAAATTATATTTTAATTATAAATTTGGCCGATGTTAACAGCATCAACTTGACATGAGCATCACCTACTCGAGCCAATAATTAAGATGCTGCGGTGACTAACTAGCCCATGCCCATACAAAATGACCTTGCATGATATGAAAATGAGATGGCCAAGATGAATGAAAAGACAAACTTGAAGTTAATTAGTTTGGTGCTCTCTATGATCTATAGAGAACACCAAATCTAAGTCCAGTCTTAATTGAAAAGGTCATGATCAACATGGTTCTAGTACTCCACAAGTCTAGCATGGAGAAATATATACTTCGTGGGCCAGTGCAAAGGATTCATTGCTCGTGGGTATTGATGGCATCACCTATTTATACATTATAATTTTTATTTGACATATCTATTTACCCCCGTCTAGGGTACTAACAAGTGGTATCAAAATGTAAGTATCCTTGTTTATAAGTTTAACTATGTAAGAGTAAGATCCAGATAGTAATCGGATGGAGAGCTACAATAACATTGGTATGCAGGAAGGTCAGTCCACCCGCTGTCCTACGTGTAGTGTGTGGAGGACTTTAAATATAAAAGATATGATTAATAACATCCTTGCGTTGCAAGGAGGATTTTATATGCATACGAGCACGTACCTGGATGGGTTATTTCATTTATACTTGTTTTCATCCAAGCATATGTGTGTGTGTGTGTGTGTGTCGTTTATAATGTTTGTAGTCTCAGACAGACACGTTAATGTATCAACAGTGGATGATATCGTTAAAGACTACGTGAAACACGCGTTTACATAAATTTTTTTTAAAAAAAACATAGAAGATTTAGATGCGCTGAAATAGTTAATGACCAGTCTATTGACCAAGAAAAAAAAGAGTTAATAATGACCACATAAAAAAACAAAATAAAAAACAGACGAGTTCGTGATACCCAGCTGGAATAGATAATGACTACGTACGTGATACAGGCATTTACATGAAGAAATAAAATAAAGAGAAAAACATAGAAGATGCGGATACGCTGCAATAATTAATGACCACGTCTATTGACTTTTAAAATTTTTATTTTAATTATAAATTAGGCCGGTGAATGGCATTCACACTTCCATGTTCCCCCCACTCTTTGATTTTTCAAATTGTCGTGGGCCACGACGCATTGATGTAGCCATGAATGTTCACCCACAATTCTTTGGAGATAACTTATAATGTCCACCTGTCTACCTCTCCGAACCCCACAGTCATTTAATTGACCCCAATGCACCTACCAAAGACTTAATGGAACGAGGGTTGACCAATATTTTAGTGCATTCCCACGGGGAATTACCCACCAAACATGTATGTAATCCAACAAAACAACCGGCAAGTCTTTTCTAGGTAAATTAAATATGATTAGTCTCCATATGTAAATAAAATCCACTAGAAAAAGATAATTAGTGACAAAATCACAAAATAGTGACGGATTAACGGTGAAATATAAATCAGTGCAACGCTTATAAATTGAGACAGATTAGTGATGGACATATTATGTTGCTATTATGCAGCGAGATTTGCGACGGATTTGCAACGAAAATGTCCGTCGCAAATTAATTTTGCGATGAAATTGGGACGGATAGTTTTAGTCGCAGTTTTTTGTGACGAATTAACGAAGATATATATCCGACGCAAATTAAAATAGGAACGGATTAGTGATTGATAATTTCTGTCACTATTTGCACGATGGATTAACATTGCCACATGTCCGTCATAAAATCTGAGTCAGATTAACAACAAAATTCTATCTGTTGCGAAAATTCTAATATATTAAAGATTGATTAGCAACACAAGTGGGGTCGTCGTAAAAAAAAATAGAGATAGATTGGCGACTAAAATTGTTCCATCACAAATTACAAAATATCAAACTTATTATCACGATGTTGATCAGATTTCAATTGGGAGGAAATTTAACAGTCGAATCTTCGTCAAATTTAGATTGAAAGTAAATCCAAAGGGCCGATTTTGACCAAACTTATATCCAATGGTCAGATTTTCTATCGGGAGTGAATGTAACACTCAATTCTTGATCAACTTTAGATTGAAAGTATGCAAATCCAACACTCGAATTTTGATCAAAGTTAAACCCAACGGTCAGATTTTGATCCAAAACAGATCAAACAGTGAGTTCTTGACGGTGTTTATATTATGAGCAAACACAGCAATATGATCTTGATTAGTTTTAGATCTGGAGCAAATCTAACGATCAAACCTATCATGTAAAAGAAAATCTAACGATCATCTTGATCAGTTTTAGATCGGGAGCAAACACTACAAGAAAAAGTGGCTATAGCGACCGACTTAGAGACCGATTAAATCGGTCGCTAGTCGGTCCCAAATAGAGACCAATTCGGCGACCGAAATAATCGGTCGCATATGTGAGACCGTTTTGGCGACCGAATTTAGTTCGGTCTCCAATCGGTCGCTGTTCTTGCGACCGAATTTACTTCGGTCTCCAATCAGTCGCTGATCCCGTTATACTCCCCACTGCGGCCCCCGCCCGCCCGAGCCCCTCTCCGCCCGAGCCCCCCCTCCCGCCCGAGCCCTCCCGCCCGAGCCCCCGCCCGAGCCCCCTCCCCCTGCGGCCCCCTCTCCGCCCTAGCCCCCCCACGCCCCTCCCGCCCGAGCCCCCCTCCGCCGGAGCCCCCCCTCCCCCTGCGGCCTCCCGCCAGAGCCCCCCTCCCCCTGCGGCCTCCCGCCCGAGCCCCCTTCCGCCGGAGCCCCCCCTCCCCCTGCGGCCTCCGCCCCCCTCCGCCGGAGCCCCCCTCCCCCTGCGGCCTCCCGCCCGAGCCCCCCTCCCCCTGCGGCCTCCGCCCCCCTCCGCCGGAGCCCCCCCTCCCCCTGCGGCCTCCCGCCCGAGCCCCCCTCCCCCTGCGGCCTCCCGCCCGAGCCCCCCTCCGCCGGAGCCCCCCCTCCCCCTGCGGCCTCCCGCCCGAGCCAACCTCCGCCCGAGCCCCCCTCCCCCTGCGGCCTCCCGCCCGAGCCCCCCTCCGCCGGAGCCCCCCCTCCCCCTGCGGTCAAAGCACAGTTCACCTTGGAGGTCGACTCCTCGGACACGATCGACAACGTGAAGGCTAAGATCCAGGGCAAGGAGGGCATTTCCCCGAACCAGCAGCATCTCATCTTCGCCGGGAAGCATCTGGAGGACGGCCGCACCCTCGCCGACTACAACATTAAAGGTTCCACCTGGCACCCTCTCTCTCTCTGATCCCTCTCTCTCTGTGTCACCCCCTCCGGCACCCGAACCAGCAGAATCGACTTCAAAGATTTATGCATAGTCATGCATGGTTATGTACTTAGGTGTGGAATTTTTCTGTGAAAGCTAGCACAATCCACGTGCAGAGGTGATTACATGTCTCCCGACAGTTTACGTGCCAAATTCATAAAACAATAAATCTTTGTTCAAACAACTCAACTCTCTGCAAACTATCAGTGGACTGTAGAAGTTACATATTGATTTTAGCTGAAGAATTCAAAACTTTGACTTAAGGTTTAATTTGCTTTATAGACATTGTCATTTCCACATGCATGCATGGAGACTGCCTATAGCATTCTGAAACTGAAGGGTTTCACTATCTTCTTTTTTTTTTATGTGAAAGCCCTGCCTAGTGGAAAGGTTGAGAGAAGAACTCTACCACCTAACCACCAGTGGGTATTTTATTGAGTAAAAGCAATTGTAAAGATAAATTACATCAAGCGGACACTGGGCATACCCAGTTTATCAAGCCTAACAGCACCTCTAATGAGAGTAGGAAGCTCAGAGGAGGAATAGGATGCATTACATTTCAACTTACAAGCTAAAGAAGCTAAGGAATCAGCCACAGTGTTCCCTTCTCTAAAGATGTGATTAATGGTATCTGCAGGATTAAGGAGGCTCCATATCTCCCTGACATAGGACAATATCGACCAAGGGCAGGTGGCTTTCCTTTTGATAATATTGACAATAGTTTGAGAGTCACATTCAATTATTGCTGCTGTGGAACCAGTGATTTTGATATACTTCATTCCATCTAATAGGGCAGGGGCCTCAGCAATGATGCTATTTGAGAATCCATAGTAGTGGCTGAAAGCTAGGATGACATTTCCAAGGTGATCTCTTATGACCCCACCTCCACCAGATTCACCATTGGCTTTAGATGCTCCATCAGTATTTAGTTTTAAAGAAGGCCAAGGAGGGCAAAACCATTTAATGGCTATAGCTCTAAGCTGCTTTGGTTTAGCAAATTGAATTCCTAGAGCATCCAGAATTCTGATATGTTCCTGATTGGCTTCGGGTAGTGAGGAAATCTGACATATTTCTTTGACTTTGTATCTGATTTTGTGGAGGAGACCCTGGCAGGAAGTTTTGGAGTCATCATATTTGTCTGAATTTCTAGCACACCAAATCTCCCACATACTAACTCCGACAGCAGCTAGACCAAATAGGCCAAACATTGATTTTTTCTGAGTGGAGCATAAATTGTTGAGTATCATTGAGGTAGCTGAATTTTCTTCAATTTGCAACCCCTTAGATCTGAAATATGTCCATATGTAAGAAGCCCAATCACCGAAAATAAATAAGTGGTTATAATTTTCAGTCTGTGGGGTCTTGCAGCAGCAGCATTTTGAACAAATTGGAATCCCTATCTTCTGAATGTTGCAATCCAGAGGAAGACACTTGTTGATAATTTTCCACAGATGAATGGAGATCTTGGAAGGCAGCCATGGTGACCAAATGCTAGTCCACTGATTGAAAGTCTGAGTCTCTTGGTTCCTGCTAATAGCCTTTTGGGTGGATGAGACTGAACAGTTCCCCGAAGAAGAAAGGCTCCAAGCAGGTAGGTCATGTTCCTGATTGAGTTTAACATGCTTCAAAGCAGTGCTAATTTCTTCAGTAAAAAACCTGTTAGGTCAATTTGTGTCTTCTGAATTCATCTGTACAATAAAGTCCCGAACAGAGAGCATAGGGTTGATGGTGTTATCAGCCAATGCAAAATCAGCAAGGGTGTGTTGGCCTATCCATCTGTCATACCAGAAGCTTGTCCTGCTGCCATCTCCAATAATGACCCTCTTATGCTGAATAATTAAATTTTTTGCAGTGATCCACCTTCTCCTTTCAAAACCCTTCATATTTGTAAACTGAACCTGGATGAGAGGACAGTTCCTAATATATTTGGCTCTGAAATACTCGGCCCATAATGAATTTGAATGAAGAGCTTGCCACAACATTTTAACACTTAAGGGAGTTTCCATATTCCTTAGTGATATAATACCCAGTCCACCTTAAGAGATAGGAGTGCAGATTTTGTTCCATTTTCTCCAGTGCTTCCTGTGACCATGATCAGATGAACCCCAGAAGAAATTGGCAAGTGATTTTTCAATAGCTTGGTGAGTTCCAATATGCAGTGAAGAAGATGTAAGAAAGTATATGGGCAATGAGATCAGGACATGCTTGATAAGGACTAGTTTTGCTCCCTAGGAGAGCATCCCACATTTCCAACCTGAAATCCTCCTCTGAATATTGTGTAGAATACCAGTGTAGTGAATTTTCTTGCATCTTCCTTTGATCAGGGGAAAACCAAGATACTTATGAGGGAAGGAGTGTTTAACAAAACCAGTGACATCCTGAATTTTCCTGGCAGTAGAGTTATTATTCCTGGAGTGTATGAAAAAACCACTTTTACCTGTGTTTATTGACTGCCCTGAAGCTCTTTCATAATCTTGTAGTATCTTAAGGAGATTCCTTATTGAAATAAGATTGCCATTGCAAAAAATGATGGTATCATCCGCAAACAAAAGATGTGAAATATTCGGGCAATGTCTAGGACTAGCATACCATTCTATGAGGCCACATTGGAAGGCTTTTGTCAGAGATCTACTGAGTACCTCTTCTGCAATGATAAATAGTGAGGGAGCAATTGGATCACCTTGACGCACCCCTCTTGAAGATTTGAAGAATCCAGCAGGGGTACCATTTATAAGAATAGAAAACCAGTTATTGTGCACCATTTTTCTAATAAGCCTGATGAACTGGTCATTAAATCCAAACCTGTTAAGAACATTGAAGAGAAAATCCCATTCAAGCCTATCATAAGCCTTAGCCATATCAATCTTTATCATCACATTAGAGCCCCTTATTTTCATGCCAATTTCATTGGTAAGTTCCTGGGCCAAAGCAATATTCTCAATAATATTTCTGCCTTTGACAAATGCAGATTGTTCAGGAGATATGATCTTAGGAAGAATGCTGGCAAGCCTAGTATTAATGATAGAGGCAATAATTTTGTAAAAGAAGTTGCACAGGCTAATAGGTCTAAACTCAGAAATTCTGGTAGCATTTGTTTGTTTTGGAATGAGAGCAACCAGAGTAGCAGTGACAGATCTGGGTAAGTCTTCATGGGAAGTAAAGAATTCCTGCACAGCTCTTATCACAGTGGAGGCAATTATCCCCCAAGCAAATTGGTAAAATGCACCTGTGAATCCGTCAGGGCCCGGTGCACTATCTTGGGATAGCCTGAAGACATAAGTCTTGGATTTCTGCGACCGTAGGAGGTGAGCTTTGCTTGTTTGTGTATACTGTAATGTGTTTTCCATTACATTTATAGGCCGTGGTTGGAGACTCCGGCGACGCTGGAGAGGGGAAAGACCGGGGATGGGGTGTGCGGCTGGGAGAGGAGACAGGTTGCATGGGGGAAGACGTACGTACGGGGAGTACAGGATCCACGGCGGGGCAAGATCATGCATCCGCGGCGGGGCAAGGGGTGGGAAGGTTGATCCTCTGGTGGGTAGTTGTGGCAAGCAAATATGGTCATCCTACGGTACGTGGGGGTCGGTTGGTGGTTCCTGCATGGAGGGACGGGTGGTCAGCGGTTAGGAGAGTGAAGAGCAGTGTCAATAAGTCTATTTATCTGCATGTGTTTCTCGTTATTTAACTTTAAAGCTTAATTTGACACATGCATAACATAACACACTACTGACTGAACTGGTAGTATATATTAATTGTGCATGCAGTCCGTAGTGTGAACTGGTTGCGATCGACATGGCGTACAACGTTTTCGGCAACCCCATCACTGACTCTACTTTGCAAGGAATGCCAGAATATGCGGGCAAGACAATAAGGCCTATAGACAGGGCACATGTGGCTCTCAACATGAAGAACGCGCAGGAGAAGGACGTGAATGCACGCAAGTACGTGGAGGATGTGAAGAAGAGATGGGGAACTGGAGTGTCCACACTCTGCCTCGTCTACAACGCTACGGGAGACACCGTGACATTAGTCACCAGCGAGGATTGGCATGGTCACATTGGTCCTGCTCCATACCCGACATCCATTGCCAACGGCCAGTGGGGTGGGTATCTGCATGTGAAGACCTCCGGAACGGCTACGGGATCGTCTGCGGCTGTTGTGTATCGTGGCAAAAACGCAGGCGGAACTGTTTGTGATTGGATGCTGGCTTGGTCCAACCCATGGGACAGAAATCTTTACGACAACACGGTACGTACGTAGTCATTCCTTGCTAGCTAGCTTGGTTAGTACTGTTTGTTATATATCATCATTGCATGCGCGCATGCATGCATGCGTATATATGTGCAGGCCTATACTGAGATCCGTGAACAAGACCACTTCCCCCAACACTGGAACTACATCTCTGGCCTTGTATACAAGTCTGGCCTTGAGCATACGGATACATGGAGCGGATGCTTTTCAACTGCGTCGACTGGTAGTGACACCTCCCCTATCTTCGAGGCGATTCTCACACTGGAACATGCCAATAATTAATCCGCCAGTGATGGCTTGAAGGCGCTCCATCAACTGTTCGTACGCACGTCTAAATAAAGAGTGCCTGGCCACCCGAGCTTCAGCACAGCATAATAAATATGCGTCGTCCGTATTTTCCAATAATCATGTTGTAGTTTCTGCAAGCTAATATTTTGCCATTTGCGTTTGCATTTGAGCAAAGAGTACTCTAGGCATGGTCATGTCGTGGGCTTTAGCATGCGGGGGTGTCAATCATGGCATGCAAAAGCTACCCTTCATCGTATGGCAATCAATGTAACGTCTATCATATATAGTTTGTGTGGAGGAGTACTTTGAATAAGATATGATTAATAACATCCTTGCATTGCAAGGAGGATTTTATTTGCATACGAGCACGTACGTGGATGGGTTATTTCATTTATACTTGTTTTCATCCAAGAATATCTCTCTCTCTCTCTCTCTCTCTCTCTCTCTCTCTCTCTCTCTCTCTCTCTCTCTCTCTCTCTCTCTCTCTCTCTGCGCGTGTGTGTGTCGTTTATAATGTTTGTAGCTAATTCTCTGGTATCAAAGACAAAAGGGCGCACATGTTCTTCAACATGCATGATGATATGCCACTAAACAATTAATGGATGATCACCCACGACGACCACGTCAAACACGCGTTTGCATAAAAAATAAAATTATTCTATTTTATGTACGATGAAATAGATAATGACTACGTGAAATTTTCGTTTACATAAAAAAAACATAGAAGATCTATGTATGTACGCTGAAATAGTTAATGACGGCGTCTATTAATTGACCACAAAAAAGAGTTATTAATGACCACCTCAACCACCCACTCTTCCATGACCCTCCACTCTAGACTTTTCCAAGTTGTATGCCAACCACGGCGTATTGATGTAACCATAGATGATGACCCACCGACGCCGACGTCTTCTTCGGAAATAATTTAACGTCCAACTCTCTATATATATCTGTTGTCCCCGTATGAATATTTTGACAATGGAACTGCCTCTCAAACCATATAAACACGTCGCAAATCAGTCTGGTCGTCGCCGCTGATTGGTCGATCCAACAATGACCTGTTGTGATTTGCTCGATCCATGATGGATCAGATATCAAATTTTTCTAAATACGATACGGCACAATTGAGTTAGCCCTAGTCGGGCAGAGTTCTTGATAAGGATAGACGCTTCATATATATTATTCTTTCCCCCGTCGGGATCTTGATAAGGAGGAACGCTCGATACTATTCTCTCACCATCTCTACATTGAATAATATCGTCTAATATTTAAGAAATAAGTAGAACAGGTTTTTGTCCTCTCATGGTGGAGAGTATCAAATCAATATTAAAAGATAGAAACAATTTATGATCATCTTTGTTCAGAAGCACATCATCGCATGCCTAATTTATGTTGACAGCCTTGCCCCTGCCTCATGAGAGACTTACATGTCGCCCCTTTTCCGAACCTGCTTGTGGTCCATCCTTGTTGGCCTTGAAGCATTAAAGTACCAACGTTTTGATCGATGTTTCAACACTTATGGGTCACAACTTATTGAAGTAAACAAATGTAGTGTTAGCAAGATTGAGGGTTAACATATTATAATATCCACCAAGGAGATGAACCATCAATCATAGGATGTAATAACCCGGATCCTTGGCGGATCTTTGCTGAATCCTTTGCAGGTCTCGTAAGATCTTTGCTGGATCTTTCGGATCTGTTTCGGATTGATTTCGTTGAGTTTCGGTTCACTTTGGTGGCTTCCGAGTTGAGTTTGACGAGCCGTGTGGGTTTTTCTCACGTACTAGTTACGGAACCCTACGGTGAGTTTGTTTGTCAATTCTCAAGCTCGTGGATGCTACTGCGACGATGTACTCTTCGAGCCGGTCGTTTCGGCTATTTTTACGTATATTTCTGAATTTGTGCATTTTCGACGCATTTTCGGAATTTTTGGAAATTAGGAAAATTTCCTAATTTCTTTCCTTTTTCTTTTCCTTTTCTCTCTCCCCTTCTCATTCCGCCGCGTTCGTCTCTCTCTCCCATTCTCTCTCGTTCTCTCCCCTTTTCGGCTCCGGCTGCAGACGGAGGCGTGCGTGGGCGAGGTGGCGAGGCCGTGGAGCTGTCGAGGTGCGCGATGGGGCGAGGATCGGATCGATTCTGGCGCGATCCCGTTCGGTGGATTCAAAGCCGGTGAAATCGGTTCGCGAGTGATTTTCGGCGTGGTTTAGTCCCTTCGGGGCATGGTTTCTTCGGTGGAGGTAGGGTGACTGATCCTTACTTCGTCTGCTTTGTTTTCCCTGCCATTGCACGGCGTTCGGCTAGGAAACGAGCGTGTTTGGGCTTGTTTTGCCTAAACCGTAATTTTCGTGATTTTTAGGGTCGGCTGGTAAACGGCGACTGTTTGCGGCGTAGTTAGTTTCTAACTGACCGCAGGGATGTTAGGATCCCACCCACGTTGATTTCGCGTGATTTGGTGTTCATTCGAGGCCGGTAGAAGCCTGGGAACCTCGGTGACCCACTTTGGGTTGATTTGATGAAATCGCCCGGATCTTGTGTTTTCGAGCCTGCATGTGGGCGTTTTGGCCCTTGAATGTTGTTATTCGTCAATTAGGTGTGTTTCCCCTGCGTTGTGGCATGAATGGGGCGTGGAATGGGTCGATTTGGCCATTCCTCTGTTTTCCCGCCGTAACCGAAGTAGCGGTCTTGCCAGCGACCGTTACTTGACTCTAGCGGCCCTACGATTGACCGTCGTTTGGTCTGAGTCATTTTTTAGCTCTTTTGCTTTTGGGTAAGTGACGGCCCAAGAGTGGTGCGTCACTCCCGTGTAACGCGCCAGTGCCTGGCCGTTACTTTGCTTTTGTCGTTTTGCTTTGGGGTTAAGTCAGTTGGTCTAACGCGCTTGACCCAGCGCGTTGGATGGAAGCGGCGCGCCTTGCCCAGGCCGTTGCTTGCCGGTTGACTGACGTTGACTCGTTGAGGCGGTGCCTTCAACGGTCGAGCCCTATCCGTCGTTTGAGTGTAACGGTAGAGCCCCTGGCCGTTACATTCTGCTTTGGCTGAGGCTGGGTTTGCTGCACCGTTGGAAGTGACGGTGGAGTCCCCGTGCGTCGTTTATGAGTAACGCGCTCGCCTCTGTCCGTCGTTTGTTGTTTGTGCTGGGTTGAGGGTGGCTATGCCGTTGGAAGAAACCGATAGGCCCCTGCGCGTCGTTTGTCTCTGACGGCCCTCCCCTGCCGCGTCGTTTGTGAGTAACGCGCCTGGCGTTGCGCGTTGCTTCGTTTTGGTTTGGGTGGCTGTGCACGTTGTGAATAACGCGCCAGCTCCTGTGCGTCGTTTGGTTGTAACGCGCCTGGCTTTGCGCGTGTAATATCCCGGACCTTTCGGATCCTTCTTCGTGGGTCCCGGATCTGGTTTTCAGAGCGGCCAGCTCTGTTGAGTCCGAAATTTCGTTTCGGACATCTTTCGTGTTCGGATCGGCGCGATCCGGAGTCGTTTCGGAGGCCCGGAGGCGTTCCGCGGCTTTTCCGCGTGTGTTTTCCGATTCCCGGTGTGTGTTTCGGCTTTTCCTTCGGACGCTCGCTGCGGGTTAACTGGGCCGTTCACCCGGGCACGAGTGGTACCGTTGCGATCGGTGCGTTCCGAGGATTCCAGAAATATATTTTTCTATTTTTCGGTATTTTTTCGAAAATTCGAATTTTCTATAAATCCTAATCCTTTTTCTTTTCTTTTTCCCTTTTCTCTTTCTTCTTCCTCTCCCTCTCTCTCGCGACCGTGAGCCCCCCTCTCTCTCCCTCTCTCCCATTCGGACGTGGCGAGCCCCTCTCCGGCTACGGACGGCGGCGGGGCGACGGCGTGGACGCGTGGGCGACGGTGAGGCGATCTCGTGGGCGTGCGGCGAGCGTGGGAAGCGTGGGGAGTTCGTGAAGCTTCGAGCATTCTTCGTGATTCGTGATCGATTCGGCGGAGCATTCGCTCCATCGAGGTAGGGTGACGTTCCTTAGCCTCATGCCGTTCTTTTCCGTGATTTATAGGCCGCGGGGAGGCCGAGAGGGGATCATTTGAGCGTTTTTGGGTTTTTCCATGATTTGGGGAGAGCTCGCCCGATCTATGGATTCAATGCATGGATTCGTGTTTTGAGGGCCTAGAATCATGCTAGGGGTCCCCAGGGGTCTTCCCCTTTGTTTTCCCCCTCTCCTATGGAGGTATGGGGGCGTGGTTAGAATTTTTGGGCGTTCTTACCGTTTTCGGCCGCGGACTGAGAACGCGCTATACTCCAGTAGCGCGTTCTTGGAGGTCGCGCTGCCCCGACCGAACGCGTTCATCGGAGAAGATGAACAGTTTGGCGGTTCGTGTCGCGCTATGGGGCCCTAGCGCGATCATCATTGTCGCGCTAGGAGGACCTAGCGCGATGGTCCCTGTCGCGCTAGGTATCCCTAGCGCGATGGTCCGTGTCGCGCTATGGGGCCATAGCGCGACAACCCTTGTTGCGCTAGGGGACCCTAGCGCGACATGACCTGTCGCGCTAGGTGGCCCTAGCGCGATTTGGTTCGTTGTTGGGTGTTCCCCTTGGGCCGTGTGTGCGTCCCGGGCACCCCGTGGAGTTCCGTGACCGTGTTTTTGGTGTCCGGAAGTCCCGTTCGCCTCGGTCAGGCGTTTGACCGTGGGCAATGCGTCTGTTTCTTTTCCGACCATGGTCACCGTGCGACGGGGCTGGTGCGTGGGGTGATTCCCACACGTTGTCGGTTTCGGACGTTGTTTTCCGTTGACTCGAGAGTCTACTCCTTCAGTGACCCTCCACTAGTCGTAGCCCACCAGTACGAGGTGCTGGTCTCACCTGGGAGTGGTGTACGGGCACCCACCTTTCGAGACGGTTTGTGGACCGGTTACCGTAGGCCCCTCGTCGTAGCCAGAGTCCGGCTGCGGGGGAAAACCGGTCAGAGGGCCAGACCTAGGACGCGTGGTCTGTGTGTGCACACGTGGTTGGGGGCGGTTGGACCCACGTCGACGGGCGTGACCCCAGCTAGTTACTTGTTTGTGGTTACTTGTACGGTGTTTGCGCCTCGCGTAGGACCTACCACGTCAGGCGGTTCACCTGCGGTGCGGTATAAGACGTCAGGGGACGCTACCGGCTGTGCTTCTAGTGGGTGGTACTCCTGTCGAGTACGGAGTGTTAGACTGTCAGTCGTGTGTTTCCGACCTTCGGGTTTTGGCGGTTCGACCGTTGAGTTTCGGTCTTCTCGTACCGTGGCACGTGTGTCGGTTTGCGTGCCGTAGGGTCTAGTTCTGTAGAGTACAGGGCTTTCCTTTCCGAGATACTTTCCTACCGCTAGAGTAGTGGTTTCTCGTTTTTTTTGAGGTAGGGTTCGAGTGATCCCTACTGAGTCTTGTTCTGAGACTCATTCCCTGCGTGTTTTCACCGTGTTTCAGGTGAGGCGCCACCTTCGGGGAGCGCGTCAGGAGCGTAGTGTGGTGCGGGTGCCCAGAGGTAGTGCCAGAGGTCAGAGCCGGGGGATGCCCCGTGTAGCTGTACTTTTCTTTCTTGTCACTGTACTAGTCGTGGACTGCTGTTATTATTGTTCTTTATTGGGGACCATGTAAATTGTTAATTTATTTCCTGCTTAATATTATAACTGTTTAATTCCTGTAATTATCTGTGATGCTTATGTAGTCTCCACACCATCCTTTTAACCCTTCCGAGTCTTCGGACTCGTGGGTGGCGGTACGAGTCTCGGGTTATCGGGCCTTCCCGGTAATCGGATTCTCGGGTCGTTACAGCTGGTATCAGAGCACGGTTGTGGAATTACATGAGAATCATAGGTGATTGTATTGGTCCACTAGTCCACAACGATGATGTACATGTGACGCTGGCATTGGGCACCGCGTGTTTTATTCTGACATTGCCGTTTCCGTGTTTTCTGTCTTGTGCTTCAGGAGCGAGGATGGCGCCGAGGAGGAGTTCTCGCTCTCAGCAGGGGCAGTCGACTGGAGGTCAGGAGATCCAGCAGGGGGTCCAGAGGGACCAGGAGGAGCATAGCAGAGTTCCGGGAGCTACCGAGGCCGCGGATGCTGCGAGGGCTCCGGGGGCCGAGGATTTCTTCCGTGGCATGTACCATCTCATGTCTCAGCAGTTTGGCGGAGAGGCTGTTGAGGGCTCGTCAGCTAGGGGTGGGCCAGGCCGAGCGGTGAGGGACTTCATGCAGTTCCATCCACCTTACTTTAGCGGCCAGGCAGACCCTGATGCGGCTCGTGATTGGCTCGATGAGATGGAGCGGGTGTTCAGTTCTGCGAAGAGTACTGCCGAGGACAGAGTGGGGTTGGCCTACAACCAGTTGCAGGGTACGGCTCGGAGGTGGTGGTCTTCCGAGTGGAAGACGTCCTTTCAATTTCGTCCACTTGAACAGGTCGAGTGGGGTGACTTTGTCAGTGCTTTCGAGCGTACGTACTGTCCAGACGTCGTTGCTACGCAGCGGATGCGGGAGTTTCTGGAGCTGGTGCAGGGTGACATGTCCGTGTTGCAGTATAGGGCCCGATTTGTCGAGCTGGGTCGGTATGCACCTCATATCATGGAGCATGAGAGGGTGAGGACCACGCAGTTTGTGCAGGGCTTGAGGTTGGAGCTGAGGCACCATTTGATCGCGAATGGGGCCACTGATCTAGAGACAGCGTCTCGTGTTGCGATTTCCTTGGAGATGGATATGCAGAGGACTCGAGGACCAATCAGCCAGGGACAGTCTTTGTCAGGTCGCAGCCAGCAGTCGGCTACCCAGCAGCAGGGTTTCTTCCAGCATGCGTCGGGTGGTTCAGGAGTACCGGCACCGGCAGCGTCAGTGGCAGGATCTGCGTCCTTTAGCTCGAAGGTCAAGAAGTTCTTGAAGAAGGGTTTCCGTAAGAAGCCCAAGGATCAAGGGCAAGCTTCATCGGGCAGTGTACATCAGCCGATTCCTTTGCAGCGTCAGGGATCAGTGGGTGGATCGCGAGGACCTTGTCCACGGTGTGGTGGTACCCACCCAGGCAGGCAGTGCACGGCGCCGATCATCTGTTTTCGGTGTGACCAGCCAGGGCACATGGCGCGTGACTGTCCTCAGAGGCCGCCGCAGCAGCAGGTTCCCCAGCAGCAGCAGCAGCAGGGACAGTATCCGCCGCTACCCAGGTCAGCTAGTGTGGGAGGCAGGCAGAGGGCTCGTGGCCAGATCACGCACTTGACCAGGGCAGAGGCAGTGGCGTCGCAGCTCGTGGAAGGTACCGTTCAGATTTTGGGTTGTGCGGCTCGGGTTTTATTTGATTCTGGCGCGTCTCATTCGTTTATTTCGGAGGATTTCGCGTCGAGCGTCGAGGAGCCGGTGACCCAGTTGTCCTGTGATTTGGCAGTGGAGTTGCCTTCGGGTGACTTTATGGTCACTCCGTATTGCTTCGACCAGGTTCCGGTGTGGATCGATGGGCGGAGTATGCCAGGCAGGTTGTATGCATTGCAGCTTCGGGATTACGACGTGATTCTAGGCATGGATTGGCTCGAGACTCATGGAGCGGTGGTGGATTGTGGGATGAAGAGGGTCTACTTCCAGCATCCGAGCAAGAGGACCTTCTATTTCCAAGGTATCCGTTCCACCTCTTCTCGATTTCTTATCTCTGCTATTCGAGCCCGTCGATTGCTTGATTCCGGTTGTCAGGGTTTTCTCGCGTCTGTGGTTGTGTCTGACCGGATGGAGCCGGATGTCGAGGACATTGCGGTGGTGTGCGAGTTTCCCGATGTTTTTCCTGAGGAGTTGCCTGGATTACCTCCCCAGCGGGAGATCGATTTCGTGATCGAGGTTGTGCCTGGTACGGGACCGTTGGCGAAGGCTCCCTACCGTATGGCCCCCGCTGAGCTGAGGGAGTTGAGGGCGCAGTTGCAGGAACTGTTGGCCAAGGGGTACATTCGTCCGAGCTTTTCCCCTTGGGGTGCGCCCGTGTTGTTTGTGAAGAAGAAGGACGGTAGTCTGCGGCTATGCATTGACTATCGGCAGCTGAATGAAGTGACCATTAAGAACAAGTATCCGTTGCCGCGGATTGATGATTTGTTCGACCAACTTCAGTCTGCGCGGGTGTTCTCGCGGATTGATTTGCGGTCCGGTTACTATCAGTTGAGAATTCGCGAGTCCGATGTGGAGAAGACTGCGTTCAGTACGAGGTACGGGCATTATGAGTTTCTGGTGATGCCGTTTGGGCTCACCAATGCCCCAGCAGCCTTCATGGACTTGATGCAGAGGGTGTTTCATCCGTATTTGGACCAGTTCGTGATCATCTTCGTGGATGACATCCTTGTTTATTCGCGGTCTGCTGAGGAGCATGCGTACCATTTGGGTGTGGTGCTGCAGACGTTGCGAGATCACCAGTTGTATGCGAAGCTCAGCAAGTGCGAGTTTTGGCTCAGCGAGGTGCACTTTCTGGGGCACGTGATTTCTGGTGATGGCATTTCCGTGGATCCCGCCAAGGTCGAGGCTGTGATGCAATGGCCGAGGCCGAGGTCGGTGACGGAGATCCGGAGTTTCTTGGGGCTTGCGGGGTATTATCGCCGGTTTATCCAGGATTTTTCCCGCATTGCGACCCCGATGACGAGGCTCACGCGGAAGGATGTGCCTTTCGTTTGGTCCGAGGAGTGTGAGCAGAGCTTCAGTGAACTGAAGAGGTTGCTCACCTCGGCTCCGGTGTTGGTTTTGCCTTCTGGATCGGGAGGTTTTGTGGTGTGTACAGATGCTTCCGGCGTTGGACTGGGTGCTGTTTTGATGCAGCATGGTAGAGTGGTGGCTTATGCATCTCGGCAGCTAAAGCCCCATGAGGAGAACTACCCTACCCATGATCTTGAGTTGGCGGCGGTGATCTTCGCGCTGAAGATCTGGAGGCATTATCTGTACGGTGAGAAGTTCGAGGTGTTCACTGACCATCAGAGTTTGAGGTATGTGTTCTCGCAGAGAGATCTGAACCTCAGACAAAGGCGTTGGATGGAGTTCATGAAGGACTATGACTTCACCCTGTCTTATCAGCCGGGCAGGATGAATGTCGTTGCCGATGCCTTGAGTCGGAAGGTGGCGGTCAGTACCTTGATGTTGAGGAAGTGGAGGCTCTGGGAACAAGTGCCCGAGGTATCTTTCAGGCTCAAGATTCCCCAGGAGCGAGGGTTGGCAGTGCTTGCGAGTCTGACTGTCACTCCTACTATCCGTCGTCAGGTGACAGAGGCTCAGCATGCGGACCCTGAGTTGCCCCGGATTCTTGCGATGGCTGATGTGGAGCTCGGCGAGGACGGTGCTGCGAGGTTTCGTGGCAGGTTGTACGTCCCAGCGGAGGAGCAGGTTCGTCGTGCGGTGTTACGCGAGGCTCATGGGAGCAGGTACACTGTGCACCCGGGTGCGACGAAGATGTATCGGAACTTGCGAAGGCAATTTTGGTGGCCTGGCATGAAGAGAGATGTTGCCGAATTTGTGGCCAGGTGCCTGATCTGTCAGCAGGTGAAGGCGGAGCATCAGCGACCAGGAGGTACTCTCCAGCCCTTGGATGTTCCTGCTTGGAAGTGGGACCATGTGACCACAGATTTTGTGGTGGGGTTGCCAAGGACCCCGAGTGGGCAGGACAGTATTTGGTTACTGGTGGATCGGCTGACGAAGGTGACTCGATTGTTACCGGTCAAGGTCAGCTGGAGCGTGTCCAGGTTGGCTCGTCTGTATGTGGAGCGGATCGTTCCGTTGCATGGGGTTCCCATTTCGATTGTGTCGGATCGGGATCCGCGCTTCACTTCTGGATTCTGGAGGGGTTTCCAGCGAGCTCTTGGCACGGAGTTGGCATTTAGCTCGGCGTATCATCCACAGTCAGATGGTCAGTCTGAGAGGACCATTCAGACTTTGGAGGACATGCTGAGATCCTGCTGCCTGGAGTGGCAGGGGAGTTGGATTCATCACCTACCGTTGGTGGAGTTTGCCTATAACAACAGCTATCATTCGAGCATCGGCATGGCTCCCTATGAGGCTCTGTATGGGCGTCCTTGTCGGACTCCACTTGATTGGTTTGAGGTGGGTGAGCGTGTTTTGACGGGACCAGAGTTGGTGCAGCAATGTGTGGACGTTGTGCACCTGGTTCGTCAGAACATGTTGGCGGCCCAGAGTCGGCAGAAGAGCTATGCTGACCGTAGGCGGCGGCCTCTCGAGTTTGCCGTAGGCGATCATGTGTTCTTGAGAGTTTCTCCGATGAAGGGGGTGATGCGTTTTGGACGGCGTGGGAAGCTGAGTCCCCGCTATATTGGTCCTTTCGCGATTGTGGAACGCATCGGTGAGGTTGCTTACCGGTTGCAGTTACCTCCTGAGTTGGCGTCGGTGCATGACGTGTTCCACGTCTCGATGTTGCGGAAGTATATGCCCGATGACTCTCATGTGCTCGAGTTTTCTGTTTGGCCTGAGGTGACTCCAGATCTTTCTCTCCCAGAGTTTCCGATCCGCGTGGAGGATAGGCGAGAGCAGCGCCTGCGGAACAAGGTCATTCCCTTGGTAAAGGTCGTGTGGCAGCGACACTCTGGTGGTGAGGCTTCGTGGGAACGTGAGGACGAGATGCGTCAGCAGTTCCCGTATCTGTTTGAGTGAGTCTTCCTCTTCTTTCCCCGTTGGTTGTTCTCAATTTCGAGGACGAAATTCCTTAAGGGGGGAGGGCTGTAATATCCCGGACCTTTCGGATCCTTCTTCGTGGGTCCCGGATCTGGTTTTCGGAGCGGCCAGCTCTGTTGTGTCCGAAATTTCGTTTCGGACATCTTTCGTGTTCGGATCGGCGCGATCCGGAGTCGTTTCGGAGGCCCGGAGGCGTTCCGCGGCTTTTCCGCGTGTGTTTTCCGATTCCCGGTGTGTGTTTCGGCTTTTCCTTCGGACGCTCGCTGCGGGTTAACTGGGCCGTTCACCCGGGCACGAGTGGTACCGTTGCGATCGGTGCGTTCCGAGGATTCCAGAAATGTATTTTTCTATTTTTCGGTATTTTTCCGAAAATTCGCATTTTCTATAAATCCTAATCCTTTTTCTTTTCTTTTTCCCTTTTCTCTTTCTTCTTCCTCTCCCTCTCTCTCGCGACCGTGAGCCCCCCTCTCTCTCTCTCTCTCCCATTCGGACGTGGCGAGCCCCTCTCCGGCTACGGACGGCGGCGGGGCGACGGCGCGGACGCGTGGGCGACGGTGAGGCGATCTCGTGGGCGTGCGGCGAGCGTGGGAAGCGTCGGGAGATCGTGAAGCTTCGAGTATTCTTCGTGATTCGTGATCGATTCGGCGGAGCATTCGCTCCATCGAGGTAGGGTGACGTTCCTTAGCCTCATGCCGTTCTTTTCCGTGATTTATAGGCCGCGGGGAGGCCGACAGGGGATCATTTGAGCGTTTTTGGGTTTTTCCATGATTTGGGGAGAGCTCGCCCGATCTATGGATTCAATGCATGGATTCGTGTTTTGAGGGCCTAGAATCATGCTAGGGGTCCCCAGGGGTCTTCCCCTTTGTTTTCCCCCTCTCCTATGGAGGTATGGGGGCGTGGTTAGAATTTTTGGGCGTTCTTACCGTTTTCGGCCGCGGACTGAGAACGCGCTATACTCCAGTAGCGCGTTCTTGGAGGTCGCGCTGCCCCGACCGAGCGCGTTCATCGGAGAAGATGAACAGTTTGGCGGTTCGTGTCGCGCTATGAGAAGATGAACAGTTTGGCGGTTCGTGTCGCGCTATGGGGCCCTAGCGCGATCATCATTGTCGCGCTAGGAGGACCTAGCGCGATGGTCCCTGTCGCGCTAGGTATCCCTAGCGCGATGGTCCGTGTCGCGCTATGGGGCCATAGCGCGACAACCCTTGTTGCGCTAGGGGACCCTAGCGCGACATGACCTGTCGCGCTAGGTGGCCCTAGCGCGATTTGGTTCGTTGTTGGGTGTTCCCCTTGGGCCGTGTGTGCGTCCCGGGCACCCCGTGGAGTTCCGTGACCGTGTTTTTGGTGTCCAGAAGTCCCGTTCGCCTCGGTCAGGCGTTTGACCGTGGGCAATGCGTCTGTTTCTTTTCCGACCATGGTCACCGTGCGACGGGGCTGGTGCGTGGGGTGATTCCCACACGTTGTCGGTTTCGGACGTTGTTTTCCGTTGACTCGAGAGTCTACTCCTTCAGTGACCCTCCACTAGTCGTAGCCCACCAGTACGAGGTGCTGGTCTCACCTGGGAGTGGTGTACGGGCACCCACCTTTCGAGACGGTTTGTGGACCGGTTACCGTAGGCCCCTCGTCGTAGCCAGAGTCCGGCTGCGGGGGAAAACCGATCAGAGGGCCAGACCTAGGACGCGTGGTCTGTGTGTGCACACGTGGTTGGGGGCGGTTGGACCCACGTCGACGGGCGTGACCCCAGCTAGTTACTTGTTTGTGGTTACTTGTACGGTGTTTGCGCCTCGGGTAGGACCTACCACGTCAGGCGGTTCACCTGCGGTGCGGTATAAGACGTCAGGGGACGCTACCGGCTGTGCTTCTAGTGGGTGGTACTCCTGTCGAGTACGGAGTGTTAGACTGTCAGTCGTGTGTTTCCGACCTTCGGGTTTTGGCGGTTCGACCGTTGAGTTTCGGTCTTCTCGTACCGTGGCACGTGTGTCGATTTGCGTGCCGTAGGGTCTAGTTCTGTAGAGTACAGGGCTTTCCTTTCCGAGATACTTTCCTACCGCTAGAGTAGTGGTTTCTCATTTTTTTTGAGGTAGGGTTCGAGTGATCCCTACTGAGTCTTGTTCTGAGACTCATTCCCTGCGTGTTTTCACCGTGTTTCAGGTGAGGCGCCACCTTCGGGGAGCGCGTCAGGAGCGCAGCGTGGTGCGGGTGCCCAGAGGTAGTGCCAGAGGTCAGAGCCGGGGGATGCCCCGTGTAGCTGTACTTTTCTTTCTTGTCACTGTACTAGTCGTGGACTGCTGTTATTATTGTTCTTTATTGGGGACCATGTAAATTGTTAATTTATTTCCTGCTTAATATTATAACTGTTTAATTCCTGCAATTATCTGTGATGCTTATGTAGTCTCCACACCATCCTTTTAACCCTTCCGAGTCTTCGGACTCGTGAGTGGTGGTACGAGTCTCGGGTTATCGGGCCTTCCCGGTAATCGGATTCTCGGGTCGTTACAGCGCGTTACTTGGCTTCGTGTGTTTAGTAGAGTGTTAGGGTGGTGTGTGCGACGGCCTAGCCTCCGTCCGCCGTTTGGAGAGCGACGGCTTGGCCTTCATCCAGCGTTTGGTGAGTAACGGCCTGATCTAGACCGTTGTTTGCTTGTAGCGGTCTAGGGCCCGTGCGTTACTTCCCAGGTGCCTTAGTTTTCCGCCCGTTGATTCCTGTGTGTCTTGGCTTGTCCTTGTGGTCTACCCGTTGTCCCGTGGATGTCTCCCGACGTCCTATGAGGGTTAAGACTACGTTGTAAGGTAGCCATGAGTCTTTTTGCTTGTGGTAGGATTCCTTATCCTATCTTTGTTTGTGCTTGTCTGGGTTTCGGTCAACCCGGTGTGACCCAGTGGTTGACATGCGACCTAGCGCGTGCGTGTCTTGGCGGTTCTGTCCTATCCGAGACACTGCTTCTGGATGCTTCGAGGTGTTGCTCTACCTCAGTTTGCATGTCCAGCTGTGCTGAGGGTTCTTGATGTTTCCCTCATGTCTCCGTGTGTTGTTTTCTGCGGAGCTTGTTTTCTTCTGGCTTAGGATTAGACCGATTGGCGGCTTGTTCCGCTGCTTGTGACGATCTTGCCTTTGAGTCGTTCGACTCGGGATCGTTATGTTGTAGGTCTAGTTACCTGGTCCTGAGTCTGTTGGCAGTTGTTTAGCTGCCTTGGTGCTTCGTTTTGCACGTGACGGGCTTTCCTTAGCTGTCTGTGCTGTAGCGCCTGTGTTTCAGAGTTCGTACCTTGTGAGCCTCCCCTAGTTGTTGTGGCCCTAGGCTGTCTGCCGACCCACCGGGAGTGGTGGAGGGGTTCTTTTCCTGTGGCGTTTGGTACGTACGGTTTTTAAGCTAGTTCCGTAGGCCCCGGCCAGCGGTAGCGTCCTACCGAGGGGAATACTAGCTAGAGGCCTGGCCTAGGTAGTGGTCAGTGTGTGCACACGTAGTCAGGGACTGGGGACTTGCGCCGACGGGCGTGGCCCTGACTAGTCACTCGCAGTTGGTGCCGTTCCTTGGGACTTCTGTTCCTTGGATCTGGTTCTGGGTGTGTCTTGTCCTTGAGTGACATGACACGTTTAGCGCAGTGTAAGTCGTCAGTGGACGCATCTGGTTATTCTTCTGGGAGGAGGGTGCTCCTGTCACTCGGTGCTGTGACTCTCACGTTTTCTTGTGCGCTGTGACCTTTGCGCTGCCCTCTTGTGGCTGTACTCGAGGTCAGTGTTCTGTCGTTGGCATGACATTCTCGTCATGCGTGGGGCTGCGTGCACGACGTCTCCCGTCGTGTTTTATGTGTGTTTCCGATGTCGGCATCTGCCTTCGCCCTTGTTTTGGCTGACGGATTGGGTTACCCTGCTACGCGAGTTTGGGGTCGACCGTCTGTTGCCGTTTGAAGTAGCTTAGGGTGCCGAGTTCTCCTCGGTGGCCGTTGTTCCGTGTTTTACGGCCTCGCTCTTCTTTGTTGTTGAGCTCCCCTCTCCTGCCTGTTCCCTCCTCCTGCTGTGCCTGTTCTGTTTACAGCTTTGTAGTGTAGCTTTTCCTGCTTTGCTGCACCTGCTATTTTTGTTGTTGCTTCCGTTGCTCTGCGCGTTTGCCAGTGGGGATCCGCGTGACCCCTACTGAGTTTCTGTTGAGACTCACCCCTGCTGCTTTTCAGGTGGGTTTCGTCGTCTGCCTCTACTGTTCCTCCTGGTGGAGTGCGTTCGTTGTAGCTGCCAGCTGTGCCTGCGTCGGGTCTCTCCCGACTTCAGGGTACGTTTCTTCCCGTCAGACTGTACTGTGATTGACTTGCTATCTTTCCTTTGGGCTGGACTCTGTGTATAATTGTAAAATTTGAATTATTAATGAAAAAGTAATTTTATTTCTGCTACTTTAGCAATCCATTGTAATGAAATTTAATTGCTTACTGTTATATTTGCTGGCTTCAATGTATTCCACACACACTCCTTTAACCCTTCAGGGGCCTCATCAGCCTCTTGGGTGGCTTCCCCAGTTCTTGGTATCGGTGTATCGATGTTATCGGCATATCGGTATCCTGAACTCTGGGTCGCTACAGCTGGTATCAGAGCATTATCGTGTGAAATACATGGAAATCCAGATATACAGTTACCAGAGTCCTTAAGGTCCAGTACAGTCTCTTGCTGGCGTAGGTGTTGCGATGTTTATCGCGGTGCTTTTTGTGTGTGGTCTTGTACGTGCTTGATTGGCACTGTACAAGATGGTTTTGCTCTCGTCGGGATGTGACGAGGAGCTTTGTTCGATTTTGAAGTTGGTCTCGATCGTATTGCGCTTGGCAGTGTTTGTCGGTTGGCATGAACCTGCAACGCATTGTTCGAGCTGTTTTCTGTGTTTTGCTCAGGTGGCTTATGACTTTTAGCGTTGGTGTGATGGCCATGCACGTTTTTACGTTGCTTTGGTTGTCCCAGCTTAAGTCTGTTCAGCTCCTGATGTGTTTCACTTCTGTTGAAGTGCTCGATTAGATCCCATATGAGAGAAGTTGCTCAGGCGAGCCTAGGATTTTCCCTTCCTGGCAAGCTTTCGTGGTTGAGCTTTTTGCTTCTTGTCCCTTCTGGTGGAATCTTTTCGAGATTTGCCTTGGAGTTGCTGTCTTAGTATTGCCTTTGTCCTGTGTCTGCTTAAGTGTGGACAGCCTTGCTTTGAGCCTGATCTGCTCCTTGTTGTACGGTTGCTTGGCTTTGGACTCCAAGATGGTGTTAAGAGCTGTCGTGTACCGTATTTGTCGTGCTGTGTCTAACGGCCGATGTATTGTGAAGGCTCATTTATCATTTTCAGGACGTTAAGGTAAGCTGAGATTGCTGCTTTCCTTGTGCTTTGTGCCGAAGCTGGTGCTCTTCTCTTGTTGCACTTAGGCTCCTTGTGATCGGTTATTCGCTGGATCGGTACTCGTGGCGTGTTAATTGTGATCTTTGTTGATTGTGATGACGCCTGGTGTGCGCTGAGATGCGACTACCGAGGTTGTTCTGTCGCCTGTGCACGTTATTGAGAGCGCAGTAGAAGTATGTGGGTTGGCTACCCATGGGTTTAGAATCGTGTTTTCGAGTTTCGGGCCGGTCGAGAGAATTGTTCTTTCTCGTGGTGGCTTTGTCTTAGCTTCCTGTGCCTTGACATGGCTGTGACCGTGCCGTGTGGTGTCGGTTGCCCGTTTACTGATGATATCGGCATGTGCGAGTGTTGGGGAAATTGTCAGCGTTTCTTGCTGATTGAGTACCCTCTACTCTGCATTTTTCTTTCTTGGGTGTTGTGCTCTTGAGGCGTGTTGCTAGTCCTTGAGATGCGTTCCCCGAGAGTGTTGTCATTTCTCGTTGTTGTGGGTCTTCTCTTGGTGAGCAGTCTGATACGTGACCTGTCCCTTGTGGTCGTGTGCTCAGCTGTTCCTGTGCCTTGTTGTGACCCTGCTTGCAGATGTGTTCCTTGGCACTGCATGTTGTGCGGAGCCAGAATTCTGCAGGTGCTGCCGTTGTGTTGTTTTGGCGCTGTTTCTTTATGATTTTGTGTTCTTGCTTTGGACCATTGTCTTGTCAGTTGGCTTTGCGGTGCTCCCTCTTTCCGGTAGAGTTAGCTTGCGACTTGATCAGATGTGATGTCTGAGTGAGTGCTGACTTGATGATGTTTGTGGTCCAATGGTGTTGTTGTCGTTGGCGTTCTCTGTGCCAGGTGTTCCCTGTTGCCTTTTGGCACTAGAGCCGATGATGTGGTTGAGCTGTCAGCTGTGAGGACTGTGTTTCCTTGTGTAAGCTGCTGCTTGCCGTGTTGTTATCGTGTTTTTCGGTGTTGTTTCTCGGAATGTGGCAGTCGTGTCTCCTGTCCTGTGAGACGTGAACGACGTTGCCCTTGCTTCGGAGGTGTCAGCTGTGTTCACTTTGGTACCATGCTCGTGCTGTGGACTTGCTATCTTGGAAGCTAGAGTGTGTACCTGTAATGGTGATATGACGGTGTTCCTCTGAGCTGTGTTTTTCGAATTTTGTGTTATTGGGTTGTTCTCCCTTGCTTCTCCTTGATTAGTCCTTAATTTCGAGGGCGAAATTTCTTAAAGGAGGGGAGGATGTAATAACCCGGATCCTTGGCGGATCTTTGCTGAATCCTTTGCAGGTCTCGTAGGATCTTTGCTGGATCTTTCGGATCTGTTTCGGATTGGTTTCGTTGAGTTTCGGTTCGCTTTGGTGGCTTCCGAGTTGAGTTTGACGAGCCGTGTGGATTTTTCTCACGTACTAGTCACGGAACCCTACGGTGAGTTTATTTGTCAATTCTCAAGCTCGTGGATGCTACTGCAACGATGTACTCTTCGAGCCGGTCGTTTCGGCTATTTTTGCGTATTTTTCTGAATTTGTGCATTTTCGGCGCATTTTCGGAATTTTCAGAAATTAGGAAAATTTCTTAATTTCTTTCCTTTTTCTTTTCCTTTTCTCTCTCCCCTTCTCATTCCGCCGCGTTCGTCTCTCTCTCCCGTTCTCTCTCGTTCTCTCCCCTTTTCGGCTCCGGCTGCAGACGGAGGCATGCGTGGGCGAGGTGGCGAGGCCGTGGAGCAGTCGAGGTGCGCGATGGGGCGAGGATCAGATCGATTCTGGCGCGATCCCGTTCGGTGGATTCAAAGCCGGTGAAATCGGTTCGCGAGTGGTTTTCGACGTGGTTTAGTCCCTTCGGGGCATGGTTTCTTCGGTGGAGGTAGGGTGACTGATCCTTACTTCGTCTGCTTCGTTTTCCCTGCCATTGCACGGCGTTCGGCTAGGAAACGAGCGTGTTTGGGCTTGTTTTGCCTAAACCGTGATTTTCGTGGTTTTTAGGGTCGGCCGGTAAACGACGACTGTTTGCGGCGTAGTTAGTTTCTAACTGACCGCAGGGATGTTAGGATCCCACCCACGTTAATTTCGCGTGATTTGGTGTTCATTCGAGGCCGGTAGAAGCCCGGGAACCTCGGTGACCCACTTTGGGTTGATTTGATGAAATCGCCCGGATCTTGTGTTTTCGAGCTTGCATGTGGGCGTTTTGGCCCTTGAGTGTTGTTATTCGTCGATTAGGTGTGTTTCCCCTGCGTTTTGGCGTGAATGAGGCGTGGAACGGGCCGATTTGGCCATTCCTCTATTTTCCCGCCGTAACCGAAGTAGCGGTCTTGCCAGCGACCGTTACTTGGGCCCTACGACTGACCGTCGTTTGGTCTGAGTCATTTTTTAGCTCTTTTGCTTCTGGGTATGTGACGGCCCAAAAGTGGTGCGTCACTCCCGTGTAACGCGCCAGTGCCTGGCCGTTACTTTGCTTTTGTCGTTTTGCTTTGGGGTTAAGTCGGTTGGTCTAACGCGCTTGACCCAGGGCGTTGGATGGAAGCGGCGCGCCTTGCCCAGGCCGTTGCTTGCCGGTTGACTGAAGTTGACTCGTTGAGGCGGTGCCTTCAACGGTCGAGCCCTATCCATCGTTTGAGTGTAACGGTAGAGCCCCTGGCCGTTACATTCTGCTTTGGCTGAGGCTGGGTTTGCTGCACCGTTGGAAGTGACGGTGGAGTCCCCGTGCGTCGTTTATGAGTAACGCGCTCGCCTCCGTCCGTCGTTTGCTGTTTGTGCTGGGTTGAGGGTGGCTATGCCGTTGGAAGTAACGGATAGGCCCCTGCGCGTCGTTTGTCTCTAACGGCCCTCCCCTGCCGCGTCGTTTGTGAGTAACGCGCCTGGCGTTGCGCGTTGCTTCGTTTTGGTTTGGGTGGCTGTGCACGTTGTGAATAACGCGCCTGCTCCCGTGCGTCGTTTGGTTGTAACGCGCCTGGCTTTGCGCGTTACTTGGCTTCGTGTGTTTAGTAGAGTGTTAGGGTGGTGTGTGCGACGGCCTAGCCTCCGTCCGCCGTTTGGAGAGCGACGGCTTGGCCTTCGTCCGTCGTTTGGTGAGTAACGGCCTGATCTAGACCGTCGTTTGCTTGTAGCGGTCTAGGGCCCGTGCGTTACTTCCCAGGTGCCTTGGTTTTCCGCCCGTTGATTCCTGTGTGTCTTGGCTTGTCCTTGTGGTCTACCCGTTGTCCCGTGGATGTCTCCCGACGTCCTATGAGGGTTAAGACTACGTTGTAAGGTAGCCAGGAGTCTTTTTGCTTGTGGTAGGATTCCTTATCCTACCTTTGTTTGTGCTTGTCTGGGTTTCGGTCAACCCGGTGTGACCCAGTGGTTGACATGCGACCTAGCGCGTGCGTGTCTTGGCGATTCTGTCATGTCCGAGACACTGCTTCTGGATGTTTCGAGGTGTTGCTCTACCTCAGTTTGCGTGTCCAGCTGTGCTGAGGGTTCTTGATGTTTCCCTTAGGTCTCCGTGTGTTATTTTCTGCGGAGCCTGTTTTCTTCTGGCTTAGGATTAGACCGATTGGCGGCTTGTTCCGCTGCTTGTGACGATCTTACCTTTGAGTCGTTCGACTCGGGATCGTTACGTTGTAGGTCTAGTTACCTGGTCCTGAGTCTATTGGCAGTTGTTTAGCTGCCTTGGTGCTTCGTTTTGCACGTGACGGGCTTTCCTTAGCTGTCTGTGCTGTAGCGCCTGTGTTTCAGAGTTCGTACCTTGTGAGCCTCCCCTAGTTGTTGTGGCCCTAGGCTGTCTGCCGACCCACCGGGAGTGGTGGAGGGGTTCTTTTCCTGTGGCGTTTGGTACGTATGGTTTTTAAGCTAGTTCCGTAGACCCCAGCCAGCGGTAGCGTCCTACCGAGGGGAATACTAGCTAGAGGCCTGGCCTAGGTAGTGGTCAGTGTATGCACACGTGGTCAGGGACTGGGGACTTGCACCGACGGGCGTGGCCCTGACTAGTCACTCGCAGTTGGTGCCGTTCCTTGGGACTTCTGTTCCTTGGATCTGGTTCTGGGTGTGTCTTGTCCTTGAGTGACATGACACGTTTAGCGCAGTGTAAGTCGTCAGTGGACGCATCTGGTTATTCTTCTGGGAGGAGGGTGCTCCTGTCACTCGGTGCTGTGACTCTCGCGTTTTCTTGTGCGTTGTGACCTTTGCGAGCTGCCCTCTTGTGGCTGTACTCGAGGTCAGTGGTCTGTCGTTCGCATGACATTCTCGTCATGCGTGGGGCTGCGTGCACGACGTCTCCCGTCGTGTTTTGTATGTGTTTTCGGTGTCGGCGTCTGCCTTCGCCCTTGTTTTGGCTGACGGATTGGGTTACCCTACTGCGCGAGTTTGGGGTCGACCGTCTGTTGCCGTTTGAAGTAGCTTAGGGTGCCGAGTTCTCCTCGGTGGCCGTTGTTCCGTGTTTTACGGCCTCGCTCTTCTTTGTTGTTGAGCTCCCCTCTCCTGCCTGTTCCCTACTCCTGCTGTACCTGTTCTGTTTACAGCTTTGTAATGTAGCTTTTCCTGCTTTGCTGCACCTGCTGTTTTTGTTGTTGCTTCCGTTGCTCTGCGCGTTTGCCAGTGGGGATCCGCGTGACCCCTACTGAGTTTCTGTTGAGACTCACCCCTGCTGCTTTTCAAGTGGGTTTCGTCGTCTGCCTCTACTGTTCCTGGTGGAGTGCGTTCGTTGTAGCTACCAGCTGTGCCTGCGTCGGGTCTCTCCCGACTTCAGGGTACGTTTCTTCCCGTCAGACTGTACTGTGATTGACTTGCTGTCTTTCCTTTGGGCTGGACTCTGTGTATAATTGTAAAATTTGAATTATTAACGAAAAAGTAATTTTATTTCTGCTACTTTAGCAATCCATTGTAATGAAATTTAATTGCTTACTGTTATATCTGCTGGCTTCAATGTATTCCACACACACTCCTTTAACCCTTCAGGGGCCTCATCAGCCTCTTGGGTGGCTTCCCCAGTTCTTGGTATCGGTGTATCGATGTTATCGGTATATCGGTATCCTGAACTCTGGGTCGCTACATAGGAGCTTCCCACGAAAGAGGGGTTTAAAAAGAGAAAAAGAATTGAAAAAATTATGGTTCGCCAACTCGATCCGAGTCTAGGTGACTCGGACATATCTACTCGGATCCACAAAAAATTCAAGACATGATCCGGTCGACTCCAACCAAGTCGCTCCTCCCCCTCTTTCTACCCTTCTTAGTGACCTTCTAAGCGTGCTCTGACGAGGATTCGATGGTGGCGGCGAGAATCCAACGATGATAGACGATGAGATCTAGTAGTTGCGACGATGATCTAGCCAAAAGGGGCATTGCCAGCCGCAGTGAGGGACGGCTGGGGGTGGGACGAGGGCACCGGAGTGGGCTTCTGTGATGCGTCAGGGTGAGGGAAGAAAATGCTGTTGGGATGTGAGGACCCCGGGATGGAGAAAGAAAGGTATGTCGAGTGGGGTGGGAGACGTATCATACCAGATCAGAGTGATCGCGATCCAAATATGAATCACCGATATTGTGATCCCTCCGTATTTTGATGATAACAAAGTCCGTGCATGTTGGACTAATCACTATCTCCAAGTGAATGCGCAACGAATAGTGATGGGCTCATACTTAGAATTAAGTTAATCGTTGGAAAATTAATAGGCTGACAAATATTAATATTAACTTAATTTCAGTTATTTTAAAGATAACAAAAACCTGGATTAATGATATCAAAACTGTGCATCAATTGTGCACAAAACTTTGATTATTCATAATAAAAATAAAACTCTAATTATTGATGGTAATAATAAAACTTTGGATTCATGATGACAAAATCTTAATGATTAATGTTAATGAAAATAAAATCTTAAGTATAATAAAGGTGTTGCAAAACATAAATTCACTCAGGATTCACATAGACAATAAAATTCAAGAGCTTTCATGTCTTAGGCGCAGGAAAATAAGACTATCTCCACATAGGTGCATCAACTTAAAAACTAAATTAGCACAGTCGCTACTACGGGATTCGGCTAAGTACATTATAGGTGCATCAATTTAAAAGCCAAACTCACATAGGCACTAAAGAGAAGCTAGGGACACTTAGACGCAGCAAAATCCATATAGGCGCTGTAAAATAAGGATAAAGTCATATAGGCACTGAAGACCATCAGCTAAGTTTAACATAAGCGCTGATTAGTTGAAGCATCACTCACTTGATCGCTATGTTAGTCACTGCTACATACCCAAAGGTACAATTACTTAGGCGCTACGAGTTTAAAGAACTTAGACGTTGAAAACACAAGCAATGTTAGTTTCACGTAGGCCCATTAAACTCATATAGACGCACTAAAACTCATATAGTCATTGAAACACAAGCTAAGTTGACTTAGTCACCAGACTAAAGCGCACTTAACAACAACATAGGCAGAGTTTACATAGCCATAGACTTAGGCGCATTAAAAGACACATAGGCGCATGAAAAGTCACTGAGGCACAGAATATAATCGCAACAATGATAAGCACAGAACTTAAGTTGACATAGTCGCATGAGTTCACATTGTCGCTAAATTCTTCGACTGTCTCAACAATGGCTATATGAGATAATCAATTATCTCAAACCTTAAGAACACCTATCTGTTAACATAGTCGCTAGTATTCAACTATCTAAGTAGCATAGGCGCAAGACATCACATAGGCACACTTCCATCGCTTATCTCAACAATCGCCTGTCTTATAACTTACTCGCATAGACTTAGACTATCTCAAACTTACAAACGCCTATCTAAAAGGTTACATGCATATATTGCCAAAAATCACATATCTTAATAAATCTCACTTAATTGATATAGGCGCTAGAATTCCTTCGACTATCTCACAACATAATCTTAAAAGGTCGCCTATCTCAATAACATAGTTGAATGGATATCAACTATGTTCACCTAGTTAGTGACTTAGTCGCACAAAGGATCATCTATCTGACTAAGACTTATGTTTAAAACTATTCTCTTATAAATATAAGATAGTTGCAGTATAACACCGTGGTCGCCTAAAAAATTTGGCATCTGTAAACCTCCTACAACACACCTAGGCTGGGAATACGACCGTCTCCAAGATGCACTGCTATGGGACTCAGCTGGACGGCTCGACAGTGAAAGAAGAATATGAAGAGGACTCAACGGGCGAGCCCCGAATTGAAAGGCCCCTTCGTCCACCAACAACTCACGCCCAAGTGGACGAACTAAAATGACATGAGACTAAGGCTTTCCTGAGTGAACACACACTGCTACGGGTCGGCCACAGACCCCTAGCAGTGAAGAATATGACGGAGGGCTCGAGACTTCTGAGTTCCCGAAGAAGGTCAACAATTGTAGCGGCGAGGCACTCGCCGTCAACCTGCATCCAGATGAGCGAGCGGAGCCTTAAGCCGGAGGGAAGCGAGGCACCCTCCAATAATAGATCCCTGCGAGCCGATCTGGGAAGGCCGGGAATGGTAAGTCCCAAAGGGTAGTGACTTGGTGCCGTTTAACCGACAGGGCCACCTTGGTCCATTTAACCGCCAGCTAATGGGGTCTACCCCATTCAATCGGAAACACTTAACCGGTGACCCTGTCTAGGTACTTAACCGGTTGCCCCCCATGGGCATTCAACCGACAGGCCCCCATGGGAATTTAACCGACAGGTCCCAAGAACCATTTAACCAACATGCCCCAAGAATCGTTTAACCTGTAGACTCTAACAGGCGCTTAACTGGTGGCGCTTAACCGGTGCCTTCCCGATGCCGCTTAACCGATAGCCCATGTTCGGCCCTTAACCGGTGGCTCCCCTGTGCCTCTTAACCGGTGGCTTGATTGGGGGCATTTAAATTGGTCGCTCCACTATGGCGCTTAACCGGTGGCCCGCTGGGGCCAATTAACCAGTGGCAATCCCCTTAATCGGTAGGGAAGCTTTTAACTGGTGGTGACCCCTCTACCAACAGCGGATGAATTAAAAGGGAGGTGCGGTCCAAGCTACAGAAGCTGCCTGAAATGGCAATGGCTGACTTGCTCAGCAACCACTGATTCTTGCTAGTGATGCCCCACGGCAACCCCTTTGTCTGACGCGCAACGGTCATCACAGGCAAGTACGATGGCGACAACTTCCTCGTTCGAGCAAGCTTCGAAGAGCCTCTGCTGCTGCCAACCTCCTGCCCCCTACGAAGAAGGAAAAGTGGCAATCGAGGAACGAAAAGAAAAATGAAAAGGCTCAGCCGAAAGGATATTGGGTGGGCCACTCTCCTGAAGAGAAATTCTTATCACTCCCCTATATATAGGGAGCATGAGACGAACAAACAACAACAACATATGTGAGGCGGAGAGGAAAGGAAAAGGCTGAGTGTGGGTAGAGGTGAGGAGAAGAAGAAGGGAGCTGGGCAAGAGGGAGTCAGTACTCCTCTTCCTCCCCACTGCCTGCTATGTCTTCCCCTTTCTAATGTCATTTTTGCTTCTCTCATTTTCTTCGTATACTCTGTATGCATGTAGCCCGTTCAGCAAGAAGAAATGAAAGTCCTAGAGTGCTTAAGTGCAAAAGTTGTATTTCTCTCTACTTCATTTGTGCTTCCTCTATATTCCCTTTGTTCAACCATATGCTTCACGAGTAAATCATTGTCACGTCCCGACGCGGAATATCGGGAGCGCGAGCGAGTCGTAAACAATCGTGTCGAATCAGAGTAAGTACAAATTTATTTCTAAAGTCAGAAATGAATGAAAAAATAATACTTTTATTCCATCAAAATGAAGTTTACGTCACTAATTCATAAGTCATAAAGGCAAATTACAACTTCCAATCCCAAAGTACATCATTCTTGTAAAAACACTAATGATCTACATAAACCTAGGTAAAAAGGAAAATCACTCTCTCACTCTTGTCCATTCCCTTGTTCATTTTTATTTCATACAATAATTAACCAAAACGTAGGGTGAGCTAAAAGCTCAGTAAGATTTTATATCTCTAATAACCATGTAATTTTTAAGTATTAACAATTTAAGTAATTTTCTAACTTGTATCGGGAAGTGTATAAATATGAATGGAATTTCCAAGTAATTGAGATAATATGATATCAAGATGAATTTCCAAGTAATGCCTTTGAATAAGTAAAGAATTTCATGTAATTGGTCATTTTCACGCAAGTCAAGTAATTCATGTAATTTTCAAGTAAACAAGTAACAAGTACGAATAGTGGAATGTCGTAAAAATCTAGCAAGTCATGCATTTCGGTGCAATGCTACACCGTGGTCAATCAACTCCTATGGGCATAAGTACTTTCAGGCGCTCCTCCCAGGACCAGATCGGGGCCCATTAATGTCAGACATTGGGTCGGTGGATCATAAGATCCCAAGTACGTTTAGACATCCACTTAACACTGTGGCCAATGAATTTCAAGAATAAGCTTATTTGTAAAAAGTATAGATTTGACAAAAATTTCAGAAGTAGCAAGAGAAGTGAATAATTGATGTGACACCAAATGCAGCGGAGGATAATGAAACCAAATTTTGATGTGACGCGACTCCCTTGGACTTAGGATAGCAAGCAACACTATGAGTCGGCAACGTCACACATGCGGTTTCACTCGCGGAAGCACGCTCGGATCCGTAGGAGGACCGGCGATGGTGGTGAGGGTCCGAGTTTGGACCTTGCGGCTCCAAGGGTCGGCCGGATAGGGATAGATCCCAATGGGCCAGGGATGCCCGATTTCACGGGTAGTCGGCACGCCGAGGGCGTGGGATGTAATGGCTCTCTCTCAACTCGCCCCGCGGTGAACACTCGATTGGATTGAATTGCAGATCGGACACTCGCCTCACCTCCGACGGTAACTAAGAGCGATACTAAGCTAAGCAACAGTAAAAACCAGCAAGGGAGAGTGGCCAGGAGCTCACCTGATCGGCGTGAAGACGCCGATCCCGGGCGGAGACGAGGGCGAGCGGGGAAGTGTGGTCCCCGCACACTGCGCCGATGTAGCTTCAAAAACCTGTTTAAGTTTACATTCACTACACCTCGCGCAGGAGGGTGGTCTCAGGGGTGGGAATTAGTTGTATTACATTCAAACACAACCTCCACGCAGGGAGGGGCGGTGAGCCGGCCAAGCGGGGGCGGGAGATTCGCCGGAAGTCGGGCCAGTGAAGCCGAACGGAGTTCCCTGCTTGCTGTGATCACTGACAGCCCGCCGTTGTAGAGGTCGTAAATCACGTTCAGGAATTTTTCCGGACACGAGATCAGCTGCGTCGTCTTTGTAACTGAACCGGGGATGCCTCAGAATTTTGCCGATTTCTTCTGGGGAGGGTACTGGTTCGGGCTGGACTTTGAGCAGGATGACAGATCCTGGGCGCAGCCGCTCCTTGTTTCTGCCAACAACTTGCAGAAGTGGACCTGGTCGCTCCTGAATGCCGAATCACGAACCGTCAGACGTTCTGGAACCGTGGTCGAACCCTTTTTGCAGCAAAACTGGCGGGGAGGTCGCCGGAGGTCAGGGTGGCCTGGGGGACGCCGATGAGTGACTGTTGGCCGTAGAAGACTGGGGAGGGCAGTCCCGCGCGACTGAAGGAGAAAAATCAGAACATGGGCTCCCGGATGCCGACTGTACTTCTGTTTCATGCTCCTGGTCGGGGACAGGGGGAGGAAGATCTTTGAAGAAGAAACCTTAGCCTGATTCCGCCGTGGTTCGCCGTGGCAGAGCTTGCAAACTGGTTCTGATTCTCTGCAGAGGCTGCACCGCGTGGTCCAGGTTCTGTAGCTGCAGGTTGCAGACGCTGTCACGGGCACTCCCGAGCTCCAAATGGCACGAAACCAGTGGCGTCGTCTCCGTGGTTGAGGTGGCTTTCAGCAGGAGTCAACGGGGTTGCAATCAAAGGCCGTGGGCGGTTGGTGTGCCCTGAAGAGTAGGTACTGGTCGGTGCCGACTGCAGGAGACAGATCCGTGCGACTGAGGAAGAACGTTTGCAACTCTGGCTCTCGGATGCCGAATTAAGTTCCGCCTTCTGCTCCTGGAAGTAGACAGGGGGAGGAAGAACTTTGAAGAAGAGACTTCAGCCTGATTCCTCCACCGTTGGTCGTGAAGCAGCTTCCAATCGGGCTCAGGCTGGCTGCAGGTGGTGTCTGGCGCAGTCGGGGTAGAACAGCTCTCACGGGCGGTCACGAACTCGGAACTGGACGATTCCACCTCGCCTGCGAAGTGGACAGGACGTCCTTTCCAGAATGGTAAGGTATGCCCTCAGATGTCGCCGTATGAACGCAGGGGAGCTTCTGCAAGACGGACCGTCTTCTGTTACCTGCAGATGTGACCAAAGGGATGGGATGGTGGTGGGGTTAGGTTAAGGGGGATTGAAGTTTGTTAATGGAGGGAAAGGGGAGGTGTTTGCAGATGGGGGAGGGATGTGTGGGGGTGAAGAGAGGGGCGGAGCTGGTGGAATGGGGTGCTGGGGTGGAGGGGAGTGGGGGGGCCGAACCTAGGAGATGGGGGAGGGGAGTGGTCGGCCAAGGCTAGAGGGGTGGGGAGTGGTGCGCAAACTGATGGCTTGGGGTGTGAATGAGGGTGTGGGGAAGTGGGAGGGTTGCTTGGGGGAGAGGGAAGGTTGTCTTGGATGTTGGAAGATGTGTGGGGAATAGGGAGGGTTGTCTAGGGAAGGTGAATGGTTGCTTGGGAAGGTGGAATGAGTAATGGAGAGAGTAATGGGGCCTTGGGAGTTGAAGGGACTTGCCTAGGTGGCAAGTGAGGTGGCAAGGGGTGAGGAGAGAGGGGGAATTCAAAATTTAGAGAGAGAGAGGGAGGAGAGAGAGGGGAATTCGCCCCTAGGAGAGAGAGAGAGAACTAGAGAGAGAGAGCTAGAGAGAGAGATAGAAGACTCAAGGGGGATTCAAGTGGGTTTCAATTTTCATGCATTCATCAATTCCTTCAAAATGAGGAGTTGGGGTCCTATATATAGGGAATCCCCAATTACATAGAAGTCCCTGGAAAATAGACTAATAACAGAAGACCAAGGGGTGGGGAAGGGGGCGCCCATGGGCCAGGCCCAATGAAATGGCCCATTAAGGCCTACAACCCACTAACCTATTAAACCACTTAATGAATCCTTGGACTTAGGTAAATGACTAACTAACTTAGATAATAAACTCAATAAAAGGCAAAATTACATGATTATGACTCAAGAAAAATGTGGAAATTACATGGCAAGACTCAGAAAATGATGGCGAACAAAGTGGCGAGTAGCAGGACCCCACGGAGTGAAAGGGTAAGGGATGTCCCCATCAATAATAATTTTAAGGCATCATGTTTAACGACATTAAGTTATGGAATTCAAGAAAGAACGGTAACTAGGAAGAAAATTCAAGTAATTAGAGTTTAATAGAATTAATTTAATTCTATGGTTTAATCTTATGTGCATTTGGTTTACAAGTATTTAGACATATTTTCAGGAAGTTCTTGTTCATTAGAGATGCATTAGTTTAGCCAAAACGGTGATTTATTATTATAAAAATCAGAATTTTGGTATGATAATATATTTTTATGTCAAAAAATAATTCTAACTTGCTTAAAATAATGTTAACATGCTGAAAATAATTTTCATACATTAATTTACTGATAATATGATAAAAATAAATTTTTCATGTTAGATTTAATTTTTTCATGCTAAAAATTAATTTTTAACATGCTAAAATTAATACTTAACATGCTAAAATAATTAACTTACTGATAAGATGATAAAGATAAGTTTACCATGTTGATTACAGAAATTCTTTGATAACAACATAAATTTTATCATGCTAAAAATTATTTTTGTATATTTATTTACTAATTATTTGATTGAAAAATAGAATTATCATGCTGAAAAATAGTTTTAATACACTGAAAATAATTCCAACATGCCAAAAATAATTATAACATCTTAGAAATAATTTTATCATACTGGAAGAAATTTTATCATGCTGGAAGTAATTTTCATGCATCAACTTACTAATTATTTAATAAGAAATTAGGTTTAGCATGCACAAAAAAATAGTTTTAAATAGATTTAACATGCTGAAAATAGTTTTTATATCTCAGTATGTATAAAATAATTTTATCATGTTGGAAGTCACGTTTAACATGCTGGAAATATTTTTCATGCATTAATTTACTAATATAGTTAAAATTAGATTTTTACATGTAAAAATAATTTCATTCTACAAAAATAATTTTTAACATACTGTAAAAATTAAAACATGCTAATATTAACTTTTCTTACTTTTGGTGACTAAATACTTAAAATTATTAGAGATTCCAAATGTTATAATTCATATTGTGTTCATAATGTGTAGTGACTAATGTTTAGTCCCACATTGGAAGTTTAGAAATTTTACATGACATTATATGTTGGAGAGCTCACCCTTGGGTCAGGACCCAAGGGGTATAGGATGTGAGCTCAAGTTGTGAGTTGAATTAAGTGGATACAAAAATCTTAGTATATTTATTTATTTATTTATTTATTTGTGCCGCGCTCTTGCAGTATTATTTGGTTCTGAAAAAACTTATGAACGCGCTAGCCTCTGCTAGTGCGACCTCTCAGATCGCGCTACCCTTGGGTAGCGCATTCTGGATTCTTTTTCTTTTTCTTTTTAAAAAATCTGTTTGACCACAGAGGGTAGGAAAATACACTGTATGAACGCGCTATATCGGGACAACGCGTTCAGAACGTGCTACTGAGGTATAGCACGTTATGGACCTAATGAAAAAACGGGAATATCCCTCCAATAAAATGACCATAACTTACTCATTTCATAACGGAATTTAATAAATGAGCTATCAATGGAAAGAGGACAGAAAAATGAACAAGATGGCATGTTTTAATTAGAGTTTAGCCTGAGAGACACCTACCTTTTTGCAGATCTAAAGAAATATCTCCAAATATAAGAAAACCCTTTGATCTTCCAAATCTTCTTTCAAATATCCACCAATCTCCGCAGTAACGTAACCTTAACCTCCATGGATGATTTGAGGGTCGAATGGGGTTCTATTTATAGTCAAAACTTAGCCAAATTTGTCAAGATACCTTACCTAACAATGCCTAACTTTCCAACTCTGAATTAGAAGAAAATTCTAATTTTTCTTCTTAACCTAACCTCCATTTGGTGTGAAACCAATGTAAAAACGGCTGGTCCAAGGTGGGCTGTTAGGTAAGAGTCAATTTTTGTGTCAACCTTCTAGAATTGGGGTTATTTTAATCCTTTAAATTACATATTAAACACATGTTACGAATTTAGCTTAATTTAACCATCATTAAATCTTTTAATCTATTAATCCAGCCCATTTTGGAATATCCAATGGGTCAATTGTGATCCTAGTCCATTACATGGACTTTTATTAGGATTTCTATGATTTATCTAAGGTTTAAAACATTCAATCTCTATTTACTTCTAGTTATTTCAATAAACTAGTTTATTTCATATAGTAAAAATGTAATTTAATTATTTCATGAAAATTTTAATTACATAATAAAATTAAAATTTTTATTTCGCATTTTTAATTATCAGGTTTCTACAATCATGGTCTTATGGGGCCTGCAATATGAGTACTCGGATGAGCCCCCCCTAGGTAACGGCTCAGGACTTGCCCAATATCATGGGTAGGGCCTTGAGGCCAGCCCCTCAGAGGGTGCCTCCCTGCAGTCGGTTCGTTCCCGCAGATGTGCAATCTCCCCCTCTCTTGTTTGCTCCCCCCTTGGTGAGAAGGTCTACCAAGAAAGGGGCAGCATCTGGCTCCTTCCAAGCCAGGGTTGAGACCCAGATGCTATCGGTGCCATCACCAGTTGTATGACCTCTCTCTGTTGGACTCTTCTCTATCCACAGGGTGGCCTGGTGGTATATTTTTCCTATTTCAAGCGTTATTCCCTGAAGTTAGCAGTTCTAAAGAGTTTGACCATTAGGTCCTCCCCCATGGCCTTAAACGGCAAGCTCCCTCACTTGGCCGGTGACGTCCACCCAATGGAGAGTGTGCCCCATCCCGGGGACCTTCGCACCCTGAGAGAACACCCCATCGTTGTTCCCTTTAAGCTTGTGAACGAAGTCTACTTCGTTTATATTAATTAATCCCGTAGGGCTTTATGGTTCAAATGAGTTACCTACTATTAGTATAGATTATCTAGGATTAAGATTAAAGCAAACATTCACCTACAGTTCGTTTACGTTTCCTACGTTTTATTAACAACTCGAAAAATCATAAGAAAATACCTATTTGATAAAAGTCGTAGGCAATTACCTACTATAATTATTGTTTGTGAAAACTGCATAGGTAAATTATACCTACGTGATAAAAAATCATAGTAGAATACCTACGCGACATAAATCGTAGGTAATTATCTACTACTTTCGTCGTAGGTAAAATTACGTCGGTAAATCTTTACCTACACAAGAAAAAATTGTAGGTAAATACCTACACGATCCCGACAGGGGAAAGAATAATATGTCCAAATACCATCCGTCACAAATAGGGCCTTTGCGACGAATTTGGGGCGCAATAATTTTGTGACGGATTAATTTTCGTCTGAAAATCCGTGAGAAGACACATTTGTGACGGATTATCAGACGTATTTCAGACGGAGGTGGCCGTCACAAATTCTTGGTTACAAATTTCTGACAGTTTAATAATTCCGTCACAAATTTCGTTTGAAATTTCACACCGAATATTTTCCGTCACAAATTTCCGTCTGAAATTCGGTGTGTAGTTGCATATTTCAGACGGGATTTCCGACGAAAATTAATCCGTCACAAATTTTAGAAGGATATTTCCGTCACAAATTTCCGTCTGTAATTCCGCTTTTTCTAGTAGTGACTCCCTCTCACGGCCAAGATGGGTCGTGGATATTAATTGGATGGAGGTGGCAAGATAAGAAATATATGGAGTTGGGCCAAGACCATGCCCTGATACCATGTTGAATTTTATTAGATTGGGCCATCCAACTCAAAACCTTAAGGTGTTGAGTGGAGAGGGCACCACGATTATAATGACATTATATTTTGGTCCATATTCAATACGGGACTATTCTCTAACAATATGTAATGAAACATATATTTCAGTGTAAACAAGCAAACCTCTCACCTCGTATGGTGAAGGGCTCGCGACAGTTCCTCCGGACTTGCACGCGGGGAACCCGCGAAGTTCGAATTTGAGGGGTCACAAAGATTGATCTAATTTTCTTAGGCCCGCTTTGTTAACCAAATTGTCGGGAGGTTCTCGAACACGATGAGAGAGAATTAGGGGGGGGCACACTCTCCCTCGCACATATGTCGCTAACCGAGCCCGGGCACCGTGTTCGACCCTCTAGGGTCGAACACGGTATCTCCACTCGAAAATCAAAATGGGCCTTATAGATGTCGAGCCAGTCTCTACCTCAGCCACGCAATCCTCACAGACACGAATGTCGCCAACCATTCTGTGGATTCCACCTGATACGTGATCCAGATCTCTCAATCACTCAATTTTCTATTTTTGATGTGGCGTACTTTTTGAGGAGGATTATGTTGTCCTCCAATACTCATCCTGTACTTGTAAAAGTCTCTATAAATTGTTACGATAAGTAAGATTCGTTGACTCAATGATCTGTACTGGATCGAGATCGTTCTGATCCGATACGATACACTCGAATCGCATGTGACTCGGGCTAACTCAGTCCTCTCCCATCTCACCCGACAAGTCTTTCTTCTCCAATCTTGGCTCCTTCCCATCTCGACGGCGGTTTCTTCCCTCACCCTAGACCCCCCATGCCAGTAGCCCACCCTCCTTAGTCCCTCACCACGGCGGACAACATCTTTTTTGGCCAGATCATTGTCGCCACCGTCGGATCTCTTCTACCGCCATCAGATCCTCTCTGTCATCGTCAGATCTCCTCGTCGAAATATGCCTAGAAAATCGTAGAGAAACGTAAAGAGAGAGAGAGAGAGATGAGTGACTCGATACGAGTCGACTCGATCATGTCTCAAATTTTCGTAGATATGAGTATATTCGCCCGAGTTAAATAGAGTCGACGAACCATGACTGTAACGTTACTTTGGGGCTCGCCTCTTCATTGTGAGATCCCCTGTCCAGCAAGTTCTACGTTATTCTCATGGTATTAGGTCCGTGCGCCCTTAGATTAATTCTCATGGTACATGGACGTTGCACACGGTAATATGACCGACCGGGGTTAACTTCGCGCGCGGCATCTACTTCAAAATTCTATGGGTCTATATTTTTCACTTCTTTTTCTCTTCTGAAACCCCTCTTTCGTGGAAATTTATTTTACACTTCCTCCTATAATCGCTGGTTCATCTCTTTGGTGGATATTGTAATATTTTAACCATCAAACTTGCTAACACTACATTAAAATATCAAAAAGTTGGTACTTTAATGCGTCAAGGCCAATAAGGACGGATCACAAGCGGGTTCGGAAAAGAGGTGACACGTAAATCTCTCATGAGAGGCAGGAGCAAGACTGTCAACAGAAAGATAATGTGCTTCTGACGAAAGACGATTATAAATTGTTTCTATCTTGTTTCTATCTTTTAATATTAATTTGATACTGATCTCATCAGGAGAGGACAAAAACATGTTCTACTTGTTTCTTAATAGGCCGCTTAGTTGTTATTTTTTTTTCTCTTTTTTTTCTCAAATTTAAAAATAAGAGTATTGAGAGACTCATCTAATCTCGTTTAGTATTTTTTTTCTAAAATTTTTAAAAAAATTTCACTCCATTATAATCTATTTTTAAATAAAAATAATTCTTCGTTAATATTTTTTGAGATCATAATCTCTCTCATCAGGTCTCACTCGAGGGAAAGCGAAGGTACGCTGTTCTCCCTCCTGTAGTTGCCGGCGTGACCTCTCCCCCCTCTACTCGTCCCCCCTCCCCCGGCCTGCGCATCCCCCCTCCCCGCTCCCCCCTGGCCGACGTCCCCTCCTCCTGCCCTCCCTCGGCCTGCGCGTGCCCCCTCCCCCTGGCCAGCGTCCCCTCCTCCTGCCGTCATGACCTCGATCCCCCTCCCTTGCGCGTCCCCTCTCCCCCTTGCTGGCGTCTCCTTGCCGCCATCCCTCCCTCTCCCTCGCCTCTTCGGGCCTCCTGCCGCCGTGACCTCTCCCTCCCCTGCGCGCCCCCCCTCCCCCTGGCCGGCGCCCCCACCTCCTGCCGTCATGACCTCGATCCCCCTCCCTTGCGCGTCCCCTCTCCCCCTAGCTGGCGTCTCCTTGCCGCCATCCCTCCCTCTCCCTCGCCTCTTCCGGCCCCCTGCCGCCGTAACCTCTCCCTCCCCTGCGCGACCCCCCTCCCCCTGGCCGGCGTCTCCCTGCCGCCATCCCCCGCAAGCCCAGCCAGACCCCGCTGCTTAATTAAAGAGAGGAGATGAGGAGAAGCGAAACATGGACTACGAGAGGAGAGCTGTAGTAGCGTTCCTGGTGGCCGCGCTGGTGTTGCTGGCAGCGGTGGGGGGCGGGAGGCCTAGGAATACACCTGCATCGACGCCTGCATGGTCAAGTGCATGAAACTGCGGTGCGCCACCAAACCCTCCTACGTTGACGCGTGCGGGAATGCATGGTTCGGCTCCTCGACGCAGAGGTGCTCCGCCGTGATTGCACACCAGAACCATCAGTCTGTGGCTCACAACTGAGAATCAACTGACCGCCGGGGGAAAGAGATAGAGAGAGAGAGAGAGAGAGGCTGCTCACCGCCTGCCATGAACAACTTCTTCCTTTTATTCATATGAAATAAACTTGAGCTCTTCGATTGATTGATCGATGCTCTATCTTCTCTCTTTTCCCTGCCTCCGCGTTAGTTTATATTCATTCCGTGATTAAAAAGATCGCATGGGGTGGGGGTAATTGCTGTTGTTCAGAACCCTGCAGGTGCCTTGGGTTCTTGTTTCTATTGTTCCTGTTAAAGGTATGAAATAAGAAATTGACACTATAATCACCTAACCCTACACCGTCTCCCTGCCGCAATTCCTGCCTCTCCCTGCCGCCATCCCTTCGTCCTAATATCCTCCCTCTCTTTCCTCGTCCTCCTCTCCAAGTCTCTCTCTCTTTGAATCCCCTACCCTCGTGGGTAAAAGAGATGAGAGTGTTGGCCCTGCTATTTTGCCAGCCACTACATCGCCTCCGCCGTATTGAGAATTCCGTCAACGAAGGATATCAATCTCTATTGAATTATTTTTGTCAATTTATATATTATTTTAATTACAAAAAATTATCTATCAAATATATCTAAGAAAATTTTAAAAATTATGATAATGCTGTCAAACAAAAAGTGTCACTTTTCATTAATTTTAAAATTGAAGTTAAAAATTGACACAACGTATTTTTTAGATAGAAATTACTTTTAAAAAAATATTTTCAAATACCCTATAAATATTTGACGATATTTTGTTTGTCCGACAGATGAACCATAAATCAACGTACTTTGTGTTACATATTAATTTCGACCTGTGCTCTTGTCTGATGGCCTCTCTCTCTCTCTCTCTCTCTCTCTCTCTCTCTCTCTCTCTCTCTCTCTATATATATATATATATATATATATATATATATATATATTCAATGTAGAGATGGTGACAGGATAATATCAAGCATTCATCCTTACCGAGAGCCCGACTGCGGGGGAAAGAATAAGACGTCCATCCTCGTCAAGAACCCGACTCTGTCCGACTCGGGTCAATCTAACTGTATCGTATCATATTTAGAAAAATCTGATACGTGATTCATATCTGAATCGACCGAGTCAAAATGGGTCATTATTGAATCGACGTATCAGCCGTGGCGATCGGACTAACGTGTTTACATGGTTGGGAGGCAGATCCATTGTCTAAGAAGCTCGGGGAGCTTGGTGGGTCACGATGCAATATTGGCGGTCAGCAAAGAAGCAGTTTTTTTTTCCTACCCCCCCCCCCCCGCCTTTTCTTCAAAAGAAAACACTAAAGATGTGGATTTTCTTGTTAGCAGCGGTGAGGTGGCGCGGGTAACATAGAATAGGGTTTCTTTTACATGCACATCTTTGTTAAAATTGAATTTGTCGTAGAATTTATCTTGTATTTATAATTATATGTATATCTTTATTGGAAGTAAATTTGTAAAAAAATATATTTTGTATTTTTATTTACATGTATATTCTCCCTACGTGAATTTAATATTATACACATCTTTTTAATAAACTCTGATCAAAATATTTATATGGGGGCAAATATGGACGGTTGGACATTAATTTATTTCCAATGAAGAAGTCGCTGTCGACGTCGGTGGGTCATCATCATCTATGGCTACATCAATACGCCGTGGTCGGCATACAACTTGAAAAATAATGTAGAGTGGAGGGACATGGAAGAGTGGGTGGTTGAGGTGGTCATTAATAACTCTTCTTTGTGGTCAATTAATAGACGTGGTCATTAACTATTTCAGCGTACACAGATCTTCTATGTTTTTTTTAATGTAAACGTCTGTTTCACGTAGTCATTATCTATTTCAGCGTACATAAAATAAAATAATTTTATTTTTTATGCAAACGATCGAGTGTTTGACGCGGTGGTCGTGCATGGGTGATCATCCATTAATTGTTTAATGGCATATCATCATGCATGTTGAAGAACATGTGCGCCCGTGTCTGTCTGAGACTAATTAAGCCGGCCCATCAAAAAAATACAATGCCTATTTTGGCACCAGAAAATTAGCTACAAACATTATAAATTACGCATATATATATATATATATATTCTTGGATGAAAACAAGTATAAATGAAAGAACCCATCCACGTACGTGCTCGTATGCATATAATTAAAATCCTCATTGCAACACAAGGATGTTACTAATCATATCTTATTTAATTAAAGTCCTCCACACATACTATATATAATAGACGTTACATTGCCATATAAACGATGAAGGGTAGCTTTTGCATGCCATGATTGACACCCCCACATGCAGCTAGCCCACGACGCGACCATGCCTAGACTCTTTGCAAAAATGCAAACATTATTGGAAAATACGAACGACGACACATATTGATTATGCGGTGCTGAAGCTCGGGTGGCCATGCACCCTTTATTTAGACGTACGTACGTACATACGTACGGTTGAACATATATAGAACTACGCTGGATCGATGGAGCACCTTCAAGCCATCGCTGGCGGATTAATTATCGGCATTTTGCAGTGTGAGAATCGCCTCGAAGGTGGGGGAGGTGTCACTACCGGTCGACGCAGTTGACAAGCATCCGTTCCATTTATCGGTATGGTCACGGCCAGAGTTGTACACGAGGCCAGAGATGTAGTCCCAGTGTTTGGGGAAGTGGTCTTGTTCACGGATCTCAGTATAGGCCTGCACATATATACGCATGCATGCATGCAATGATGATATATAACAAACTGCACTAATTAACAATCTAACTAGCTAGCATCTAGATCTCCTAATTAATTAGGTGCGTACGTACCGTGTTGTCATACAGATTTCTGTCCCATGGGTTGGACCAAGCCAGCATCCAATCACAAACATTTCCACCTGCGTTTTTGCCACGATACACAACAGCCGCAGACGATCCGGTAGCCGTTCCGGAGGTTTTCACATGCAGATACCCACCCCACTGGCCGTTGGCAATGGATGCCGGGTATGGAGCAGGCCCAATGTGACCATGCCAATCCTCGCTGGTGACTAATGTCACGGTGTCGCCCGTCGCGTTGTAGACCAGGCAGAGTGTGGACACTCCAGTTCCCCACCTCGCCTTCAGATCCTCCACGTACTTGCGTGCATTCACGTCCTTCTCCTGCGCGTTCTTCATGTTGAGAGCCACATGTGCCCGGTCCAAACGCGTTATTGTCTTGCCCGCATATTCCGGCATTCCTTGCAAAGTAGAGTCAGTGATGGGGTTGCCGAAGACGTTGTACGCCATGTCGATCGCAAGCAGTACTACACACTACAGACTGCGCAATTAATACTACAAGTTGACTCAGTAGTGTGTTATGTTATGCAGGTGTCAAATTAAGCTTTAAAATTAATAATGAGAAACACATGCAGACATATAATAGATTTATAGACTGTCTTCTCTTCACTTTCCTAACCATTGACCACGCGTGACCCGTCGCCCCCGTCCCCCATGCAGGAACCACCAACCGACCCCCACCGTAGGATGACCATAATTGCCACAACGACCCACCAGATCGATCAACCTTCCCACCCCTTGCCCCGCCGCGGATGCATGATCTTGCCCCGCCGTGGATGCTCTACTCCCCGTACGTACGTCTTCCCCCATGCAACCTGTCTCCTCTCCCAGCCGCACACCCCCTCCCCGGTCTTTCCCCTCTCCAGCGTCGCCGGAGTCTACAACCACGGCCTATAAATGTAATGGAAAATATATTACAGTATAAACAAACAAGCAAACCTCACCTCGTATGGTGAAGGGCTCGCGATCGACAGTTCCTCTGTGGTGAACTGGCTATGATGCTCCTTTTTTCATAGAGATGCCGGTATTTATAGGCAAGCTATGGGGCCTCCGGGGCTCTCACGCGCGCGGGGACTCCGCGGAGGTGCGCTAACAGTTGACGATGCCTTTGAGTCCTCTCTGTCGTCGGTCACTTCAGACCCACATCTCATCCGCGGTCTTTTCTAACATACCTTGGGGGGGCCTACCGGGATAAGCTGTCCTTATTTCAGTGGATGATCGATCACCCAGTGAGGGCAAATTTCTTAGAAATAAAAAATAAAATAATATAAAAGTCGTAGGACCTCGCCATCCACTGAAATACTTAATGACCCGCGTTGCAAACGAGTTCGCATAAAAATAAAATTAAATTAAAAACATAGAAGCTCGCGATCTTATTGCATAAACATTTACACTTCGTTGAATTTTGTTATCATTGAAGTCGATCGTGCGTAGAAATGGAGAGAAGACAGCTCACAAACATTATTATTTCAAACGGACACCTAGTGATGATCAGAATCTTCCTCTCCTACGTGCATACATCTAGTTGCCCCACTTCTCTATTATAGGCAAGCTAAGCTGTCCGATCTCTTGAACGGATGGCCCCGGGGGAGCGGTGCCAACATAAAGTAGTCATGGGATGATGTGTTTATGACGTTGAAAGATCGATGATTATGAATTATTTTCATCTTTTAATATTAATTTGATAGTATTCACGACGGGAGGATAAAAACTAGTAAGTTATACTTGTTTAAAGGTGAACTCACCTATCAATCTATTTTATTTTACAGCCACTTCAATATAGGATAAGTTAACTCGAATGGACCTAAGATATGCTACTCTTGAGTTTTCATATTTTTAATTTGGTACTTATCTTAACAAGGGTCGGATAATATATTTTTTATGGAACTATCTGTTTGCGCAATAAGGCACTGGCTATTAGATACCAGCGCCCAAACCATCCTATTCCATTTGTTTACACGAATCCACTATTCTAACTTGTATTCGAGTTAAGTGCCAGTATCTGAGTTAAGTTTGATCTAGCAACATGGCGGAATAAGTTAACTCTCCTTCTTCAAAGAAATATTGTTTACTTTTTAGTATAACCTAACCCCAGTTTTGGTATCCCTTTAAGTTATTCCAGGTACAAGCAGGACCTATGAGAGGGTGAAATGAGTTAACCCGAGAATAATCAACTTAAAGCTAACAAACTATAGATGGATAGGGTAGCCCTACTACCAAACTAGAATAAGAGCAGGTAGACAGCTCTACAAAAAAAAATTGTGAGAATAGGGACAGCCAATTCTGTCCAAAATAAATGTGCCAAGCAACTAACAGAGAGGTTAATCTATGGTAAGTAGGTTGGAACACAGAACCACTGTACTTCTGTACTCTGACAGTTTCACTTTACCAGTGCTATATGTTCTAGCTGAGGGAGCAGAAAATGGGCTTGAGTTCACCATTGTGAGACCTTTCAATTGGATTGGACCAAGGATGGATTTTATCCTCGGAATTGACGGCCCAAGTGAGGGTGTTCCGAGAGTTCTGGCATGTTTCAGCAACGTAAGTTACACTAGATAATGGGCTTGTGGAATATTACTGGAGAAGATGTTATCAGTTCATCTACTTTTGTTATGCAGAACCTTCTTCCAGGTGAACCATTAAAGCTTGTGGATGGTGGTCAATCCCGAAGAACTTTTGTTTACATCAAGGATGCTATCGAAGCAGTTTTGTTAATGATTGTATGTGAAAATCTTTCCTATCAGTTCCATTATTTTGGATGTTTTAATGTCTGTTGCAGAAACCAATTATCTGATTTTACTTATCGGGGAAATCCAGCCCGAGCCAACGGTCATATTTTTAATGTCAAATTATTACAATATGATAAAAAATCAAGAAATATCTACAATGTCCCCATCCTCCTCGTCTACTCCGTGACTACCGGTTGGAGGATCCTATATTAAAAAAAATAACTTTAAATAAAAAATAAAAAAAATTAAATTAAATAAATTATTTAATTTTATAAATTTGAAACAAGATGATATACACATAAAATCTTTAATTAAGATGATCAGACTAATATTTCAGATTTTGGACTTCCAACCTTAGTTATTTGATTTTAAACATAGCTATTTAGTAAAAGGATAATTTGAGCGTCGAGTCCAAATTAACAGGATATCCGAATTGGATTCCGTCGATTAATATGTGTAATTTAATTTATAATATCGACTAAGTATCTTTGTCATAGGTGTTATACTGTAACTATCTTATATTTATAAGAGAATAGCTTTAAACATAAGCCTTTGTCAGATAGCTAGTCCTTTGTGCGACTAAGTCACTAACTAGGTGAACATGGTCGGTATCTATTCAACTATTGAGATAGGCAACCTTTTAAGATTATGTTGTGAGATAGTCGAAGGAATTGTAGTGCCTATGTCAATTAAGTGAGATTTATTAAGATAGGTGATTTTTGGCAATATATGCAACTAACTTTTTAGATAGGCATTTGTAAGTTTGAGATAGTCGAAGTCTATGCGACTAAGTTATAAGATAGGCGATTGTTGAGATAGGTGATGGAAGTGTGCCTAGGCGTCTTGCGCCCGTGCTATTTAGATAGTCAAATGCTAGCGACTATGTTAACAGATAGGCGTTCTTAAGGTTTGATATAGTTGATTATCTCATATAGCCATTGTTGAGATAGTCGAAAGATTTAGCGATTATGTGAACTCATGCGACTATGTCAACTTAAGTTCAGTGCTTATCATTGTTGCGACTATATTCTGCGCTTAAGTGACTTTTCATGCGCCTATGTGTCTTTTAATGCGCCAAAGTCTGTGGCTATGTAGACTCCGCCTATGTTGCTTTTAAGTGCGCTTGAGTCTGGCGACTAAATTTTTTTTTTAACTGAAAGTTAATACTTGTAAGGTGGGAAACGAGGGAGTCCGCTCATCCCTTCATTGCGGAAGAGACAGGACGTGCCACCCCGGTCACCAGACAAGCAATTTTCCATTAATAAGAGAAGAGAGGAAGGAGCATAACATGGGGGGATACAAGGGACGAGGGTCCGGGGGAGGGGCAGCATCCTATCAAGGATGACAAGAGAAACAACAAGATGAAAGACCAAAGAAGAGGTAAAAGACCATCATAAGTCACAATCCCGCGAAGAGGAGGTAGAGTTAGAGCGCCGGTGGGACCGCCTGGGAACACTGTCATCCGTCCTCGAAACCTTCCGCGAGCGATCAGTGTCGGTGCCCACGAAGCGCGCATGTGCAGTTGCGAGGTCGGGGAACCTCTCGATAGGCTCGAGCCCAGGGAATGTGAGTACCTGAAGGTTATGATGAAACTGGAGGCCATGATCAGTAGACGGAGGAGGAAGCACATGGGTGGGAGCCGAAGGAGGCACCGCTGACGGACCGAGCGAATCCCGGTTGATCTTCTTTTTCAGGGCTTGAGCAAAGGAGAGGCGGGGGGAAGCAGAGGCAACATGAGGAGATGCTTTGGCACTATCATTGGAGGCCGCTAGGGTGGGTGAGCTCGCCCCCGGGGACCAAGAAGCCGCCGCAGGGTTCAGTCCACCAGCAGGGGGACCGACATGAAGACGGGCCTTGTCATGAAGGGCGGAGGCCGACGAAGCGGAGCAGGGTAGCAGAATTTCGAAGGTGAGCACAGGAGATCAGCCACCAGCGGGAGGGAGAGAGTCGGGGACGATGGCGGACACGGCCGGTGTCCCAGTCCCCTTGTCACCAACGGCTTGCTTAGCTTGTGATTCAACGACTATCCGAGTTTTATTGTGCCTATATGAATTTAGTTGCGCCTATGTGAAACTGACATTGCTTGTGTTTTTAACATCTAAGTTCTTTAAAGGTGTAGCGCGTGAGTAATTGTAGCTTTGAGTATGTAGCAGTGACTAACATAGCGACCAAGTGAGTGATGGTTCAACTAATCATCGCCTATGTTAAACTTAGCTGATGGTCTTCAGCACTTATATGACTTTATCCATATTTTACAGCACCTATGTTAAACTTAACTGATGGTCTTCAGCACTTATATGACTTTATCCATATTTTGCAGCGCCTAAGTGTCCTTAGCTTCTCTTTAGTGCCTATGTGAGTTTGGCTTTTGAATTGCTGCACCTATGGTGTACTTAGCTGAATCCTGTAGTAGCGACTGTGTTAGCTTAGTTTTGAAGCTGATGCACTTATGTGGAGATAGTCTTATTTTCTTGTGCCTAAGACATGAAAGCTCTTGAATTCTATTGTCTATGTGAATGCTGAGTGAACTTAATTATGTTTTACAGTGCCTATATTATACTTAAGGTTTTATTTTCATTAACATTAATCATTAAGATTTTGTCATCATAAATCCATCTTTTTATTATTATCATCAATAATTAGAGTTTTATTTTTATTATGAATAATCAGAATTTTGTGCACAATTGATCCATAGTTTTGCTATCATTAATCCAGGTTTTTGTTATCACTAAAATAACTAAAATTAAGTTAATATTAAAATTTGGCAGCCTATTAATTTTCCAATGATTAACTTAATTCTAGGTACGAGCCTATCACTAATTCGCTGCACATTCACTTGGAGACAATGATTAGTCCAACACGCACGGACTTGTTATCATCAAAACACGGAGGGATCACAACATCGGTGATTTATATTGGCTCGAGGTCACTCTGATCTGGTACGGTACATCTCTCACCCCACCCGACATACCTTTCTTTCTCCATCCCGGGGTCCTCACATCCCAACATCGCTTTCTTCCCTCACCCCGATGCCCCCCCACCCCGGAAGCCCACTCCGGTGCCCTCGCCCCACCCTTAGCAATCCCTCACTGTGGCTGGCAATGTCCCTTTTGGTCGAATCATCGTCGCAACTACTAGATCTAGTCTACCACTGCTGGATTCTCGCTGCCACCATCGAATCCTCGTCGGAGCACGCCTAGAAGGTCACTAAGAAGGGTAGAAAGAGGGGGAGGAGCAACTTAGTCCGAGTCGATCGAATCATGTCTCAAATTTTCATGGATCCGAGTGGATCTGTCCGAGTCACACTTACTCGGATCGAGTTGACGAATCATAATTTTTTTCACTTCTTTTTCTCTTTTTAAGCCCCTCTTTCGTGGGAAGTTTATTTTCCACTTCCTCCTGTATAATTGATGGTTCATCTCCTTGGTGGATATTATAATATTTTAACCCTCTATCTTGCTAACACTACATTTGATTACTTCAACAAGTTGTGACCCATAGTGTTAAAATATCAAAACGTTGGTACTTTACTGCATGCTTCAAGGCCAACAAGGATGGACCACAAGCCGGTTCGGAAAAGAGGTGACATGCAAATTTCTCATGAGGCAGGAGCAAGGCTGTCAACATAAATTAGGCATGGGATGATGTGCTTATGACGAAAGATGATTATAAATCGTTCCTATCTTTTAATATTAATTTGATACTCTCCATCATGAGAGGACAAAAACCTGTTCTACTTCTTTCTCAAATAAATATTTGACGATATTTTGTTGATCCGACGGATGAACTTGTTAAAATAATAATTTGAATGTGCTGGACTTCTCTAGAAGCATGAAGAAAACTCCAAAATATTCTGGAAGAAAGATGGAGGCATAGAAGGTTCTAGAATGCCATTAAAAAAGAGAGAACTCTAGAAACACTTATCTAGAGAAAAGATGAGAGAAGAATGCTCTAGAATGACGATGCCTAAGAAATATCTAGAAAGGACTTCAAACCTCTTATGGAGGATATAAATACCACCACCTAGGCACCCTTGTGGGTATCCAAGAAGAGATATCGAAGAGATCCAAGTAGAAGTAGAAGTGAGCCAAAGAGCCTCACTCCATTCCATCAACCTTCCAAGCATTTTACCAAGCCTTTCCATCTTCCATCTCCCCTTCTACATTGTACAAGATCTTTTGTACTTGTACTATTTCTTCAATAAAATTATTGCTTTCTTCACCTTTTGTGCCCATCTCACTTCCGCTGCTCCAACAAATTTGGTATCAGAGCCAGAGCCTCCATTCCCTCAAGTTCCAATCATGGCGGCACCTAGCACAACTATTTTCAACTATTCTCAAAATCTTATCCCCATTTTTGATGGAGAGAATTATGATTTTTGGGGTCTCCAAATGAAGGCTCTTTTCATCTCTCAAGATCTATGGGAGCTCGTTGAAGGCGGATACGAGGTACCAGAGGATGGGGCAACTCTCGCATCGTGGGCGTCGGCAAAGCAAAAGGAGTACAAAGAAAACAAGAAGAAAGATGCGAAGGCATTATTATTCATCCAACAAGGGGTAAGCAAATCTATCTTTCCCCGTATTATGACGTCTGCAACCTCGAAAGATGCTTGGGATCTTCTAAAGCAAGAATTTCAAGGGTCATCGAAGGTAATCTCCATCAAGTTACAATCATTATGGAGAGAGTTTGATAATATTATGATGAAAGAAAATGAAACTGTTCAAGTATTTTTTACTCGAGTTACCGGCATCATAAATCAAATTAGAAGCTATGGGGATAAAATAGAAGAGAAGAAAATAGTTGAGAAAGTATTGAGAAGTCTTCCATTCAAGTTTGATCATATTGTTGCTGCTATTGAAGAATCCAAAGATCTATCAAAATTTTCTATGCACGAACTAATGGGTTCTCTGGAGGCGCATGAGCAAAGAATGAATAGATTTTCTCATCATAATATGGAGCAAGCATTTCAATCAAAAGTATCATTATCCGATAAAAGAGAAGAGTCAAAGAAGGAGAACATGGAAGGTTATTCTTCACAACATCAGTTCGGGAAAGGCAATTCAAGACAGAAGAAGTTCATGAAACAAGGTCAGGACAGAGGAAGAAGATATGAGAAAATTTTTCAAAAAGGTACGTCTACCTCCCAATGCCGAATTTGCAAAAAGTTTGGACATGTTATGGAAGATTGCAGATTTAAATGCACCAAATGTAAAAACGCTAATCACTCCCAAAGAGACTGTTATTATCAGCAGAAAAATGAAGCTAATTATTCGGAGATGGATCAACTATTTTACTCTTGCTTTACCAGTCATTCAAATTCTAGCAATATATGGTATTTGGATAGTGGCTGTAGCAATCATATGACAGGAAATAAAAGTAGCTTTGTCAAATTGGATGAAGAGATACATTCTCAAGTAAAGCTTGGAGATGGCAAGCTACATGAAGTACAAGGCAAGGTAGTAATAGCGGTGCATACAAAGGGAGGTAAGACGAAGTTTATCACAGATGTTCTTTATGTTCCTGGCCTAGCTCAAAATTTATTAAGTGTTGGACAGTTAATGCAAAAGGGTTATTCAGCCAATTTTACAAAAGATGAATGCATCATTATAGAAGACAGAAGTAAAAAGATTGTGGCAAAAATCAAGATGGCTCCCAACAAAGTCTTTCCGCTAAAAATGCCACTAGAAAATATGGCTCTAAAAATTGAAGGAGAAGATAGCTCTCTCATATGGCATAAGAGATTTGGCCATTTGAATTATAGAAGCCTCATATTATTAAAGAAGAAGAGAATGGTCATTGGATTGCCATATCTTAAAGAAGAAGAAAATAAAATTTGTGAAGGATGCATCTATGGAAAGATGCACAGATTACCCTTCACTAAAACATCATGGAGAGCTAAAGAGCCATTACAATTGGTACATGCTGACATTTGTGGTCCAACAAAAACTGCCTCACTTAATAGTTCACGATATTTTCTACTATTTGTGGATGATTATAGCCGAATGATGTGGATATACTTTCTGAAAGAAAAATCAGAGGCATTTACAATGTTCTTACGATTTAAAGCATTTGTCGAGAAACAAAGTGGCAAAAAGCTCAAGGTTTTAAGGACAGATCGTGGAGGAGAGTTTACTTCTAAAGAATTTCAAGAATATTGCAGGATCGAAGGAATAAAGAAGGAACTAACAGCAAGATATACACCTCAGCAAAATGGAGTAGCCGAGCGAAAGAACAGGACAATAGTAGAGATGGCTCGGAGCATGCTAAAAGGTATGAATCTTCCTAATAATTTTTGGGCTGAGGCTGTACATACTGCAGTTTACATTTTAAACAGGTCTCCAACAAAAGCAGTTCCAAACAAAACACCATATGAGACCTGGTTTAAGAGAAAGGCCAAGGTAAGTCATTTTAGAATCTTTGGATGCATTGCATATGGCCATATTCCTTCACAAGTTAGAGAAGAAAAATTTGATGAGAAAGGAGAAAAATATATATTCATTGGATATAGTGAGGAATCAAAGGCATATAGATTGCTTGAGCCTAAGACAAATAAATTGATTATTTCTAGAGATGTGATATTTGATGAAACATCATCATGGAAATGGGAAGAAGAAGAAGAAAAATAAGTACCAAAAATTATAGAAGAAAAAGAATTAGTAGCTCCTTCTCCTCCACAAAGTCCAAGAGAGCAAGGCGAGTCAAGTAATGACTCAAACACACCACGACAAAAGGAACGCTCTCTCAAAGAAATATATGAAAGAAGTAATGTTGCTTATTTCTGCTATGAACCACAAAGATATGAGGAGGCAGTTAAAGATGAGAAATGGATAAGGGCCATGGATGAAGAAATGAATATGATTGAGAAAAATCACACATGGGAGCTAGCTGAGCAGCCGAAAGATAAAGAAGTTATTGGTTTAAAATGGATATACAAGATTAAGTATAATGATGATGGTTCCATTCATAAATATAAAGCAAGGCTCGTAGCAAAAGGGTATTCTCAACAACCTGGTATTGACTTCAATGAGACATTCGCACCAGTTGCAAGGATGGAAACTATACGGGTTGTCTTAGCATTGGCAACACAATTGAAATTGCCAGTATTTCAGCTTGATGTCAAATCTGCATTTCTGAATGGCAATCTTCAAGAAGAACTATATGTGGAGCAACCACAAGGCTATCAAATCAAAGGACAAGAAGACAAAGTTTATCGCCTACATAAGGCATTATATGGGTTAAAACAAGCCCCTCGAGCATGGAACAACAAGATTGATCAATATTTTCAACAAGATGGCTTTCTAAGATGTCCGAGCGAGCCCTCATTATATATAAAGAAGAAAGGTATGGACTTCCTAGTCCTTTGTCTATATGTTGATGATCTAATCTATTTTGGTACTAGCCATGATATGCTAGACAATTTCAAGAAGAAAATGATGAAAGAGTTTGAAATGACCGATCTCGGCATGTTGAGTTATTTTCTTGGTATTCAAGTAAAGCAAATCAAAGGAGAAATATTTCTCAGCCAAGAAAAGTATTGTGAAAATTTGTTGAAAAAATTCAATATGGCCAATTGCAAGACCGTGGCTACACCTATGGCAGCAAACACAAAGCTCTCTATACATGATGATGCAGAGAAGATTAATACTTCAGTCTATAGAAGTTTAGTTGGTTCTCTTTTATATCTCACAAATACAAGGCCAAATATTCTTTATTCAGTAAGTGTGGTATCACGTTTTATGAATGAGCGAAACAAACTACACTTTGCAGCGGCCAAGCATATTTTGAGATATCTCCGAGGAACTACAAATTATGGCATCAAGTATGTCTCTGAAGAAAATAATCATCTTATTGGCTACATAGACAGTGATTGGGCAGGCTCGACAGATGACCGAAAGAGTACTTCTGGATATTTATTTTGTCTTGGAACAAAGCCTATTTCATGGTCATCTAAGAAGCAACAAACAATCGCTCTATCATCAGCAGAAGCCGAATATATATCTGCTACAAGTGCCGCATGCGAAGCTGTCTGGTTAAGGAGAATATTATCGCAGCTTCAATAAAATCAAGAAGAACCAACTACTATACTTTGTGATAATATGTTAGCCATCGTTATGACAAAGAACTTTCATACACGGACGAAGCATATCGAGCTGCGTCATCACTATATCCGAGATTTGGTCGAAAAAGAAGAAATCATTCTGAAGTTTATAAAGACAGAAGAGCAAGTCGTCGACATCTTCACGAAGCCTTTGGCCACCGACAAGTTTATACACTTCAGAAGGAGTATGCACATTACAAATTAAGAGGGGGTGTTAAAATAATAATTTGAATGTGCTAGACTTCTCTAGAAGCATGAAGAAAACTCTAAAATATTCTGGAAGAAAGATAGGCATAGAAGGTTCTAGAATGCCATTAAAAAAGAGAGAACTCTAGAAACACTTATCTAGAGAAAAGATGAGAGAAGAATGCTCTAGAATGACGATGCCTAAGAAATATCTAGAAAGGACTTCAAACCTCTTAGGAGGATATAAATACCACCACCTAGGCACCCTTGTGGGTATCCAAGAAGAGAGATCGAAGAGATCCAAGTAGAAGTAGAAGTGAGCCAAAGAGCCTCACTCCATTCCATCAACCTTCCAAACATTTTACCAAGCCTTTCCATCTTCCATCTCCCCTTCTACATTGTACAAGATCTTTTGTACTTGTACTATTTATTCAATAAAATTATTGCTTTCTTCACCTTTTGTGCCCATCTCACTTCCGCTGCTCCAACAGAACTCACCCCTAATTATATATATATATATATATATATATATATATATATATATAGAGAGAGAGAGAGAGAGAGAGAGAGAGAGAGAGAGAGAGAGAGAGAGAGAGAGAGAGAGAGAGAGAGAGAGAGAGAGACGGTGACTGTAGGATAATATCAAGCGTCCATCCTTATCAAGAACCCGACTCTGTCCGACTCAGGTCAATCCAACCGCATCGTATTTAGAAAAATCTGATACGTGATCCATATTTGAATCGACCGATCCACAACGGGTCATTGTTGGATCGACCTATCAGCGGCGGCGACCAGACTGATTTGCCACGTGGTCACATGGTTGGGAGGCAGATCCGTCGTCTAAGAAGCTCGAGGAGGTGGGTCATTGGCCGTGGCTGATGCAATATTGGCGGTCAGCACCGAAGCAATTTTTTTCCTCCCCCTTTTCTTCAAAAGAAAACACTCAAGATGTGGATTTTTTTTTTTTTGGTAGCACCGGTGAGGTGGGAAGCGGGTAACAAAAAATAGGGCTTTTTTTACATGCACAACTTTGTTAAAATTAAATTTGTATTAAAATTTATCCCGTGTTTATATTTATATATGTATATCTTTATTGGAAGTGAATTTGTATAAAATCATATTTTATATTTATATTTATATTTACATGTATATTCGTCCCACGTGAATTTAATTTATTTCCAAAGAAGACGTCGTCGTCGGTGGGTCATCATCTATGGCTACATCAATACGCCGTGGTCGGCAGACAACTTAAAAAATCTAGAGTGGGGGGGACATGGAAGAGTGGATATGGCATCCACGGGTCACATTACTTATAATTAAAATATAATTTTTAATAGTCACATAATTGGACGGCCGCCCCAATTATATATGAAAATGGGTGTTTGAGGTGGTCATTATTAACTCTTTTTTTTGTGGTCAATATATATATAGACGTGGTCATTAACTAAGCGTATCGAGATCTTCTATGTTTTTTTTAATTTTATTTTTTATGTAAATGCGTGTTTCACGTAGTCTTTATGTCTATTTCAGTGTATCACATAGTCATTATCTATTTCATCATCCACTGTTGATACATTAACGTCTGTCTGAGACTACAAACATTATAGATGAGACACATATACATATATATTCTTGGATGAAAACAAGTATAAATGAAATAACCCATCCACGTACGTGCTCGTATGCATATGAAATCCTCATTGCAACACAAGGATGTTACTAATCATATCTTATATATTTAAAGTCCTCCACACATACTATATATGATAGACGTTACATTGATTGCCATACGATAAAGGGTAGCTTTTGCATGCCATGATTGACACCCCCACATGCAGCTGGCCCACGACATGACCATGCCTAGAGTACTCTTTGCTAAAATGCAAATGCAAATGGCAAAATTGACCATAATTAGCGTGCAGAAACTACAACATGATTATTGGAAAATACGAACGACACATATTTATTATGCTGTGCTGAAGCTCGGGTGGCCATGCACTCTTTATTTAGACGTAGCGTACGGTTGATCGAGCACCTTCAAGCCATCGCTGGCGGATTATCCGCATGTTCCAGTGTGAGAATCGCCTCGAAGATGGGGGAGGTGTCACTACCAGTCGACGCAGTTGACAAGCATCCGTTCCATTTATCGGTATGGTCACGGCCAGAGTTGTATACGAGGCCAGAGATGTAGTCCCAGTGTTTGGGGAAGTGGTCTTGCTCACGGATCTCAGTATAGGCCTGCACATACGGATGCATGCATACAATGATAACAAACACTGATTAACAATCTAACTAGCTATCTAGCAACTCTCCTAATTAATTAATTAATTGCGTACGTACGTACCGTGTTGTCATAAAGGTTTCTGTCCCATGGGTTGGACCATGCCAGCATCCAATCACAAACATTCCCATCTGCATTATTGCCACGATACACAACAGCCGCGGAGGATCCGGTAGCAGCTCCAGAGGTCTTCACATGCATGCAGATACCCACCCCACTGGCCGTTGGCAATGGATACCGGGTATGGATCAGGCCCAATGTGACCATGCCAATCCTCACTGGTGACTAATGTCACGGTGTCTCCCGTAGCGTTGTAGACCAGGCAGAGTGTGGAGACTCCAGTTCCCCATCTCTTCTTCACATCCTCCACGTACTTGCGTGCATTCACGTCCTTCTCCTGCGCGTTCTTCATGTTGAGAGCCACATGTGCCCTGTCTATAGGCCTTATTGTCTTGCCCGCATATTCCGGCATTCCTTGCAAAGTAGAGTCGGTGATGGGGTTGCCGAAGACGTTGTACGCCATGTCGATCGCAAGCAGGACACACTACAGACTGCACAATTAAGGCTACAAGTTGAGTCAGTAGTGTGTTAATAATGAGAAACACATACAGATAATAGATATATAGACTCTCTTCTCTTCACTGTCCTAACCACTGACCACCCGTCCATGCAGGAACCACCAACCGACCCCCACGTACCGTAGGATGACCGTAATTGCCACAACCACCCACCAGATCGATCAACCTTCCCAACCCTTGCCCCGCCGCGGATGCATGATCTTGCCCCGCTGTGGATGCTCTACTCCCCGTACGTACGTTCGTCTTCCCCGAACCTCTCTCCGCTCCCAGCCGCACACCCCCTCCCCGGTCTTTCCCCTCTCCAGCGTCGCCGGAGTCTCCAACCACGGCCTATAAATGTAATGGAAAATATATAACAGTATAAACAAACAAGCAAACCTCACCTCGTATGGTGAAGGGCTCGCGATCGACAGTTCCTCTGTGGTGAACTGGCTATGATGCTCCTTTCTTCCGGTACTTATAGTCAAGCTAAGGGGCCTCCGGGACTCTCACGCGGGGACTCCGCGGAGGTGCGCTAACAGTACTTGACGGTGCCATTGAGTCCTCTCTGTCGTCGGTCACTTCAGACCCGCATCGAGCTCATCCACTGTCTTTTTTTAAAATATGTTATGGGGTGGCCTACCGGGATAAGCTGTCCTTATTTCAGTGGATGATCGATCACCCAGTGAGGGCAAATTTCTTAGAAATAAAAAATAAAATAATATAAAAGTCGTAGGACCTCGCCATCCCCTGAAATACTTATTTAATGACCGCGTTGCAAACGAGTTCTCATAAGAATAAAATATAGTAAAAAACATAGAAGCTCGCGATCATATTGCATAAACATTTACACTTCGTTGAATTTTGCTATCATTGAAGTCGATCGTGCGTGGAAATGGAGAGAAGACGGGTCACAAACATTGTTATTATTATTTCAGACGGACACCTGGTGGTGATCAGAATCTTCCTCTCCTACGTGCATATATCTAGTTGCCCCACTTCTCTACTATAGGCAAGCTAAGCTGTACTTGTTTCTTTGTGACGGGAGGATAAAAACTAGTAAACTATACTTGTTTCTTAAGGGCCCTTTGAAGTCAGGTTAGGGTACCGTATTCGCACCACCTCTGTGCGCAAATACCAAACCTAGCTGGCCCCGAGTTTAGGACTCACTTTTCTCTCTCTCTCTCTCTATTTCAATTATCATATTCTAATATCAAACATGGCTTAAGTATTTGACAATATCAGGCTAGGAGGATAAGTTATTCTTAAAGCACCTCTTTGATAGAGGGATACCCCTCATTTAACCCGAGAATAAGTAACTTTTTATCCTTTTTTTACATTGATACGAGAATAACAGTAGCTCACTTAACAGGTTGGATATCCCTCGGTTGAGCGGGATACATTGAACCACCTAAAACGGTCGGACAGATTACCCATCTCGCATCCCTCTCGCATCGGTTCCTATTCTACCCTTCGTTCGTCCCAACGCGGCTCGTCCTGTCCTCTCCAACAGACATCACGCAGCGCGCCTCTGTCCTCGGTTCGTCTTCGTCCCGACCTCGCCTCGCGCAGCAGTTACCCCCATCCTCCTCTCCTTCTCACGCATCTGCCATGGAGTCCTGTCTCTCGACCTCAGGAAGGTCGCCGGCGTCTTCCTCCTCTTGCCTTCGAGCTGTCGGCCTGAGGTCGGCACCCAGAGTCATTCTCCTCTCGTCTTCACGGAAAGGTTCATCGTCCTCTCCCGACATCAGGTAGACAGATCTCGACTTCGGCCACATCCCCATCTCTCTCAAAGCCATATGGAGATGCGATCGCCATGTTGAAATCCTAGCTCACGGGTCGTCCTTTCTCATGGTCCTCTGGCCAGTCAACACCCCTTTTGTGTGATAGCCCTGAAACCCTAGGTCACGGGCCTGGTTTCTGTCCCATCCCGTCTGAGCAGCAGGGGCCGGTGGACTTCGACCCCCATCCCCTCTCCATAAGTAGGGTTGCTGTGGGATGTTCTCCCGGCCCCCTTCGTTGCGCTAGCAATCGGTTCCCTCTTCTATCTGCGTGTGTTTACGGTAGGCCTCGTTTTACATTTTGCTCGAATGCTCTTCCCCCTTCCTATTCTCTGTTCTTATTATTGTGCAATTTATCTCCCATTTTTGGCTACCATTCATTCCAGCCACCTCACGCCGACGGTGCGTATCTTAGTCTTTGTATCTGCTATTAAATCAATTGCAAGAAAGAAGATATTGAGAACACCCATTCTTGGGTGGGGAGAAAATCATGTCTATGTCTCATCATCTTTTTTGAATATATATACTACCACAGTGCTGCTTCAATATAAGTTGCTAATGGACTTGAACATACTATCGTTGTGAATATTGACGTATGTTTGAACATACTACCCCTAAAACTATTTTTCTATTTTTCCTTCATGTGGTTAATGTTGCCCGTCATCTAGGTTGCAGTTATGTATCTTTTCTCTCCCACTTAGCTTGGTATTTCATATCCTTTGCCGTCTTCTCATGTAACATCTAATATGTCTCCAGTTCATTCAAGAACTATCCCGATGAATAAATACTTTCTGAAAATATCTTTTCATATCTGAAAGTTGAGAAGTGTGCGAAGAGACTCAATAAATTAGAACTCTAGGCCCAATGTTGTATGCATATGCATTTGAATGATTGTTCTACTCTCTAATCTCAACTATATGATTCATATTTTCTGAAAAAAATTTAATGTTCTAGGACTTTTGACTGTCCAGATTTAGAGGACTCTGCCTTCTCCCCTGATTTGTCGTCTTCTCGGTTTACTAATATGTCTTCAGTACATTCAAGAATTATCCCGATGAATAAATGCTTTCTAAAAATATCTTTTCATATCTGAAAGTTGGGAAGTGTCCGAAGAGACTCAATAAATTAGAACTTCAGGTCCAATGTTGTATGCATATGCATTTGAATGATTGTTCTTATCTAAATCTCAACTCTATGATTCAGATTTCCTGAAATAAACTTAATGTTCTATGACATTTGTCTATCCAGATTTAGAGGACTATGTCTTCTCCCCTCATTTGGACGACATGATGTCACAGTCCGGTATGTTTTGACTTCTCCCCCTTTTGTAATTGTTATTTGCTTCAAAAGAAATTAGATCTGCAATTGCCATATAATTTGTGCTGTTATTGTGTCATTTAGTTGTCATGTAAATATGTAGTTGCCATGCTCTATTGTGTCATTTATCTTACAAGAGCATATATATACAGCTGCTCATATGATTGATTATTTCAAAATATATATACTGTGCATCTCCTCATTTACTTATGGTCATGGGTGTTGACACCCGTTTTTTGCCGATAAGTTGAGTTGTTCCGCTTACTCCCATTTGTTGATGCCTCGAGTTGTCCATCGCTCATTGGGACTGATGTCGGGCATGTTTTGGCCAATTTTATGGGCTGCCTCCCTCCGTGGTTAGGTCCAAGTTGATTCAGGGCTTAACGGACCTTGGTTTTGGTCGATTGAGCTTTTCTATGAGTTTCAAGCGCCCATGTGCATGTACGGTTCCTACCTGGCCGCTCAATCCATGTGCGGTTGAATGTGGACCGTCCATATATTTTGGAGCATTTTTAGCTGATTTTCTGAATTTCCACCGACAAGCCTTTATGATGCCCTATCCTAGCCGTTCAACTTAATGGACGGACTCACGGTGACCGCTCAACTCTCAGAGTCCTGTGCTTAAGAGTTTTCTCAGATAATTATCTAATTATCTTATCTATTTTGATTTTCCACCGACAGGACTAGAACGGTTTGTCCTTGGCCGCTCTTCATGTGAACGGTCGAATACGAGCCGTTCATCCCTGAGAGTCCAATGGCGAAGGTTTCGGTCAGTTCAACGGATAATTGGGATTATTTTCTAATTATTTTGAATTTCCACTGACGGGTTTGGACGGCTAGTAGGTGGCCGCCCATCCAATTAAGCGGTCTATCGTAAGACCGTCCATCCCGTCGATTGTTGAATTTTAACCAATTTTAATCATTTTATCCGTGGTTAAACCCTCAACTTTGTCCTCGATTTTCTCCGTGGATTCTCAACCAAATCGGATGAGATTTGATCCTAACGAAAGCTAAGGATAGTATCTTCACTTTATCTTTTGATATCTCGGATTAATATCCACTGGAAACCACAATTTCAAGCTAGGCTTTCCAGGCTCTATAAATAGACCCTAAAGGTCGGCTTGAAAAAGGGGGGGGGGAGATTTTGGTCGACGGCGAAGCCCTGCCGCATTCTTGAGCGACCTAGCACTAAGGAGGGAGGCTTTTTACGTCCATACAAGCCTCCGGTTCAGGGAGTAGTCGATGTTTTGAGTCCTTTGTGTTTCATAGCTTTCGTCATTCTTTTCATTGCATGCATTACTTTCTCTCCACGTTCCTCTTCATTCTCATCACCATGCACATATCCACCTACATTTTTGACACCCTAGGGGTTTAAAATCCCCCAGGTATCCCCCTTTCCACTTAGTCACGTTCACTCCTTATTATTTTGACATTTACTACACCATTCAGTTCTGATCTAGGTTGTTTCTTTGTGTTTTTACGTTATTTTGCAGGTCAGCAATTCCTAGCACGAGGCCCATCCCCTCTCGCCAGCTGGAGAGGGTGGAGGTTGGACCCCTTTGCGACTTCTGGCTCGGTGGTCTCGAGCGGTTCTCTTCTGTCCCTGCAAGGAGACGTGCGGTGCATCTTCGGCCGTCCTTCTTCGTCCAGCGGTCGTTATAGAGTCGTTCAACTTCCAAGAGCGCTTCCTCCCGCTTCTTCTGCAGCGCCCTTAGGCGGTCTATCGTAAGACCGTTCAGTCATATAGGCGGTTTTCCCTGAACCGCGCATCTTCGCGGCGCTGCAACACAGGCGAGTGTCTCTCCCTCGTTCCAAGGCACGGCGTGTCCATCACGTCCGGCGCTTTTGTGGCAATCATGGTTTGTTACACTTCCCCTTTTCCTCTATCTTCATTTGTTCCTCTTGTGGAGATGGTAGAGTAGACATTAGGAAGACATTTGGAAAAGGAACGGATTCGGGAGGAGAAAATATATCTACACCCTTCTTTTGTGGCGATCACGGTGGGACACCTAGTGCCCATCGTGTTGGTGGCTTGCTGACCCCCCTTTTGCATTGTTAGTTCTGTGTTTTTGGGAGTGATGTCAGGTTTTCAGCTGTTCCTGGAGGTTGAGCGGTTAGTACAGAGCCGTTCAAGGCTTTGGGCGGCTATCGACGCACCGTCCTTCTTTTTGACAGGGTCATGACTCCTGCGACTCCGCCGCTATAGGCGGTCTGTCTCAGACCATTCAAGCTTTGTGCGGTCAATCTTTGGTCGTCTATCCTCTTGGCACAGGTGCATCTCTGTCTCGTTCCTGTCTATTGTGGTTGCCGTTGTACGGTCTCTGCATATCCGTTCTATATGTTGTGCGGCCCCCTGTTGACCGTACATCCAAGTTTCATTCTAGCAGTTTCTGATTGTTTATTTCATTTTGATATTGCGCTGTGGTTTGAACGGTCCATCCCAGACCGTCTGTCTTGTTGTGTGGTCTCCCACAGACCGTCCTTCTGATGCCACAGTGCACCCGAGATTGCTTTGATTGCCATATCTATATTATCTTTGTTCTCCTTGGTGCCATTCATTGATCTTCCCCTGGTTATATGTGGTTGCTGCCTACTTGTTCTCATCTTTGCATGTTTATTTTGATCTTTGGTTGCTAGTTTCACTATCAGAAAAAGCGGGATTTTAGACTGACATTATCCGTCTCAAATCCGTCTGAAAATCCGTCGCAAACCATATTTGTAACGGAATTCCGACGGATTTAAGACGGGAATCGACCGTCTGAAATTCTTAGTCACAAATTTGTGACAGTTAATTTGTCTGTCTGAAATTCCGTCTGAAATTAAGACAGAATAAATTTCGGTCACAAATTCCGTCTAAATCTCATACGATAAAATTTCCGTATGTAACTATCCGTCTGAAATTATCCGTCTGAATTTCATACGGTTTTTAAGACGGATTTATAATCCGTTGTAAATACCGTCAGTAATCCGTCTGAAAGCTTGTCTGAAATCCGTCGCTATATCTGCCGGATATTACGACGGATTACTTTTTCGTCGTAACTACCGACGACGGTTCCATATGCAAATTCGTCCTAAATCCGTCGGTGTTTGAAACGGAAATCACGACGGATATTAATTTCCGTCTGAAATTACCGTCGCTATTCCAAACGGAAATAGCGACGGAGTGAAAATCCGTCTGAAATCAAAAATATATTTTTTTAAAATATTGCGTTTATTTATCTAATAAACCTGTTAAAAAAATTATTGGGAACCTACTGATAACCACAAAAAAAACTCAACATCAACGTACCCAAATAAATAAACACCACCGAAAAAAACTCAACATCAACATAGATGTTCAAATAAATAAACACCACCAATAAAAAAATTCCACCATGCTGATCAAATAAATACAAAAAAAACACATTAACCCTGCTGATCCGTCTGAATAACATAAAATAAATATCATTAAACATCAAGAAATATCTGGTACATCGTCAATATCCTCATCATCCATATCGTCACTGCCCTGCTCATCTCCTCTGTCGCTGCCCGCAGAAGGATCCCCCTACATTAAAAAAATAATAACATTCATTTATAGATAAAAAAATTAGTGCGAAGAAATGAGCATAAATATAAATCAAACATATCAAATTGATAACTGCAGATTTTATAGATCAACTACTAGCTTGAAACAATATTTAGACCCCCGGACCCGACCTGGTAGTTCATTTAAACTAAGTGTATTTTAAAACTGAACTTTGAGCGCCGAGCTCAAACCGGGCATCCGATTTGGATTTCGTCAGTTCTGACAAGTCACTTTCATCTCCACGGTCGCGTTGGAATGATCGGCACGGCCGTCCGACTTGTATTTCAAGTTTTTGACCCCCGGACCTAACCTGATAGTTCATTTAAACAAGTGTATTTTAAAACTGAACTTTGAGCGCCGAGCTCAAACCGGACATCCGATTTGGATTCCGTTAGTTTTGACAAGTCACTTTCATCTCCTCGGTCGTGTTGGAATGATCGGCACGGCCGTCCGACCGGTATTTCCAATTTTAGACCCCCGGACCCGACCTGACAGTTCATTTAAACTAAGTGTATTTTAAAACTGAACTTTGAGCGCCGAGCTCAAACCGGACATCCGATTTGGATTCCGCCAGTTCTGGCAAGTCACTTTCATCTCCCCGGTCGCGTTGGAATGATCGGCACGGCCGCCCGACCAGTATTTCCAATTTTAGACCCCCGGACCCGACCTGATAGTTCATTTAAACTAAGTGTATTTTAAAACTGAACTTTGAGCGCCGAGCTCAAACCGGACATCCGATTTGGATTCCGTCAGTTCTGACAAGTCACTTTCATCACCCCGGTAGTGTTGGAATGATCGGCACGGCCGTCCGACCAGTATTTCTAATTTTAGACCCCCAGACCCGACCTGGTAGTTCATTTAAACTAAGTGTATTTTAAAACTGAACTTTGAGCGCCGAGCTCAAACCGGGCATCCGATTTGGATTCCGTCAGTTCTGACAAGTCACTTTCATCTCCCCGGTCGCGTTGGAATGATCGGCACGGTCGTCCGACCGGTATTTCCAATTTTAGACCCCCGGACCCGACCTGATAGTTCATTTAAACTAAGTGTATTTTAAAACTGAACTTTGAGCGCCGAGCTCAAATCGGACATCCGATTTGGATTCCGTCAGTTCTGACAAGTCACTTTCATCTCCCCGGTCGTGTTGGAATGATCGGCACGGCCGTCCGACTGGTATTTCCAATTTTAGGCCCCCGGACCCGACCTGGTAGTTCATTTAAACTAAGTGTATTTTAAAACTGAACTTTGAGCGCCGAGCTCAAACCGGACATCCGATTTAGATTCCGCCAGTTCTGACAAGTCACTTTCATCTCCCCGGTCGTGTTGGAATGATCGGCACGGCCGTCCGATCGGTATTTCCAATTTTAGACCCCCGGACCCGACCTGGTAGTTCATTTAAACTAAGTGTATTTTAAAACTGAACTTTGAGCGCCGAGCTCAAACCGGACATCCGATTTGGATTCCGTCAGTTCTGACAAGTCACTTTCATCTCCCCGGTAGTGTTGGAATGATCGGCACGGCCGTCCGACCGGTATTTCCAATTTTAGACCCCCGGACCCGACCTGGTAGTTCATTTAAACTAAGTGTATTTTAAAACTGAACTTTGAGCGCCAAGCTCAAACCGAGCATCCGATTTGGATTCCGTCAGTTCTGACAAGTCACTTTCATCTCCCCGGTCGCGTTGGAATGATCGGCACGGCCGTCCGACCGGTATTTCCAATTTTAGACCCCCGGACACGACCTGGCAGTTCATTTAAACTAAGTGTATTTTAAAACTGAACTTTGAGCGCCGAGCTCAAACCGGACATCCGATTTGGATTCCGCCAGTTCTGACAAGTCACTTTCATCTCCCCGGTCGCGTTGGAATGATCGGCACGGCCGCCTGACCAGTATTTTCAATTTTAGACCCCCGGACCCGACCTGATAGTTCATTTAAACTAAGTGTATTTTAAAACTGAACTTTGAGCGCCGAGCTCAAACCGGACATCCGATTTGGATTCCGTCAGTTCTGACAAGTCACTTTCATCTCCCCGGTACTGTTGGAATGATCGGTACGGCCGTCCGACCGGTATTTCCAATTTTAGACCCCCGGACCCGACCTGGTAGTTCATTTAAACTAAGTGTATTTTAAAACTGAACTTTGAGCGCCGAGCTCAAACTGGGGATCTGATTTGGATTCCGTCAGTTCTGACAAGTCACTTTCATCTCCCCGGTCGCGTTGGAATGATCGGCACGGCCGTCCGACCGGTATTTCCAATTTTAGACCCCCGGACCCGACCTGATAGTTCATTTAAACTAAGTGTATTTTAAAACTGAACTTTGAGCGTCGAGCTCAAACCGGACATCCGATTTGGATTCCGTCAGTTCTGACAAGTCACTTTCATCTCCCCGGTCGTGTTGGAATGATCGGCACGGCCGTCCGACCGGTATTTCCAATTTTAGACCCCCGGACCCGACCTGGTAGTTCATTTAAACTAAGTGTATTTTAAAACTGAACTTTGAGCGCCGAGCTCAAACCGGAAATCCGATTTGGATTCCGTCAGTTCTGACAAGTCACTTTCATCTCCCCGGTCGTGTTGGAATGATCGGCACGGCCGTCCGACCGGTATTTCCAATTTTAGACCCCCGGACCCGACCTGGTAGTTCATTTAAACTAAGTGTATTTTAAAACTGAACTTTGAGCGCCGAGCTCAAACCGGACATCCGATTTGGATTCCGTCAGTTCTGACAAGTCACTTTCATCTCCCCGGTAGTGTTGGAATGATCGGCACGGCCGTCCGACCGGTATTTCCAATTTTAGACCCCCGGACCCGACCTGGTAGTTCATTTAAACTAAGTGTATTTTAAAACTGAACTTTGAGCGCCGAGCTCAAACCGGGCATCCGATTTGGATTCCGTCAGTTCTGACAAGTCACTTTCATCTCCCCGGTCGCGTTGGAATGATCGGCATGGTCGTCCGACCGATATTTCCAATTTTAGACCCCCGGACCCGACCTGATAGTTCATTTAAACTAAGTGTATTTTAAAACTGAACTTTGAGCGCCGAGCTCAAACCGGACATCCGATTTGGATTCCGTCAGTTCTGACAAGTCACTTTCATCTCCCCGGTCGTGTTGGAATGATCGGCACGGCCGTCCGACCGGTATTTCCAATTTTAGACCCCCGGACCCGACCTGGTAGTTCATTTAAACTAAGTGTATTTTAAAACTGAACTTTGAGCGCCGAGCTCAAACCGGACATCCGATTTAGATTCCGCCAGTTCTGACAAGTCACTTTCATCTCCCCGGTCGTGTTGGAATGATCGGCACGGCCGTCCGATCGGTATTTCCAATTTTAGACCCCCGGACCCGACCTGGTAGTTCATTAAAACGAAGTGTATTTTAAAACTGAACTTTGAGCGCCGAGCTCAAACCGGACATCCGATTTGGATTCCGTCAGTTCTGACAAGTCACTTTCATCTCCCCGGTAGTGTTGGAATGATCGGCACGGCCGTCCGACCGGTATTTCCAATTTTAGACCCCCGGACCCGACCTGGTAGTTCATTTAAACTAAGTGTATTTTAAAACTGAACTTTGAGCGCCGAGCTCAAACCGGGCATCCGATTTGGATTCCGTCAGTTCTGACAAGTCACTTTCATCTCCCCGGTCGCGTTGGAATGATCGGCATGGCCGTCCGACCGGTATTTCCAATTTTAGACCCCCGGACCCGACCTGGCAGTTCATTTAAACTAAGTGTATTTTAAAACTGAACTTTGAGCGCGGAGCTCAAACCGGACATCCGATTTAGATTCCGCCAGTTCTGACAAGTCACTTTCATCTCCCCGGTCGCGTTGGAATGATCGGCACGGCCGCCCGACCAGTATTTCCAATTTTAGACCCCCGGACCCGACCTGATAGTTCATTTAAACTAAGTGTATTTTAAAACTGAACTTTGAGCGCCGAGCTCAAACCGGACATCCGATTTGGATTCCGTCAGTTCTGACAAGTCACTTTCATCTCCCCGGTAGTGTTGGAATGATTGGTACGGCCGTCCGATCGGTATTTCCAATTTTAGACCTCCGGACCCGACCTGGTAGTTCATTTAAACTAAGTGTATTTTAAAACTGAACTTTGAGCGCCGAGCTCAAACCGGGCATCCGATTTGGATTCCGTCAGTTCTGACAAGTCACTTTCATCTCCCCGGTCGCGTTGGAATGATCGGCACGGCCGTCCGACCGGTATTTCCAATTTTAGACCCCCGGACCCGACCTGATAGTTCATTTAAACTAAGTGTATTTTAAAACTGAACTTTGAGCGCCGAGCTCAAACCGGGCATCCGATTTGGATTCCGTCAGTTCTGACAAGTCACTTTCATCTCCCCGGCCGCGTTGGAATGATCGGCACGGCCGTCCGACTTGTATTTCAAGTTTTTGACCCCCGGACCTGACCTGGCAGTTCATTTAAGCTAAGTGTATTTTAAAACTGAACTTTGAGCGCCGAGCTCCAACCGGACATCCGATTTGGATTCCGTCAGTTCTGACAAGTCACTTTCGTCTCCCCGGTCGTGTTGGAATGATCGGCACGGCCGTCCGACCGGTATTTCTAATTTTAGACCCCCGGACCCGACCTGATAGTTCATTTAAACTAAGTGTATTTTAAAACTGAACTTTGAGCGCCGAGCTCAAACCGGACATCCGATTTGGATTCCGTCACTTCTGACAAGTCACTTTCATCTCCCCGGTCACGTTGGAATGATCGGCACAGCCGTCCGACCGGTATTTACAATTTTAGACCCCCGGCCCCCGGATTTTCTCAATTCTTCTGAAGTAAATGAGTTTTTAAATTAATAATGAACATAATTGAGTAATTCCATCAAAATAAAAACATAGTAAACACTCACCTGTGCGGGCTGTGCTGTGGTGGTGGTTGATTTCTGAGGGACCATTCCGCTCTGGGAGAGGAGGCCACTAATTGCCTGCAAGAATACTGACACTTGGCTAGAGATCTCTTGCTGGAAATGCTGCTGCTGCCGCTGCATATCAGAAATCTGCGATCGGACCATGTCCATCATGTCGCTGGCCGAAGCGCTGGGGGCAACGGAAGGTATAGTGAAGGCACTGCCACTGGAAGAAGTATAGCTAGAACTCGCACACGCTGATGTCACCGCGCTTGCGTCTAGGCTCTCCCCAAAACCATATAGTCGGCATTTCTTCGGTACGTCAGCTGCTGCCACCCACTCCACCGGATCGAACTCCGGCTGCTGCGTGTCTCCCTCCCCGTACTTCTCTGTCACTGCTTTGCTATATGTTTCCTACAAATTGAATAAAATAACTAGTCAATTTCATATGAATTACATGCCGATTTAAATGAACGGTACAAGTTACATATGTAGATAAACTTACCACTGCTGACTTAGCTGTGTCACTCACAAAATCATTAGTCCCCTTCTTTTTGTGTGTTCTGTCGAACACCTCGAGGAACGACGGAGGTCGATTAAGCTCCACAGCCTGTTATACAATTCATAGTAAAAAAAAAGTCAAATATTGGGATAAATTGTAAGAAGATAAAATGGTATATTACTTACCAATTTTTATTTATGAGCCGCATAAGAGATGGACCCACTCGTATGCAAATTTGAACCTGGTTTTGACGCCCTGTTTGCTTTGGCTTTTTCGGACTTTTCTATCCACTTGGGGTCGGTAAAATGGTCACAAGATATCTCCCAATCCTCCTGCCTCATCCATAGAGGGCGATGCGCCTTCCACAATTGTCGGTCTTCACTCCCCCCACTCAATTTTTTAGCGTGTGCTCGGGCCTCATGTATTTTCCTCTTGTAACTTGAGAGCATAGTAGACTCCCAGGCACGACGACATCTCGCCGCGTCATGTCCACATGTGAATTGAAAAGACCGCTGTAAATCAATTACTTTTCACACTTAGTATAAAGTTGTAAATTGACTTTGGGAAATACTTGAATTAAATGACGTAATTACTTACTAAGAACATGTTGTACAATGAATCGCGGACGGACATCGGAAAATCTCTGAAAGTGGAAACTGCCCCGGGCACATGTGCCAACATGAGTTCGGTGGAATGATGGACAGCGCTGTGGGGTTCAAATTTCATACTGCAATTGCAAATGTCAAATTATTCATATTACACAGTTGAGGGCTAATTAATGTAATATAACCTTATAGATTTACCCGGATACCCAACACGGGCGATGTCTACATGGGTCGTGCCTCCCTCGTGACAACTGCCGACATCGTCAAGGGGCTAACTGGTGGGGGTGGGCCCTGTACAAGTGGGAGGTGGTGGGAGGGCACTGAGACCTGCAAGAATTTATTGTCATATGGAGTGATACATATACTGCGAACATATAATTAAAATATACATACCTGCAGCGGGAGGTGGTGGGGGTGGCGTATGCACAACAGGTGGGAGGCCACTAAGACCCGCAAGAATTTATTGTCATGTGGAGTGATACATATACTGCGAACATATAATTAAAATATACATACCTGCAGCGGGAGGTGGTGGGGTTGGCGTATGCACAACAGGTGGGAGGCCACTGAGACCTGCAAGAATTTATTGTCATGTGGAGTGATACATATACTGCGAACATATAATTAAAATATACATACCTGCAGCGGGAGGTGGTGGGGGTGGCGTATGCACAACAGGTGGGAGGCCACTGAGACCTGCAAGAATTTATTGTCATGTGGAGTGATACATATACTGCGAACATATAATTAAAATATACATACCTGCAGTGGGAGGTGGTGGGGTTGGCGTATGCACAACAGGTGGGAGGCCACTGAGACCTGCAAGAATTTATTATCATGTGGAGTGATACATATACTGCGAACATATAATTAAAATATACATATCTGCAGCGGGAGGTGGTGGGGGTGGCGTATGCACAACAGGTGGGAGGCCACTGAGACCTGCAAGAATTTATTGTCATGTGGAGTGATATATATACTGCGAACATATAATTAAAATATACATACCTGCAGCCCGAGGTGGTGGGGGTGGCGTATGCACAACAGGTGGGAGGCCACTGAGACCTGCAAGAATTTATTGTCATGTGGAGTGATACATATAATGCGAACATATAATTAAAATATACATACCTGCAGCGGGAGGTGGTGGGGGTGGCCTATGCACAACAGGTGGGAGGTCACTGAGACTTGCAAGAATTTATTGTCATAAGTAGAACAAATATTGAAGAATTTAAATTAAAATATACATACATGATCCTCGAGTCTTTTTGCCACTGAGACCTGCAAGAATTTATTGTCATGTGGAGTGATACAAATATTACGAACATATAATTAAAATATATATACCTGCAGCGGGAGGTGGTGGGAGTGGCGTATGCACAACAGGTGGGAGGCTACTGAGACCTGCAAGAACTTATTTTCAGAAGTAGAACAAATGTTCAAGAATTTAAATTAAAATATACATACCTGTAGCGGGAGGTGGTGGCGTATGTACAAGTGGTGGTGAGCCGACACTTGCACCTATAAATAAATTCTTTTAAGTTTGTAAATAATTAAAATATTTATATAGCTAACTTATTGATCAAATATACCTGTGTCTGAAGAAGATGGTAGCGAGGAGGTAGTAGTGCCCCTCTCACTGCTAGATCTCCTCCCACCCCTACTACGACCTCCTCGCACCATTTCCTTATTAATAACAAAACAATTAATACATATTAATCCATAATTATATAAGGCTAGACAAATGTTATTTAAAATTATGCTTAAAAGTAAGAATCTTCTTACTAAATTATCAAAACATGCCTCCCTCATGTTGATATATCTAGCTCAACTTCATCATCTTCGTCATCTATAGTAGTCTCATGAGATTCAAAATCTTCGTCTTCATCTGATTCTTCCTCCCCTCTAACATCAACATTTAGCTCCGTCGGATCGACTTCTTCCACGCCATCTCGCATACGTAATGACAGTGGCTCATCAGATTCGTCCATATTAAACCTAGAGGAACCGACAACGCCAACTTCGTCTGATTGATAATATTCAGCACGAGCAACCTCTGAGACATCTCCACTCATAGTTAACTCATAAGTGGGAAAGAGTTTTGAGTTAACCCTGCAAACTGCCCACCGATCTCTATTCTTGGATGATGGATAACTTGAATAGTACACTTGTTGGGCTTGTGCGGCTAAAATGAACGGTTCATAGGTCTTAAGTTTAAACCTATGCTTGACATTGACAATCCCATAATTTGTGTCATGTAGAACAGAATTAGGATCAAACCATTGACACTTAAATATGTATACATGATTGTCTTGTCCCAAATACTGAAGTTCTAAGACTTCTTCAATAATACCATAGTAGTCCAATTCCATTTCATTGTATAAACTTCCCTTCACACATACGCCGCTGTTCATCGTAGACTTATTTCACCCATAATCCCTTGTATGAAATTTATATCCATTCACAATATATCCCGGATAGGCACGTGTCTGGTTCGAGGGGCCATAACTTATCTGTTGTACTCTTTGATCAGTAATGAGACCTTGTTCAACCTATATTCAAATTAGAGTAGTTAAAATAATAACAATTACCTCAACATACGTAAATACAAACATATATATTCAGAGTTCACACTAACTCGGTTTCTTAGCCATTTGGAAAAAAACTTCTCGCGTTCTTTTTCAATCTCCACATCCTGGATATTTGGACATTTTTCAGCTAATTCTGAATCAAATTGTCTGCAATATAAATGTAGCACCCCGTAAAAAAAATGATTAAAAAAATTTGATAAAGCCAATGTATAGACTTTGTGAAGTCAATGTTGTATAGACTTTGAGGAAGCCAATGTATAGACTTTGAGGATGTATAGACTTTGAGGAAGCCAATGTATAGACTTTGTGAAGTCAATGTTGTATAGACTTTGAGGATGTATAGACTTATGGAGTTGCTGAAAATGTGAATTAAGATCTTACTCAACATAAAGTTCAATCTCGAGGCAATTCAAAAGAATATATATCTCAGCGGCGTGCAACTCTCTATCTTCGAGCGTGCGAGTCAAGCAACGTCCGAACGCACGTCCAGGATGTTTAAATATGGAGAGCCGATCGGACGATTCATCCACTCCCCCATCATCATTACGTGGAGGTCGAGTACGACGAGTTTGAATCTCTGGCTCAAAGTACATAGAACAGAATTTTGAAATTTCTTCAAGAATGTATGCCTCAGCAATCGAACCCTCCACCTGTGCCTTGTTGCGAACTTTCATTTTTAATTCATGCATGCACCTACAACAACAAGTCAGATGGCAACAATATGTAGCGGCTATGGACGACTTATAAGTTAACAAAAATTGTCACATACCTCTCAAATGGATACATCCATCGAAATTGTACTGGACCTCCGATGATAGCCTCATATGGCAAATGAACGACCAGGTGCTCCATCGAATCAAAGAATGCCGGAGGAAATATCTTCTCTAGCTTGCAAATGGTTGTGACAACTTCTTGTTCGATAGTTTGTACATCCCGAAGTCTGAGTTCAGATGCACATAAAATCTTAAAAAATTGACTCATCTCAGCTAGTGCTCCCCATATCTGCTTTGGCAACAAATCACGAAATGCAATGGGCAGTAGCCTCTCCATGAACACATGACAGTCGTGACTTTTCATACCATATATTTTCCCATCATTAACATTCACACAACGGGCTATGTTGGATGCATATCCATCTGGGAATCTCAGTTGTTTCAACCACTGGCATACTTCCTTGATCTGTGTATCATGAAGCACATAAGTTGCTTTAGGCTGCACAGTTTTACCATTGACACTTTGTAGTTCCAGTTCTGGACGTCTACAAAGTATCTTTAAATCCATACGTGTTTTGGCGTTGTCCTTTGTTTTCCCTTTAACATTCATGATCGTATTGAACACATTATCAAAAAAATTCTTCTCGGTATACATGACATCCAGATTGTGTCGTACAAGAAGAGTTGACCAATAAGGTAATTCCCAAAAAATGCTTTTCTTGACCCAGTTGTGATCCTTTCCAAAATTAGGGAGTTGTCGTGTGCTGTGGGAGATGGGATTTTTATTATTAAGAATATATTTTATTATGATTATGGGTTTATTTGGTTTATTTATTAGAGATTTATTTGCATAGGGCGTGCTAGTCACTCAGTGACAAATTTATTATGCGCACCGTCTGACTAACCAGACGATTATGGGTGATCGTGTCGGGACCCAAAACCCGCCGTACCATGAAGGCTACGACGTTAATTACGCCTCCCCAGAAGAGATGAAATCCTTGATTAATCGCCAAAATAGAGAGGCCATGGGGCCCGTAGAATATGTAAAGGATGTGATTGCATGCAAGCACACAACATTGTAGTATTTATTTATTAGGCTGGCTCCCGGTACAAGGCGGATAATTTAGGTCCGAGGACCACCATTACGCATAATGAAAGCCTCTGGCCGGGCGTGACCCGACTTTCCGCTAATCACCATTTGATATACCAGAGAGTCAGATCATGCAAGCATGCAAGGTGGGTAATTTTATTGTTTATTACTTATTTGGTCATTTATTTGTAAATTTAAGGAAGACTTTGGCAATCCCGGTCACTCGCAGGGTTGTCGATTAGTCGTTACCTTTTTATTTTGAGGCTGCACATAGCGTTACGGTGCATACATATGGGCCCGGGAGGTGGGCCGAGTATGACCGTATTCGGACAGACTCGTGTGTCATCGGGACAATGTATGCCAGGGTATGGCAAATTTGATATTTGAAAATAAAGGGGATGCGGTTGAAACCCGGTCGAGACGAATTAGATTCAGCGGTTTATTGGCCCGAGACAAGGTCATGTCGTGGCTATAGTGGGATTAATCCCGAGGTGCAGACACGACCTGTCAGGGGGTCATCAATGTTCCCATGCCCAGGGTCTAGGGGAGGTGAGAGCTCCGGAGTGGACACGGTCATGTTTATTATTCTTAATTTATTCTTGTTATTATTTTTAAATGCATGAATGCACTTTATTTATTTATTATTTATTATTTATTTTATTATTTTTTTTATGTTAGGTGCATGCATTTTCATTTTTCATTTATTGATATTTATTTATTCATCATTTGTTTGTTTGTTATTTATTTATCTTTTTATTCCCTTTTTTATTATTTTATTTTATTATTTTTTATTGTCATTTTGTCACACATTATTTATTTGTTTTATTTTATTTTTTTTAGTCACTTTTTGTTTCTCTATTTTTGAACGAGAGTCTCTCATTTATTTTATTATTTGTCTTTCCCTGTTTTTAATATGTATATGTATATGTGGGATGAGGGGGAGTGAACGTATGTATAATGTTAATGAGGATTAAGGTTAACGGGGGGCTTTGTGTTAATGGTGCTTAATGTTAATGGAGCTTGAATGTGAATTAACGGGTGTGTTATTTTTGTTGAGTGTATTATTTCTATTCGTTTGGTTAAGTGAATGCATATAAAGTACGTGTGTGCTTATTTATACAAGTGTAACGTGAGCATATGACGTGAAAACGGCGCGGGTATGTTAACATGTTTTTGTTAAAACGGCGGGAACCCATGGGCGAGATAAACGGCGCGCCCTTATAAGATGTTAAAACGGCGTGATGATTTCGTGGTTAAAACGGCGTGCAAACGTGTGGGTGCGCCGGATAACGGTGTTATTTTTTATTTTGTTTATTTTATTTTGTTTATTTTATTATTTATTTTATTATTTTTTTAGTTGTTGTTTATTTGTTTTATTATTTTTTTGTTTCAAATTTATTATTATTATTATTATTATTTATTCTCGATTTTACAAATGGTTAATCCGACGGCACCTCTCCTAAACCCGGAGTGTTTGGGGAAAAGTGGAGGCATACCCACGGAATGGGGTAAGCTCCTTAAAGGCCGGGAGGCCAGACACGGTGACCGGCAGACCCGAGTGGACAGAGACCCTGAGGGCGAGCCTACGGGGGATACCGATGTGCCCATGGGTTATCCAAATCGGGGCAGTGTTCGCCATTAAGGCGGTCTAATATTCACTCGGGGAGTGATTATTTAAAACAGCATGAGGAACAAAGCCTTAAAACGGCGCGGTTGAACCGGCGCGGAACACTCAAGAAAAGGGTTTAAAACGGCACGGGGAACCGTAGGTGAATGACCTAAACGGCGTGGAAACCGTAGGTGTAGAGGAGAAGCCCTAAAACGGCACGGTCGCGGTTAAACCGGCGAGGAACGCTTAGAAAAAGGGCTTAAAACGGCATGGGAACCGTAGGAATAGGTTAAAACGGTGCCAGAAACCGTAGGTAAATAGAAAAGAGCTTGTTAAACCGGCGCAGCCTGATTGGGGCGCGCCGGGAAGGGCGCGCCGTTTTAAGGCGCGCCGTTTTAAGACGTTATCGCGCTGATTTAGCCCGATTTCGTGGAAACAGGAGTTTCGTTGGTTTATTTATGGACTTATTAACATGTTTTGGAAGATTTTGAAAATTGATTGAGGTGATTGTTCATCGGATCGGTCCCAAGCCGTTCAAAGTCAAATCACGGGCTTACGCGAGGTTCATACTCGAGCGCAGCGATTGTTCCGAGTTTACACTCGTTCGAGCCGGAATTTCGGCAGCATCTCCCCATCCCAAAGGATTATCAGGGAGAAGCGGGGAGTACTCACGTAGTGGAGCAACCCCTAAAGGCCGGGTGGCACAACGGCGGCCGGCAAACCCGAACGGACAGGAAGACCCCGAGGGCTAGCCTACTAGGGGGCACCAAGTCCGTGGGCAGAAAGTAGACGGATGGCGCGACTCACAGCGGGAGCGAAGACCCCGAGGGCTAGCCTACGAGGGGCACACGACCCGAGTCGGTACCACGTCCAAGTCGGGACGACCGATAGAGAGGGAAAGTCCCGAGGGCTAGCCTACGAGGGGCACCCGTCCCACGGCCACAACAAGGTCCGTGAAGGTCTGTGGATTTTAAATGTCGGGATTAACCCAATTTTGATATTCACCTAATAGTCAGTAAGGACGCTCATCATTAATGGATGAGTTCCCATGACCAAATGGCGGTTTGATGAAACAGTAGGGGTATATTCCCCTCCCCGGATTAGTGAGATGGGCTAATGGATTTAACCCTCTCGAATGAGCATAAATCGTATACAAACGATGAGAATGTAGATACAGCTTACTCAACTAGATTCAACATATTCAATGTCAGGGAATGATGTCAGCATGCGAATCCATGGACATAGGAATAAATGGACTAACCATTCGGTCACGAGAACGACCTCTTCGCCTCTGAACAACTGGGGGATGTGGAGAGGCTCGATCGAAGCGTCCTGACGCCGTGATGAGTTGAGGGGCACATACAGATATGCCCTCAGCCACGATATCATCGAGAAAGAAAGGAAAGAAAGCAGAGCCAAGCACGACCATGGCATTAACGCGAAGATCCCGGGGAGGGGGGTATTGCTGTAGCCCAGGAAGTCTGAAGGCGTATGCATCAGAGGAAAACCACGGCGGGAATCATTCGAACACATTCCGTTCTGACGCCATAGGTGATGGGGGGTAGTGCGTAATCACACTTTGCCCATCCCCGGCGCCGACACTATTGCACGGCGCCGCTTTAGCGGCCAAGAGAAGAAATGCGAAAAGGGGAAGAAGAAGAGATGATGCAACAGAACAAAACCATTCGCGCATATAGCATATTCATTCATCCCACAATCGAGAAGATATTACAAATGCATACATCGGCGCCGGCGTTGTAGCACGGCACCACAGCTATCTATTACAGGGAAGCCTACAGAGGGAGAAAGAGAGAGAGATGATGAAGGGGGAGACGGGCTCGTATCATTGCCCCTCCCCCTTTCACTTACACTACGACGAAGGAAGAAAACAGACAAAGGAAGATCGACAGAAAACACCGCGACCCACCTATGAAAACAACAGAGGAATTCTTCTTTTCCGACGCCGATGAACTTGTGCGCAGGAGAGGGCGACGGCGGTACGGTGGGGGACTCTCTGGGAAAAACCTTCCTCCCCACGAAACCTAACCCTCTTATCTTGCGATTGGTCGTGGCTCTCCGGCGATCAGGACCTCTCTTCTCTTCTCTCCCTTCTTTTTTTTTTAATTTTTTTTCTCCCCCCCCCCTTGTCTTGCGAAGGCAGGCTATTATATAGCCTTGGTTAAATCGGCGCCCCGGAAAGGAGGGCGCGCCATTTTGATGGCGCCGGGGACGTCCCAGTGGTGGCTTTAGCGCGCCGGATCGATGGCGCCGGGAAGCATTCCTCGAATGAAGAATGGACGCGCCATTTCTGATGGCGCCGTTTTAAGTGGCGCCGGTGACCCTTCACGCGCCGTTTTGACTTGTTTGCTCGGCGCGGGCCAACCGGTGGGTCCGGGGATGGTTCTGGAAATTCCCGTTGACTGTTCCTCTCGCCTTGGTCCTTGGAAAATCTTGACGGGGCGTTGACGAAGCTCTCGGCATGATGACTGGCCTTAATCGGAACTTCGTGTGCGTTTGGCTCGAGCACGCGGGTCTTCCGCTCACATGGCCTTCGGTACAATAATTTGTGATGCTGGGCTGACTTCACTTGTATTTGTAGCTTTCTGGTTGCTTCTTCGGGGATGATCCCGAATACTCTCCCGAGCTCCCGGGTCTTGCCTTAGCGGCTGTTCATTGAAGCCGAGCATCTTTTCTTTTCTTCTTTTCTTTGGTCTCATCTTTTGTTCGGCTTCTGCCATTCTTTTCCTTCTTTTCTTTCTTTTCTTCTCTGTCGGCATAGGAGCACCTGATCAGAACTTAAGAACTGCAGAAGCAGAAGTTAGGAAATGTTAGGAATATTTTCAGTGTCAACAAATGCCCTCCACCCGCGGGTGTCGCGACAGAGGGACGAAAGAGCGGGACGTGCGGGTGTAACCCATGGCCCGTTTGAAAATATTGTATGGATCCTTTTTATTATTCATTCCTTTTATTTATTCTATTTTCATTTATCATCATTCATTTTTCATTTCGTCATTCATTTTTATTATCTCTCTTTTTTATATATAGCCTCATCCAAGCATGCAGGCACTCAACGACCACAAGCATAGAATAGCTATGTAGCATAGTTCCCCTATATCAGGGATAGGATAAGGACAGCGCCCACGATTCACAGACAGAATGCGGCTCACGAAGCACAATAAGGGAGATGCGCATACGTAAAGGGGACACTGCATAGAACGTACGCGTAGCATAAATCACAATCTACACCCATGACTATTCCTCCATAGTGTGAAAGTGCAATTATATTGGTAGTGAACCCTAGACATAGGGACGTGCAGAGGCTCTGAGTAACACTAGAGGATTACTTTACCGCCTACACATACATTCGGGGCTTTCGGCTTTTGGTAGCTTCGCACAACCCCATTTCATTCTTGATTTCGAACTTCACCGTTCGACGCGAGTTTCCTCATGTGTCTCAATGGGGATTCCCGGCTACTAGGATTCGTCCTTTATTATGATATTATTACGGATTTCACCGTTCGACGCGAGTCTCCTCATTTGTTTCAGTGGGGATTCCCAGCTATTAGGATTCATCCTATATTATGGTTTTATGATGGATTTCACCGTTTGACGCGAGTTTTCTCATCTGTCTCAATGGGGATTCCCGGCTATTAGGATTCATCCTTATTTCAATCGTGGAATTTGCTGCACCGTTTTCGCACGAGTCTCCTCATTTGTTTCAGTGGAGATTCCCGGCTACTTGGATTCACATTCCACTTACCGTTATCATCATTTTTTTTCATTCTTTTTTTTCTTTTTTTTTAAGGGGGGGGGGGGGGCAGGCAACTTTTTCCTCACGATCACCCTTTGAGCGAGTGTAGAGATTTAAGCGTCCATGAAGTGTTAAGAAGAATTTATGCCGTCCCTATGACTGAGGACCGTTGCTCATATTATGTGCGAAGTGTAGGAGTTTCGTCTAGGGTGTATCATGTGAGTTGCGCCGGCAACACACCTACGACTCTTCCCCTGGCCGTATGCACTCACCGAGAATTAGTTTTTCATTCCTTAGTGTGTGTCGTGACGCACACGTATCCTGAATCAGGGCAACGTTACTTAGCAAGGATGTACGCGGCCTTAGAAATTTGAAGGAAGCGTGCTAATACTATACTACAGGCGGACATGCACGTGAGACAAGCAAGCACATAAACCACGTCATGATCATCATCCTCTCTTTTTTTCCTCTTTTTTCTTTCTTCTTTTTTTTCTTTTTCTTTTCTTTCTTTGCTCTCTTTCTTTGTCTTCCCTTTTTTTCTCTTCTTTTTCTTTTGGTTTCTTTCTCTTTTTTTTTTCTAAAGGGCTTAATGGGCATGCCCACAGGTTGGTGATTCTGGTGTCGGGGACCCGATGCCATGGCAGTGGAGGGAATGAGTCATATGTGGTAGTAAATCCCTAGAGGGATCACGGGTTGGTATAAAATCAAAGGAGGTCTTTTCGTTCGTTAGTTCGGACAATATTTCCGATCCAAGGGTAAGAGGTTTGTCGACTTAGACCAAAGGTCATGACGTCGAATGACTTGGCTTAGACGTAAGGTCATGACGCCAAGGGAGGATATGTAACAGCTTAGACATAGAGTCATGATGTCGTACAACTTGGCTTAGGCGTAAGGCCATGACGCCAAGGCAGAACATTTACCGGCTTAGGCGGAAAGCCATGACGCCAAACAAGGATATTTAACGGCTTAGACATAAAGTCATGACGCCGTGCAACTTGGCTTAGGCGGAAGGCCATGACGCCAAGGCAGAATATTTAACGGCCTAGACATAGAGTCATGATGCCATACAACTTGGCTTAGGCGGAAGGCCATGACGCCAAGGCAGAATATTTAACGGCTCAGACATAAAGTCATGACGCCGCACAGCTTGGCTTAGGCGGAAGGCCATGACGCCAAGATAGAATATTTACCAGCTTAGGCGAAAAACCATGACGCTGGATAAAGATATTTAACGGCTTAGACGTGAAGTCATGACGCCGTACAGCTTGGCTTAGGCGGAAGGCCATGACGCCAAGGTAGAATGTTTACCGGCTTAGGCGGAAAGCCATGACGCCGGACAAAGATATTTAACGGCTTAGACATAAAGTCATGACGCCGTACAACTTGGCTTAGGCAGAAGGCCATGACGCCAAGGTAGAATATTTACCGGCTTAGGCGGAAAGCCATGACGCCGGAAGAAAATATTGAACGGCTTAGACATAAAGTCATGACACCGTCGATAGAAGGAGTCTTTTTGTTCTTTAACTGGCTGGAAGGGTAGAGTCACAAGAAGAAAATATCTTTTTATTTCCTGGCTAGGCAGAAGGCCCGAGCCAAAGGTGAAAGGGTCTTTTTGTCGACTGACTGGACGAAAGATCCACGCCAGAGGTAGAGGGGTCTTTTTGTTGTATGGTCAGACGGAAGGTCCGAGCCAAAGATGAAAGTGTCTTTTTGCTGACTGACTAGACGAAAGGTCCAAGCCAGAGGTAGAAGGGTCTTTTTGTTGTCTGGATGGACAAAAGGATCCAAGCCAAAGGTGAAAGGGTCCTTTTATTGACTGGCCAGATGAAAGGTCTGAGCCAGAGGTAGAATATGAACGTTAACCTGACGGGATGTCAGACTTAACAAGCCTTGCCTAGGCGGTATGTCTAGGAAAGGGTAGAAATAATGCAATGTTGTCGTCACGACGTCACGTCGAACACGACCAACCTGGAAGAGATAAAGGGTCTGGGCCAGGGCAGAATATGGTTGTTGACTAGACAGATTGTCAAAGTCAACCAACTTGGAAAAGGCATGAGGCCTGAACCAAAGGCAGAATATAACATAGGTGTTGGCTTGACGTCCTATCGAAGCCAACAAACTTGGTAGAGGCGTGAGGCCTGAGCCAAGAGCATCATGTAGGATAGGTGTTGACTTGACGGCATGTCGAAGCCAACAGACTTGGCAAAGGCCTGAGGCCTAAGCCAGGGGCAGAGTATAGCATAGGTGTTGACTCGACGTCCTGTCGAAGTCACCGAACTTGGCAGAGGCGTAAGGCCTAAGCCAAGAGTATCATGTTGGATATGAACATTGAATAGGTGTTGACTCGACGTCATGTCGAAGCCAACGAACTTGGCAGAGACGTGAGGCCTAAGCCAAGGGCAGAATATAGAATATGAGTGCTGACCCAACAGGATGTCAGAGCCAACAAACCTTGCTTAGACGGCCTGTCCAAGACAAGGGCAGACATAAAACCCTATTGTCCTCTTGACGTTATGTTGAAAATGACCACCCTGGAAGAGACAAAGGGTCTGGGCCAAGGCAGAATATGGTTGTTTGACTAGACAGATTGCTGAAGTCAACCAACTTGGAAAGGGCGTGAGACCTGAACCAAGGAAGAATGTAGGATATGGATGTTGATCTGACGTCATGTCGGAGTGAACATACTCGACAGAGGCGTGGGGCCTAAGCCAATGGTATAATATAAGATAGGTGCTGACTCGACATCAGGTCGAAATCAACGAACTTGGCAGAGGCATAAGGCCTAAGCCAAGGGTAGAATGTAGGATAGGTGTTGACTCGACGTCATGTCAAAGCCAACGAACTTGGCAGAGGCGTAGGGCCTAAGCCAAGGGAAGAATATAGGATATGTGTTGACTCGATGTCCTGTCGGAGCCAACGAACTTGGCAGAAGCATGAGGCCTAAGCCAAGGGCAGAATATAAAATAGGTGTTGACCCGATGGAACGTCGAAGTCAACAGGCCCTGCCCTGACAGAAGATTTGGGGGCGAGGATTGACTAGAATGCAGACATATGAGAGGCCCAGACCCAGGGCTAGATATCAATGTCAACCCGATGAAATGTCGGAGTCAACCAACCTCGCTTAGACGGAAGGTCTGAAACAAGGTACATGAATCTTATTGGTCTATTAGTTTGGATTGGTTGAGTTTATTGATTTGATGAGTCGATTGACATGTTGGGTTTATTAGGTCTGTTGGATTTTATCGATTCCATTGGGTTTATCGATTTGTTTGGTTTTATTGGGTTTATCAAGTTTGTTGAGTTTATTGACTTACTGAGTTTATTGGGTTTTTTTTTTTGAAATTTTTTTTTTTGGGTTTCTCGATTTATTGAGTTGATTGATTTTGCTTAGCTTATTGGATTTATTGAATTGTGTTGGGTTTATTAAATTTATTTTAAATCATCACTTTTTTTTATTCATTTTCATCATTCACTTTTTTTTTATTCATTTCTTTCTTCTTTTATTTCCTTTTTTTGTTAATATTATTTTCGTTTGTTTTTGTTGGGCTCCCTGACGCAGTCTCGTCTACGATGCGGGATATTTTTGCCCGGTGGGACTATTGATGAATTTGACTATTTATTCCATTGGTGGGGCTAGGGATTGATGTCCAAGAGCCCGGCGGGCCTGGCGAGGGCGGAGTGCCACTAGGCCAAGGAAAAGGTAGCTCGGTCAGGGCGGAGTGCCACCAGACCGAGAAAAGGGTAGCTCGGTCAGGGCGAAATACCACTAGACCAAGGAAAGGGTAGCTCGGTTAGGGCGGAGTGCCACTAAACCAAGGTAAGGGTAACTCGATTGGGGCGGAATGCCACTGGACCAAGGAAAGGGTAGCTTGATCGGGGCGGAGTGCCACCGGACCAAGGTAGGGGTAGCTTGATTAGGGCAGAGTGCCACTAAACCAAGGTAAGGATAGCGTGGTTAGGGCGGAGTGCCACTGGACCAAGGTGAGGGTAGCTCGGTCAGGGCGGAATGCCACCAGACCAAGGAAAGGGTGGCGCGGTCAGGGCGGGGTGCCACTAGACCAAGGTAAAAGTAGCTCGGTCAGGGCAGAGTGCCATTAGACCAAGGTGAGGTAGCTCGGTCAGGGCGGAGTGCCACTAGGCCAAGGAAAAAGTAGCTCAGTCAGGGCGGAGTGCCACTAGACCAAGGTGAGGTAGCTCGGTCAGGGCGGAGTGCCACTAGACCAAGGAAAGGGTTTTATGAATCCCGCCCAGTAGGACAAAGGATAATTTTGGGGCGCGGCGATGGCGGAGTGCCTCAGGCCAAGGAAGATGGCTTTATGAATCCTATCCAATGGGACGAAGCTTATTTCCGAGCTTGGCGGGGGCAGAGCACCTCAGGCTAAGGAAAAGACTCTGTGGACCCAGCCCAATGGAACATAAGGTAATTTTCAAGTTCAGCTGGGGCAGAGCGCCTCCGCCCAAGGGAAAGCTTTTGTGGGCTCAGCCCGACGGGGCTGATGGGCAAATTTTGAGCTCGACAAGGGCAGAGTGCCTTATGCCAAGGAAATAGGAGATTTTATTGGGCCGACATTGGACAAGGAATCCAAACCGGCATTGATAGGAGAGTCCCATGGGACGAATATGGCATTGTTGTGGCTGAATGCCGAAAGGCCATGAGAGTGCATACAATTCGGGAGGACTTGTTCTTTTCATTCCTTAACAGGGTTTGGACCCGTATTTAAAACGGGAGGCCTGGTGGTCAATGAAGGTCCCTTAGCATCGGTGGGACTGTTGATTAACATGATCCCCCTGGGAGTATTTAGTGACAGCTATACATCAGATCAATAGCTATCTTCTTTTGTCATTGACTTCTTTAGTAGATACTCCAAATAGTTTCGGTTCGGGCCTTCGGCGCTTACGCCAAGTGTCCTCCTCTTGACGCTTATTCTTAGAAGCTGCAGTTGCAGGGTCTTCCTACCTCCACAGATGATGTAGTCATTTTATTATCCCCTTGGGCATTCGCCATGCGTTTTTTTTTATAGTCCAAGGTGGGTGTACAGGAGAGCGCTCACACCCTCAGAGAGGGGATGAGTGGTTCACTCCACCATACCAACCCCACAATGGTAGTTTTTTTTTATTTGGCATGGACCAAGACATGAGGGGAGTGACATCTCCCTTGACAGATGTAACCATCAAGGCCTCCTTCATTTTATCTTGATTTTTTTTTTTTTGGAAGACCCGACCGTCTGAGAGACGACATCTCAGATTCAATAGGTGGAGCCTTATCTCTATATATGCAAATTTCATTTGCCCTCCTTTTTTTTCATTCATTTTTTTTAGTGTCTGCCCCCAGAACAAGACCTTTCCTTTCTTTCTCTTTTTTTTTTTGCTTCATTTGCCATTTTTCTTTTTATGGGCAAGCATCCGCATTCAAGTTATGCGGGCTTGCTAGACATCGACTTCAGCCAGATTTGTGAGGAGCAGTTGAGGCGGTAACGCCGCGCGGGGCTGCTCTTTTAAGGACAGAGATGTGGTGAGGGCACGGTGGGTCCACCTTATACTCGCCCATCTGTAGTTCGCCTTTCTTGATCAGGCCTTCAATAATATCCTTGAACACATAGCAATCCTCAATGGGATGCCCCAACATTTGGTGATAAGGATAGAATCGTGGATCGTCTTTTCTTTCGGCATCGCCTGGCTTCTTTGGCTCCGGAAGCGCTACTTTGCCGTATTCACGGGCCCACTCAAAAAGTGCCCTAGTCTTGTCCTTTGGAAAGGAATACAGTTTCGTCATTTTGCCCCTCAACGGGGGCCCTTGTTTTGCTGGATCGGCAGAAGATGCCTCTTTCATCTTCTTCTTCTGTTGCTCGAAGGCTTCAAAATTTGAGGTGCAAACTTCTTCTTGTACCGGAGGTTTGTTGATTGATTTATTCTTTTGGCTCGAGGCCGTAGAGGCTGAGCAAAGTCTTGTCAGAGCTGCTTCGGCATTGGCTGCAATGTCGCCCAGTTGTTCGAAGGTCGTGACTTCAATGTCAATGACCCATCGTAGAATTTCTATTCTCAAATTTTCTTTGCAAATTTGAACAGAGTCCCCGTAGCTCGGTGGATGTCTGCATCTTTCACGGAGATTCCTCCACCTTCTTATGTAGTCAGTGACAGACTCATTATCTTTTTGTTTGGCTGCTTGTAATTCGGGCTCGGTGACTTCCTCTCCGGCTGTCTCCATATTCATTATTTGTTTCGCCTTCAGCTCGTTCATCTGCATGTGCGGCCTTATTTGCACCATCTTTGGAGATGCCTTAGTTGCCCCCTGACGTGCCCGGGAGACTGTGTGCTCGAGTGGTTGAGGGAGGATACCCCTTGTATGATCATGTGCTATTCGGGGTATGACTGGCCGCGCCGAAGCTTCAGGTGAGCCAGCACTACCTCGTGTCGCCTCATGTAGATGTCCTGCCAGTTGCGGCATAGGTGGACTTAGATTCATTTCATTCAGCTGCCTTTGCAGTATTTCAATTTCCTGCTGCTTCTGGTTTAGCAGTGCCATCACAGCGGGGCCTTGCCAAGAGGGGCCGGGAGTGCCATCTTGCGCCTCCGATCTGATTAGGGTGAGTGGCATCCCGTCATTGTTGCTGGACGCGCCCGATTTCTTCGAGATGAACTCCCTGGGTTTTATACCTTCGGATGGAGGAGGAACATGGTATTGCTCTCCCTTGTTGGCTGGCGGGCGTCTTGGTATTCTCCCGGATCCGGCAGCATGGTGGGAGGCGGAAGCTTTAGCTTGATTTGCCCCTTTTGGCATAAAACAAATTTCTTCATTTTCTTCATCAGCAGCTTGAGCCACACTGGACGGTGCTGACAGCATGTTGCAAGAGAGAGCAACATGTCTTATTTTAGCTTTTGTATTCTCATTTTCCTTCTCCCATATGGCTGGATTCTGCCCCTGTAGTGGGTCGTTCGGTGCATGGAACACCCCTGCATTTTCTTTAATTCTTTTTGTTAGCCCGTGAGACTTATTGTGTCCCTGACGGGCATGCTTCTTGACCTGTATAGGCTGGCTCTTGAGCTGCTCATGCTTATCAAGCCCACTTATAGTAGCTTGTGGCCGCTCCATGGCTGAGCTAGCTTCTTCATGTTCCCGCGACGGGGTTTGTTTCTTCTCTTTATTGTCAGTTGATCCTTTGATAGCCATTGGAGAGGCTATTTGAAGGCAGGCAGAGACTGCAAGAGGCAGAGTGGGCCAGTCCATGGCTCCACTAACATGGGCTCTCGGAGCCGGAAGGGATACTGATCTTGTTCGTTCCTTTCTTGATGATGTTTGCAATTTCCTTGCTTTTCTTCAGGCACTAGGGCACAGTCTTCATTGTTGTGCTAACTACAAGCCTCTGGCACTTCTTTGGGCGATCGTTGGCATACAGATATCATGTTAATTGATGCCCCCTGTGTAGGCACTTCATGCGGGCATGGAGGATCAACTCTGTCCTCCCCCATTTGTAGCTCTCCTCTTTTTATTAAGCCTTGGGCGATGTCTTTAAATATTTGGCAATCCTCAATAGGATGCCCCAGGATTTGATGGTATGGGCAGAAATGAGGATCATCTCTTCTTCTGACGTCATCAGGCCTTTTTGGCTTCAGAAGCCTGATTTTGCTATATTTGACGGCCCACTCGAACAATGCTCGAGTCCGATCCTGGGGGAAGGCATAGAGCTTCTTAGCTTTGTTCTGTGGAGGATGGCTCTCTCGACATTCAGCAGGTTCATTGAGAGGAGGGTTGTGCACCCATTTATGCCTTTTCGCCGTGAGGCTGACAGCATGAACTGCTTTCAGTATCGGCCATTTATTAACCTGCTTGGCTTTGTGACTTGAGTCAGCAGAAATGGAGGGGTATCTTGTGAAGAAATCTTCAACCTCCGTGGCAATATCACTTAATCGGTCAAAAGAAAGGATTTCTATTCCGATCATCTTTTCCAGAATCTCATTCTTCAGATTTTGTTTGCATATTTGTATTGCATCTTCTGGATGCGGAGGGCGCCGACACCTCATGCAGAGATCCTCCCATCTCTTGATATATTCTGTAGCTATTTCATTATCTTTTTGTTTGGTCGCCAATAACTCGGCCATGGTCACCTCCATCTCAGCGATGTGGAATCTTTCGGTGAATTTCTGCTGCATGTCTGGCCAGTCGTGGATAGACCCGGCTGGCAGGTCAGAGTACCATTCAAAAGCAGGTCCTGTCAATGAAGGCCCAAAGAACTTCAGTAGGTATGACTCGTCTGCCGCCAAGTCGCCCATGACTGTCATATAATGTGCAATATGTTCTTTCGAGGAGCCTTGCCCATTGTATTTGTCAAATTTTGGGAGTCTATTGACGCCGGGTGGCAATCTTTTGGCAGCATGGTAGGCTGGATATGGCAGTTCATATATGTCGAAGGGGGCGTAATCATCGCCACCCCTCTTTGCCAGCCTTGCTTCGATCACCTGTTCGACCATCAACTTGTTCACCATAGCTGCCCCTTCTAGTTGAGGGTAGAGGTGGGCGGGCTGCATCGATAATGCGGCAGAAGTCATAGTATTGGATGGAAAAGGCTCTAACAGGGGAGCATGTCGTTGCATTTGGGGAGGCATTAGCCGTGCTGGCTGAAGCCATTGAGAATAATGCTGGGGAGTGGCCCAGTTTTGATCAGCAGTTTGTAGAACCACTGGTGAAGGAGCGCCCCCGGGGTTAAAACCTTCCTGTGATGGCCCATTTTGTGCCCCCAGTTGCTCGGGCGCTACAACATGCTCAGTCTTTTCATTTAATTTACTCTTCAGTAACTTTATCTCCCGCTGATATCCTTGCAGCAGCATCAGGACGGCAGGGTCTATTGTTGGCTTATTGCTGATGCCCTCGAGCGCGTTGCCCGAAGGACCTTCAATTGAAGGAGGTAGAGATGATCCTTCTTGCTCAGACGCCACTATTCTGGCGGTGACAATAGTGATGTTTTCTTCATCAAGCTGCTTGCCCTTTGTTGTTTGCAGTAGCTCAGCGTCATTTCTACCCCGTCTTGTCATCGGGTCTTTTCTTCGAGCAATCTCGGCCGGCTCTTCTTGTTCATTTGGCAGGGTGTCGGGTATGCCCATTACCCCTGTCATATTGCAGGTGAGAACTTGCATTTTCCTCTTGTGCTTTTTGACTCTCATTCGGGCCTGACTAGGGAACGTCGGCCCTCCATAAATTCTTTTCATCTTTTCATTTTGTGGAGATCTTTCAAGGCTTCTAGCCCCAACTTGCTTCTCCTCTTCATTCGCCCCCACGGGTGATATTTTGCCTCTTTCTTTTTCTCCGGCCCTGATGACACAAAGCAATCTTTGCTGGCCCATGACGGGACTTCCGAAGCTATGGAAATATTCCTGGACCATCATTGTTGTGTCTTCCTGGCTGCATTCTGTAGAGATGGCAGAAGGTAGCACTTGGATTTGGGCTGACGACATGTATGAAAGCCGTGCTAGTTTAGCCGCTTGATTGAAATTCCTTGATGATTTGGAGACATGGGCTTGTCTTGTGGAGAACCTGATGGTGGGCGAAGGGATCACAACCATGGTATCTTTTGCATGCACAGCCTTTTTGCCCCCTCTCTTGGGGATCTCAGCATAATTTATGAAGCCTTGCGACGCTAGTGCAGGGCCTCGGATCCTCTTGGGAACCCAGATCTGCTTGAACTTTGGCAAGTTTGGGGTTGGCCTCCCTTGCTTGTTATCGTCAAAATTCACCCTCCGGCCTGCCAGCACTTGGCAGGCGTTGTGAGTAGGCACAGTCGGGATGATCTGATTTGACAGGACTTCGGCGCCACGGCCATTGAAGTAGACTCGGATGCCCCCGATCAACATGGACTTCCCAGAAGCTGAAAGTTGGCTCCAAGGATCAGTAGCAATTCTTCCTCTGGAGCTCTTCTTGTTGCCCCCAGCAGGCTTCTTCTCATGTGCCACAGTTAGGCAAACAGGATGGCAGACGTGGCAGCTCACGACCACCGGGCTCTTCAGCAAAGCTTCCTCGACATGGCCCACACTTTGGCGAGCCGCAATTTTGTCATTCTTCAGCTTCGGAGGTTTAGAACTGTCCACGTCCAGGAGCTCCGCAAATGCAACTCCCAAGAAGTTGGGGAAGCCAACGACCGGGGAAAAGTTGCCAAAGGTAGTGGGTACGGCAAGGTAGCCGTATGCAGCATGGTCAGCCATGATTTGGGGACCGAAAACAACTCCAGACAATCCGCTCGCCATCACTTCAACCCTAAAAGTGGTGAAACAAGACGAATGAATAGTTAGCATCTGAAATAGTTGGGTGGGGACCCCATGGTCCTTCTATTTCGGCGAAAAGATGAAGGGAGGTTGAGTCCCACCGGGCGTGCCAACTTGTGGGAGATGAGATTTTTATTATTAAGAATATATTTTATTATGATTATGGGTTTATTTGGTTTATTTATTAGAGATTTATTTGCATAGGGCGTGCCAGACACTCAGTGACAAATTTATTATGGGCACCGTCTGACTAACCAGACGATTATGGGTGATCGTGTCGGGACCCAAAACCCGCCGTACCATGAAGGCTACGACGTTAATTACGCCTCCCCAGAAGAGAGGAAACCCTTGATTAATCGCCAAAATAGAGAGGCCATGGGGCCCGTAGAATATGTAAAGGATGTGATTGCATGCAAGCGCACAACATTGTAGTATTTATTTATTAGGCTGGCTCTCGGTACAAGGCGGATAATTTAGGTCCGAGGACCACCATTACGCATAATGAAAGCCTCTGGCCGGGCGTGACCCGACTTTCCGCTAATCACCATTTGATATACCAGAGAGTCAGATCATGCAAGCATGCAAGGTGGGTAGTTTTATTGTTTATTACTTATTTGGTCATTTATTTGTAAATTTAAGGAAGACTTTGGCAATCCCGGTCACTCGCAGGGTTGTCGATTAGTCGTTACCTTTTTATTTTGAGGCTGCACATAGCGTTACGGTGCATACATATGGGCCCAGGAGGTGGGCCGAGTATGACCGTATTCGGACAGACTCGTGTGTCATCGGGACAATGTATGTCAGGGTATGGCAAATTTGATATTTGAAAATAAAGGGGATGCGGTTGAAACCCGGTCGAGACGAATTAGATTCAGCGGTTTATTGGCCCGAGACAAGGTCATGCCGTGGCTATAGTGGGATTAATCCCGAGGTGCAGACACGACCTGTCAGGGGGTCATCAATGTTCCCATGCCCAGGGTCTAGGGGAGGTGAGAGCTCCGGAGTGGACACGGTCATGTTTATTATTCTTAATTTATTCTTGTTATTATTTTTAAATGCATGAATGCACTTTATTTATTTATTATTTATTATTTTTTTTATGTTAGGTGCATGCATTTTCATTTTTCATTTATTGATATTTATTTATTCATCATTTGTTTGTTTGTTATTTATTTATCTTTTTATTCCCTTTTTTATTATTTTATTTTATTATTTTTTATTGTCATTTTGTCACACATTATTTATTTGTTTTATTTTATTTTTTTTAGTCACTTTTTGTTTCTCTATTTTTGAACGAGAGTCTCTCATTTATTTTATTATTTGTCTTTCCCTGTTTTTAATATGTATATGTATATGTGGGATGAGGGGGAGTGAACGTATGTATAATGTTAATGAGGATTAAGGTTAACGGGGGGGCTTTGTGTTAATGGTGCTTAATGTTAATGGAGCTTGAATGTGAATTAACGGGTGTGTTATTTTTGTTGAGTGTATTATTTCTATTCGTTTGGTTAAGTGAATGCATATAAAGTACGTGTGTGCTTATTTATACAAGTGTAACGTGAGCATATGACGTGAAAACGGCGCGGGTATGTTAACATGTTTTTGTTAAAACGGCGGGAACCCATGGGCGAGATAAATGGCGCGCCCTTATAAGATGTTAAAACGGCGTGACGATTTCGTGGTTAAAACGGCGTGCAAACGTGTGGGTGCGCCGGATAACGGTGTTATTTTTTGTTTTGTTTATTTTATTTTGTTTATTTTATTATTTATTTTATTATTTTTTTAGTTGTTGTTTATTTGTTTTATTATTTTTTTGTTTCAAATTTATTATTATTATTATTATTATTTATTCTCGATTTTACAAATGGTTAATCCGACGGCACCTCTCCTAAACCCGGAGTGTTTGGGGAAAAGTGGAGGCATACCCACGGAATGGGGTAAGCTCCTTAAAGGTCGGGAGGCCAGACACGGTGACCGGCAGACCCGAGTGGACAGAGACCCTGAGGGCGAGCCTACGGGGGATACCGATGTGCCCATGGGTTATCCAAATCGGGGCAGTGTTCGCCATTAAGGCGGTCTAATATTCACTCGGGGAGTGATTATTTAAAACAGCATGAGGAACAAAGTCTTAAAATGGCGTGGTTGAACCGGTGCGGAACACTCAAGAAAAGGGTTTAAAACGGCACGGGGAACCGTAGGTGAATGACCTAAACGGCGTGGAAACCGTAGGTGTAGAGGGGAAGCCCTAAAACGGCACGGTCGCGGTTAAACCGGCGAGGAACGCTTAGAAAAAGGGCTTAAAACGGCATGGGAACCGTAGGAATAGGTTAAAACGGCGCCAGAAACCGTAGGTAAATAGAAAAGAGCTTGTTAAACCGGCGCGGCCTGATTGGGGCGCGCCGGGAAGGGCGCGCCGGTAAGGGCGCGCCGGAAAGGGCGCGCCGGTAAGGGCGCGCCGGGAAGGGCGCGCCGTTTTAAGGCGCGCCGTTTTAAGATGTTATCGCGCTGATTTAGCCCGATTTCGTGGAAACAGGAGTTTCGTTGGTTTATTTATGGACTTATTAACATGTTTTGGAAGATTTTGAAAATTGATTGAGGTGATTGTTCATCGGATCGGTCCCAAGCCGTTCAAAGTCAAATCACGGGCTTACGCGAGGTTCATACTCGAGCGCGGCGATTGTTCCGAGTTTACACTCGTTCGAGCCGGAATTTCGGCAGCATCTCCCCATCCCAAAGGATTATCAGGGAGAAGCGGGGAGTACTCACGTAGTGGAGCAACCCCTAAAGGCCGGGTGGCACAACAGCGGCCGGCAAACCCGAACGGACAGGAAGATCCCGAGGGCTAGCCTACTAGGGGGCACCAAGTCCGTGGGCAGAAAGTAGACGGATGGGGCGACTCACAGCGGGAGCGAAGACCCCGAGGGCTAGCCTACGAGGGGCACACGACCCGAGTCGGTACCACGTCCAAGTCGGGACGACCGATAGAGAGGGAAAGCCCCGAGGGCTAGCCTACGAGGGGCACCCGTCCCACGGCCACCACAAGGTCCGTGAAGGTCTGTGGATTTTAAATGTTGGGATTAACCCAATTTTGATATTCACCTAATAGTCAGTAAGGACGCTCATCATTAATGGATGAGTTCCCATGACCAAATGGCGGTTTGATGAAACAGTAGGGGTATATTCAGAACTTAAGACCTGCAGAAGCAGAAGTTAGGAAATGTTAGGAATATTTTCAGTGTCAACATGTGCTACCAGACAATTGAACTACATCTGGTAAATTGTGCACCCGTGACGCCATATGTAGACCCGACACCCGTTGCAAGTCAGCTTCATCCATTTCAACAGTATTTTTTTAAAACGAGTCTTTTTGCCTTCGAAAAGGATGGTCACTTGGTAGCAACCGCCGATGGCAATCAAACCAGCAACTTTTCCCCCCATGTTTCAATACAAATGATTTGGTATCTTCCATACAGTAAGGACATGCTAGCCTCCCATGTGTGCTCCAACCAGATAGCATTCCATATGCAGGGAAGTCACTTATTGTCCACATCAGTGCAGCCTTCATAATAAAATTTTTCTTCCTATATGCATCATAAGTAACAACTCCATCAGTCCATACAAATTTGAGCTCATCAATCAACGGCCTGAGATATATGTCCAAATTTTTTCCGGGACTTTTTGGACCAGGAATTACTAGGGACAAAAACAGATTTTCTCGCTTCATGCACATGTGCGGCGGAAGGTTGTACGGTGTCATGAACAATGACCAACAAGAATAAGCTGCCACTGAACCACCGAATGGATTAAAGCCATCTGTGCATAAACCCAATCGAACATTACGTGACTCCCTTGAAAAGGCAAGATGAGTACGACTAAAGTGAGTCCAAGCTTCACCATCGGCAGGATGACTGATTATATCATCGGCACGACGTACTCTTTCGGTGTGCCATGTCATATGCCGAGCCGTCTTTGAGGACATATACAGTCGCTGCAGCCTAGGCACAAGAGGGAAGTATCGCAACGCCTTGTAAGGTACATCTTTTGCCTTTGAATTGACCCCCCCCTTAGGTTTGAATCTGTCATGGCCACAAATGGAACATGATATCTTATCTGCATCATCTTTGTAATATAACATACAATGATTCGGACATGCATCTATTTTCACATATCCAAGTCCTAAGTCATTGACCATCTTTTTTACACGGTAAAAAGTTTCTGGCAACTTCTCGTCTCGAGGCAACATACTCTTGATCAAGAGGAGGAGACGGTCAAAACAAGTCTCACTGATGTGAAATTCAGATTTCAAGTTCAACAACTGTGACACTGCAGACAATCGAGTGTGATTTTCACAACCATCCCACAGCGGCTCATCAGCATCCCTAAGTAGTTCATAAAATCTTCCGGCTGTCTTATTCGGCGCTTCATCGTGAATATTAAAACTAGGACCAGCAGCATCTACAACCATATCCACGTACCCACTTGTGCCTTCAATATTGTCGGGCTCATACCTCAAGAATTGCTCACCATGACACGTCCAATTCGTATAACCATCCACGAACCCTTTCGTGTACAAATGATGTTGCACATCCCATGTTGAACACCACCTCAAGTTTCTACAACTTGAACAAGGGCATCGAATGTGACCGTCGCGATCTATTGCTGCATTTGGATTCCCCAATGCAAATTGAATGAAACTCTCAACCCCAAGCTTAAAGTCATCTGACACCACCCGGTCAACTATTCTACGATACATCCATGAACGATCTGTCGACATTTTGCCTGCACCCAATAAATGACAATACACATCCTAACTTTCAAATCATTACTCATAATATTACACCCGACCCTTTCCTCACATCGTTCATCATAGACCATTTGCAGTTGGAAGAGGAATATTGATTAGATTATCACTTTTTAACCCATCCATGAAGGTTTGATCGCACAATCACTTACTATATGTGCTGCACGATTTGCTAAAAATTTCGGCATCATCTCCCCACACTTCTCCGATATACCAAATATATTTATTGATTTTGAAATTTTCTTAAACACTTACAAGTAAGTGGTTAAGAAAACACTCAAAATCAATAATGGTATATCAGAGAAGAGTGAGGAGACACAACCGAAATTCTCAACAAACCATACAAACACATATAGTAAATGACTGCCTAAGTGCGATCAAACATTCACAGACTGTCCAAACGGGACAATTCAAGACTTTGAGGTAGATATATATATTCTCATAAACAAATGAGAACATACACATCAAACCCAAAGTCTTGAACGGGAAGGCACATTGACACGGTTTTAACGCGCTCTCCTGAGGTGCGTGTAATGTTAGGTCGCACTCATGCACCTCAGCTCACAGGGAATACCCCATGCATTTATATAACATAAAATTAAATAACAACGCAATTATCATTATGGACATATCAAATTAAATAACACCCAAATTACAAAATTTTTCAAATAAAGAACATCGAAGCTAAACAATCTACATTTTTTAGTCAAATTAACATCAAATTTCTATTAAAATCAGATTTAAAAATATATTTACATGCAATAAAAATCCACAAAGTTTTAAATCACAAAATGATTTTTTTGGGTATTTACCTATTGCTATAGAGAATTCTGATTTCTTTGCATTTATCCACATCTTTGTATATATGTACTACTTAAGATGTGTGGTCATTCCATTTCTCTATATCTTCTTATCATCATATGACAAGGTTCAAATGGGATCACTTTCAGCCTCAGTGGAGCATCTATGGCCTCAAGAATGGCAGGACGACCTTTTTGCATGAGAACTGCTCCCATGCCAGTTCCACTAGCATCACACTCGACTACAAAAGTTTCTGAAAAATCAGGCAAGTCAAGAACTGGGGCAGTTGACATAGCCTCTTTAAGCTGTAAGAAGGCTTGATGAGAAGATGGGCTCCAACTATAACTGTCCTTCTTAAGAAGACTGGTCAGAGGTGCAGCAAGAGATTTTACTATCAGCTCATGGAGGAAGCACTTAACTGTTACTGATCAATCCTTTCCATACTCTCTCATTTGGTCTACCTACATTCCCCCCAAAGTTTCTCTATTCCTATGGAAGCTCATCCATGGAATTTTACCCACTGATAGAAGAGTCCAGCAGAGTGGAATATCATTGTGTTCTAAAAACTTATGCTGTCCAAATGCTTAGATTGAGTCAACCACTCACCTTCTCTTACATAGCAAGTTGTCAGCTGCCACTTGGGCTCTGCTTAAGCCCTGCATTCATATTGATCCCCCTCAAGATGGCTGCCAATGCCATCTTATTGGAGCCCCCCTCCCCAGTCTCTTCCCACTGACCCCCACCACACGCCGGAGTGGCTCCGGTGATATTGCACCCCCACCCCGGCCCACCCCCACCCTTCGACCAAAAGTCATCCCAACCCCTCCCTACCCCCTTTCTCCCTCTAGCAATATTCGGGTGAGCTCGCGGCCCCACACCCTCCCAACCAGCAGTCCCCACCCCTGACCCCTTGTAGCACCTCTCCCTTAACCCCCCACTCCCAGAGTAGCCCCCCTAGATCCGCCTGAACTCTCCTCCCCCGGACCCCCCACCCTCCCAGAGATGAGCCCCTACCCCAGACCCTCTGTTGGATCCCCCCTCTCTGAACCACCCCACTCCTAGAGCAGCCCCCCCTCGGACCTACCGCAATCGAACCCTCCTCCCCCCCACTGGAACTTCGCACCCTCCCAGTCAGTAGCCCCCACCCCGGACCCCCCACCGGAGACCCCCTCCCTGAAATCCCCACTCCCAGAGCAGCCCCTCACCCACCGAAACCCTCCTCCAGACCCCCCATCGGAACCCCCCCACCCTCCTAACCCACAGCCCCCACCGGAGACCCCCTCCCTGAAATCCCCACTCCCAGAGCAGCCCCTCACCCACCGAAACCCTCCTCCAGACCCCCCATCGGAACCCCCCCACCCTCCTAACCCACAGCCCCCACCCTGGACTCCCTGCCGGATCCCACTGTGCGCCTGAACCGCCCTCTGCCAGAGCACCCCCCGGCCCCCTCCGCTCTTGACCCTCCTTCCCGAAAATCGTTGCTGGAACCCCTCTCCCTGCCAGACCAACCTCCCCCTCCCGGATCGGCTAGAACCCCCGCCCTCCCTGATGATCCCCAAGCTTTAAAAAAAAGGAACAACAAATGCAACAATGGCGATGGTGGAGGCGCGTCAGGTAGGGAGAGTTTTACAGAGAGAGGGTGAGGGAGGGGGCTTACTAGACCAGAGAGGATGGCTTGGAGGATGGCGACAACGCGACACTGGCGGCGACAAAGAGGACGGCTTCGATGGCAACGACGAGGACGGCTTCAACGGCAACGGTGAGGGGGGCTCTGCGGGGACGAAGATGACGAGGAAGGCTTCGACGACGATGGCGAGGGCGGTTTTGGCCGCGACGGCGAGGGCGGCTTTGGCCGCGACGACGAGTACGGCACCGGCAGTCTCTCCTTGGCAAGGAGATAGTGGAAAGAGAGTGAGAGGGAGAGTGGGAGTGAGACGGAGATCGCGGGGGAAGGGGGGAAAGCTCCATCGTGGGGGAAGGGGGGAAAGTTTCGATGGAGGTAAAGAATATTTGTAATGGATTTCAGACGGATTATTTCCGTCTGAATATCCGTCTCAAATCACGACGGATATAAAGACGGAATATATTCCGTCTATAATTATAGACGGATCTTTAGAGGGAATATATTATGTCGTTAATAACAACGGAATTTGTAACGGAAACTAATCCGTCACAAATACAGACGGATTTTACGACTGAAAAATATCCGTCTGAAATATCCGTCTGAAATCCCGCTTTTTTTGGTAGTGTTTATTAGGCTAGATTTGCATGCACTCCGGTGCGCATAGGATTCATGCATTTCATTCATATCTAGTTGCATTCCTACCGAGGTAGGGTTTCCTCTCGTCTCTATATTCCTTGGAGCTGACTAGGGGACCTTGTCGAGGACCTCCGTAAGCCCCCGTGAGCCGTGGATTCCCACACGGACGTCGGGCAGGTTGTACCGTATCCACCCCCAGTCTAGGGTCTGCATTCATGTGAGAGAGAGTCCTTTAGAGTCTGCCAGTTTTCCATTCTTACCCTTTTTAGGTACCTTGTAGTTGAGTGAATTCACATTTTAATTAATTGGTGGGGACACCACCGGGTCCACTACCGGGCCCACTACTCGGAGCCGACGCCGCACCGTCACTACACTGAGCTTATGGCTCAGAGATCCTTCCTGACGACTCGGCTTATGGCTACGGTAGATATTACGTATTGAGTATATGTAATTGTGTGTATGTATACATGTATCCCTACATGTATTTTTCTTTTCGTCTTATTAGGCTAGTCTAAGTCAAAATAACATGTGTGTAATTTTTATATTTTATTTGATTAAAACCCACAAAGTCTTTAAGTGGGTTGGTGGGGTTGTCTTGTTAGGCTAGGGTATAAATCAAATTAGTGGAAGTTATATGATATTCATGTAATAGGGCCTTTCCTATATAAGGAGGCTAAGGTGTGTTACGAGATGACATGAATCATATATGAATGAAAGAGTTGTGAAGGTGCTTTGCCTTTATGTTTTCTCCCTTCTCTCTTTTCTCTTTTGTGAGGATTAAACGTCGCCCGGTGTGAGACCGTCCGGCGTGAGGTCGAGCTGTGTGAGATAGCAGTTATTCGTTCCCGTCCTGTTCGCGTCCCGAAGTGCCGTCGATCCATTCCCACGCTGCCGCCGCGTCAGATTTGGTATCAGAGCCCAACAAACGGCGCCTCCGTCGACCCGACGTCTCCGACGTCTCTCTCTCTTTCTCTCTCTAGTTTGCTAGAGTGAAAAAAAAAGAAACAAAAAAAAGGAAGAAGAGTAGCAGAAGGATCTGTGATTGAGAGGAAAAGAAAAGTAGAGAAAAAAAAATTTTAGCAAATGAAAAAAAAATTTATGTGTTCTTTCTCTCTTTCTATCTTTTTCCCTCGCTGTTCTCTCTCCCGCGCTCTGTCTCTCTCTCCCATATTCTCTCTCTATCCTTCTCCCTCTCTCTCTCCTCCTCTCTCTCTCGGTTGAAGGAAAAATAGGAGAAAAAAAGGGGCCCAATTCGCGGCACGGGGCCTCGTCGCTCGTGCCGGGTTCAAACGGGGGAAGCGGCCGCAATAGCCAACTCCTCCCCCTCCCGATCGCCACACCCAGCGCCCGACCCCGCCCGCACCGCGCCCCGCGCCCGCCCGGCCATCGCGCACCCCACGACCCTGCCACCCCGCGCCCGCCCAGCGCCCCCCCCCCCCCCCCCCCCCGCGCCCGTCCGATCCGCGCCCATGCGCCCGCCCAGTGCGCGCCCCGCGCCCGTCCGGCCAGCACCCCTGCGCCCGCCCGACCTTCGTGCCTGCACCTGCCCCGCCGGCCCAAGCGCGCCCCCGTCTGCGCCTGAGTGCCGGCCTGTGCGCCAGTAGACGCGCCCGAGCACGCCCCTGCCGGCGCCCAAGCGCGGCCCGCCTCCGCCGATTCCCCCTGCGTGAGCCCTCCTGTCGCGGCCACCCGCGCCCGAGCACGCCCAGCGCGCCCCCGGCCGTGCCCGTGCCCGACCGGACGGTCGCCCGCCTGGCGCGTCGCGCCAGCGTCGCCTGCGCCCTATGCGCCCACCCGTGCGCCTACGTGCTACCGCCCTCGCCAGCTGGTAGGCAGCCAGTGTTGGCTGCCAACGCTGGGTGATCAGCCGAAAGGATTGAAAAGATTTGAAAAGTCAGAAGAAAAAAAACGTGTGAAAGAAAGTAGGTGAAGTGTTGAGAAAAAAAAAGGGGCGAAAGTCAAAAAGAGAGTTATATATATAATATATATATATCTGAGATATATATATAAATCTTATATATATATATATATTTATATATATCTTTAATTGTGGCACCCGAAGTCTACAACGTCGGCTCGATCGGCACCCAAGCTACCTGCCCGCCGACACACGGTCCGTAACTTACGGAGTGTGAGTGTCCGTAAGTCTCCCTACGCGGAGAAAGTTGAAATAATTTGTTCCCCTGTGTGGAAAATTTTTAAAGCGGTTTTGTAATAAGATCCTCCCTGCGTGGGGGAAAATTCTTTGTAACCGGTCAAGCTTCATCGACGCCGTGCGGGCACGCACGTGCCCGCTCGACATCGTCTCCGGTCGGAGTTAGACTTTTCAGTCTAGCTAGGTGCGTGCTCCCCTCACTTACTCATTTAGTATCTTTTCAATTGCCGCGTGAAGTGAGAGAGAGCCCGATCCATGCAGCCAGTCTCCTGAGTGCATCGCTGTGGACGGAAAGCGAGAGCTTGTATGTACCCATCCTTAGGCCCTAGACTGTCACATTAGGGCACTGTGGACGCACTTTTCGACACGCTTATGGCGTTGATTCGTTTATTCAGGTGGTTTCGTATATTGAGTGCGTGGGCGTGCCAGTCACCGAAGTGACAATTTATTCGGACTCCGAAGAGCCCATGGTGCGCTCGATCTGACTTCGTCAGACGATTGTGTGGTTCGTGCCGGGACCAAAACCCGCCGCGCCATAAAGGTCACGATGTCATTTACATCCCCCATACGAGGGAACACCCTTGATTAATCGCCGAGATTCAGGGCCTCATGGCCAGGAAATTAATTACATGAAAGGTCTATTAGGATGTATTGAAACCCCCGTACGAGGGCGAGAGAAAAGCATTCGAGGTCATGTCGGTCGTATACTGACCATTTAATATTCGGACGAGTGTCTGTCTCGGGAAAAGCGCGATTGTCGCGGGAAGACCGGAGCACATATATGCCAGGATATGGCAATTTATTGTTCAGAAGAACGGAAAACGTTCGGCTAAACCTCGGTTAGAGCGGTCGGAAATCGGTAAATCTGTTGGCCCGGTGCAAGAGCAAGCTGTGACCATACTGCGGTGGACCCCCCCGCGGTCGAAACAGGACTTGCATGAGCGTCATTAATATTTTCGGTGCCCGGGGGGCAACGGGGGAATATCCCTTGAATCGACTGAGAAGCCCTGTGTCTAGGGAAGCGGACGTTCAAAACATGTCGGTCATTCAGGAGACCGTTTAATGTTCAGACGGGCGTCCGGTATTGGGAATATCGTAATCGTCGCGGAAAGACCGAGAATGTATGTGTGCTGGGGAGCGGCAAATTTTATTATTCCGAGACACTGAAAACGTTCGGTTGAATCTGGGTTATTATACCCAGAAATCCGGGAATCTATTGGCCTGGTGCGAGATCGAGTCAGGACCATGCCGGGGGCGCCTCCTGTGATCCAAACGGGGCTCGCGTGGGCAGCGTTAATATTTCCGGTGCCCGAGGGCAACGGGGAAGGGTCCTGGGACTAGACTCCAGAACCGAAAACGTTTTCGAAAGGAGCGGGCTGTGGACCGAGGATACGAGCCAAATGATGACCATGATCGGGACAGGCTCGAGGTTTAAGTATGACCCGCGGAGGTCTTATTGATGTTCCCATGGAAGGAGTCCAGGGGTGGCGAGAGCCGTCTCGTTCTATTCCGATTCTGTCGGTCACTCGCGGACCTTTTCATGTTCGAGCAAGGGCCCACATTGAAAGTACGACTTGGGTGGAAACGACCCCGTGCAAATGTATGCCGAGTTTACGGCAATTTCAATGAAAGAGCGGGAGCGAATCACGTTAAAACGAATCCGAATTAACAAGCTATCGGCCCTGAACAACGCCGGCTCACGACCACGTCGGAGGGAGCCGTCGGCCATATTGGTTGCTCACGGGTCTTTTCATGTTTGGACGTAGGTCCGTAATAAGAATGCGACGGGAATCGAGGCGAATCCGTTCAAATGTCTGCCGATTGTGCGGCAATTTTAGTAGCGGCTCAGAAGGGATCCAACCTGAGAAACGAGTCCGGTTTAATCAGAATGTCGGCCTGAGACGAGGTCGGGTCATGGCCATTTCGGGATAAATTCCCAAGACTCAGACCCAGCCTGCAAGGGCGGCATTGTTGTTCCTTCAGCGTCGGGTCACGGGAGAGACGAGGCTGCAAAGCGGGTTGCATTATTTTATTATTATTTGAGGAATGTCATCATTATCATTTGTTAATTTATATATATCTTTGAGTGAATTCTTTATTACTATTTATTCATTTTTTTCTATGATTTATTCATTTACTATTGTTATTATTAGGTTTGTTATTATTTTTGTTCGTTTTATTATCATTCATTTGCGTGTCATTTTTTATTAAGTTTGTTATCATTATTCATTCATCTCTGTTATCATTTATTGGTCTAATTATTATTATTGTTATTATTTATTTGAAGCTTATTATTATTGTTGTTTGTTCCTTTATTATTCTTATTTATTTATACATTTTTGAATTTGTTATTATTTATTAATATTATTATTATTACTCATATTTTCTGGAGAGAGAATGGGCCATTAGAGGGCTAAATGGGGTGTATCGCCGAAGGGCTGAGGGCGTGCCGCTGAAGGGCTAGGAGGGTGTACCGCTGAAGGGCCTAGGGGTGTGCCGCTGGAGGGCTAAGGGAGTGTGCCGATGAAGGTCCTGGGGCGTGTGCCGCTGGAGGGCTAGAAGAGTGTACCGCTGAGGGCCAGGGGTGTGCCGTTGGAGGGTTGAAATGGTGTGCCGTTGAGGGCCAAGGGGTGTGCCGCTGGAGGGCCAGGGGGTGTGCCGGCGAAGGGCGCGAGTGGGAGTACCGGTGAAGGGCCTGGGGGGCTGTGCCGGTGAAGGGCCTGGGGGCTGTGCCGGTGAAGGGCCTGGGGGCCGTGCCGGTGAAGGGCGTGCCGGCCAAGGGTGGCTGGAGGGTGTACCGACGACGGGCATGGGAGTCCGCTTCTCTTCCATTTCTTTTAAGGCTTTTCTTTTCTTCTTTTCTTTTCTCTCTTGATTTTATTAAGTTTTGCATGGGTTTCTTCTTTTCTTCTCTTGATTAATCTTCATTCTTTCTCCCATGAGGACGAGCGTTCAAGTTGTTTAGTTGTCATTCGATTTGGTTCTCTTTACGTTGATTGTGGTTCTGTTGCGTCGGTTAAAGCATTTTGTTGTGGTTCTTTTCATTTGTTTGTTGCTTCCTTTTGTCTTTTTAATGTGTTATCGTTTCTAACGAAAATTCGGCAGCATCTCCCCTTGACCCGAGCGTAAGGGAGATACAGGGAACGCGCCCACAAGGAGTGGCGGAACCCGACAACTGGAGGTGGGCGCCCGAGAGCGGCAACACCTTTATAAACCTCGGAAAACTCGGAGGGTACGGCGAGCGGGAGACACTCCTAAGACTGGCTGAGAGGGGAATGCACCGGGCAAGAAGGAAGGGTAGTGTACCGGCGAAAGGCTTGCCTAAGGTGTGATGGCAAACAGGCGGCTGAAGGTGTGCCGCTGAGGGCCGAATGAAGCATGCCGGCGAGGGGGGGGGGTGGAAAGTGTGCCGCTGAGGGCCAGGGAGTGTGTCGCTGAGGGCAGCTGAAGGCGTGCCGCTGAGGGCGCCAGGGAGTGTGCCGCTGAGGGCCAGCTAGAGTGTGCCGCTGAGGGCAGGCAGGGTGTATCGGGGAAGAGCCACAGGAGGGCTATTGGACGTTGGGTGTTCAGGAGGGGAAAGAGGGTTAAAGGCCAAGGGTGGGCTGCTGGATGTGGGGTGTTCAGGAAGCGGGAAGGCCAAGGAGGAAAGATCGCCGCCGGAGGCCAAACCGATGGGGAAGACGAGGCGGAGGAAGAGCATGATCAGACGCAAGCAAAAATACCCGAACAAACGAAGACAACGGAAGATCCCAAAAGGGGTTTTTATTCAAAAGGAAAAGGGGCCACAAATGGCCACATACATTGCAAAGGGAAAGAGAGAGGAGAAAAGCGAAAAGCAAATATTACGTGGGGGAGGGGGAATGGGATACAATAGGGAAGAGGGACGGAGCGTGAGCTCCTCCCCCTCCTTCTCTTCTTCTCTTCTCTTTGCTCGGGCGGCGGCGGACGGAGTAGTCGGGAGAAGGCAGAGGCTTTCCCCCCCCTTCTCCTCTTCTCTTCCCCCTTCTTCCTCCTTCTTCTTCTTTTCCTTTCTTCTCTTCTGCGTGTCCCTCCCTGGCTCGCCTCCTTTTTTCGCCAAGGAAGGAGAGGGGTTTTTATACCCCACACGGCGGAAGCGTCCGAAGGCGGGAAGCGTCCCGGGGGACATTTAATGGGAGTTGACTCCCTCGTCCTGGGTGGCAGGAGGAGCAGGCTACGTGGCCCAACGATCGGCTGACACCTCGGACGGCTCGCTGCGTGCCAAGGATACGTAGGGCATGGGCTTCACGTAGTTCCGCCGTTGAAAAGCCTTCACGCTGTGCCGTTGGCGGGCTGCACAAGCGTGCTGTAGGAGGGCCAAAAAGGCGTGCCGCTGAGGGGCCAAAAGGCTGTGCCACTGAGGGGCCAAATGGCCGTGCCGCTGAAGGGCCATGGAGAGCGTGCCGCTGAGCGGTCTGGGAGGTGTGCCGTGGAAGGCATGTGAGGGCGTGCCGTTGAAAGGGCACGAGGGCGTGCCGCTGAAGGGCTGCCCAAGGGGCGTGCCATTGAAGGGGGCGGCCAGGGCGTGCCGTTGAGCAGCCTGGGTGTGCCGCTGAGGGGCACATGGCCGTGCCGATGAAGGGCTAAATGGGCAGTTTGGAGCCCGTTGTGAGCACGAGTTGTGGCCCGTTTAATTTTCTTTGAGGCCCATGGGTTATGGGGCTCTTGTTGGTTGATTTCTCTTCACCGTCGTGACTCCGGAGATGGCTTCACGACAGTGTGCATATTGGGGAGTCCGGACGATTAGTCTCTCCGGGGCTTCTTCACTCGGCACCCTTGTTGATGCGAGGCCGGGCATGATATTTGGGTTTGCAATTTTTTTTGGTGTCCACAGGCACCTTAATTGTCAGAAGGTAGTTCCACAACTACTTCGCCTACGGGTGAGCAACTCTCCCTGACCGGTCCCTTCAAATTGGCCCTTTGCCAATTAGCTAACAAAATTTGGGTCTATAGCTTGCTAATTATCGGTCCCAGGACTGCATCATTTAGGTCCGAGGTCGTGCATGCCACGTTGGTCTAGGAATTCATCTGGCCGTCTAGAGCGCCCTTCAACGCTACCCATGGATCAAAAGAGCGTGGGTGCTATGTTGGCTCATCTTGAGCATAATCTTCTGACCCATTTGGAGGAATCCATAGGCCAACTACTAGCCAAACTAGATGAGAGGATCCGAGCCTTAGAGGATCGACTAAAGGGAGAGGGAGGACGAGTGAATGGCCATGGCGATCCCGTAGCCAATCCTAGGGAGGAGAGAGAGCAAGCCTGCCCGAATCAGGCACCCCAAGGTAGAGAGCAAGAGGCCCGTACGCCTCGAGAGAGAGAGACCACGATGATGAGGATATTATCCTACGGAACGTCAAGATTGACGCTCCAAGTTTTGATGGGTCCCTCAACCCCGCTACATATCTTGATTGAGAGACCGGGATGGATCAATATTTTGACTGGCATCGCCGGATGACGCCTGCTACAAGGGTGAGGTTTACCAAAATGAAACTCCTGGGTCAAGCCAAAACTTACTAGTGTAACGTTGAAAATCTCCTAGCCAGGAGACGGGAGGAGCCTATAGGCACGTGGGAAGAAATGAAGTAGAAATTGAGGGAGAAGTATCTGCCACCTTCCTACCATCAGCGTCTTTTAGACCAATGGCAGAAACTCACCCAAGATGGAATGTCCGTAGGCGAGTACATCGCCAAATTTGATGACTTCTTCCTTCGGAGCCGAGTCATAGAGGATGCCTCTGTCACCCTCTCACGGTTTAGGGCTGGCCTACACGAGAGTATTCAGCGGGAATTATTCTTGCGGGAGGTTAAAACCCTTGAGCACGCCTACCAGGTTGCACGAGATGTTGAGCGGTTTCAAAGGGTGGTCCCACCTCGAGTTCCCATCTACCGCCAACCCGAACCCCGAAACCCCATAGTCCGCTATACTGAGAGAGCTGGCCCCTCCACCTCCTACGTCCCTACTGCTACCCCACTTAGGGCCGTTACCCCTACGGCTCCTTTCCCACGGAACCCCTTACCTGCACTCGCAGCTGTGCCTAGGCTGGAGTATACTCCACCAGTTGAGAGGAGAGATGACAAGGGAAAGGGAGTCATCCCTAGCACCTCCCAATCAGCCCCTATCTCGGGAGTTCGATGCTTCAGGTGTCATAACCTAGGGCATATTTCCACCAATTGCCCCACCCGAGCCTTGGTCATCACCGACCCCCAGTCTATGGAGCTTCCATCTCAGGAAGGAGAAACCCTTGAGAGATATGAGCCTGACCCTGATTTCGTTGCCCATTTTGAGGAATTAGATGCAGGGTATGATGGGACGCATGTCGAGTACATGCTACTGGGGGAAATTACCAAAAGTTCAAACCAGGGAAGACTAGGTGTAGTTCGCTGCATCATCGCACACCCACAAGAGGACGACTGGCGTCGAACCTCCATCTTCCAAACCTACATCATGGTCAAAACTCAACCCTGCAAAGTGGTCTTTGACAACGGGAGCTGTATCAATGCAGTCTCTTCAGACTTTGTATCCCGTCTAGGTCTACCTACCCATCCTCATCTGAGGCCATACAACGTGGCTTGGGTTGACGACACGTCTATCCCAGTCACCACTACATGTGTCATTCCCATCCAGTTCCAGTCCTACCAAGGATAAATCCTATGCGATGTAGTGCCTATGAAGGTCGGGAGCATCATCCTAGGACGACCATGGATCTACGACGTAGACCTTACTACATTCGGTCGGTCCAATGAGTGTTCCTTCTCCCACAATGGGAAGAGGATTCAGTTGCTCCAAACACCCCCAAAGGTGGCCACGGGAAAAAGTCCTACCTCCACACCCGCTGCATCCCCCAAAATTCAGGAGAATGCCCCAACCCCCACCAAAGGGAAGCTTCCCATTCCCTCCTCTCCAACACCTATCATATCCATCCCTAAGGCCCCTAAGGTTGACCATGACCCGATTAGGCGCCTTAACTTCATAGGTGTTCGTGAGATCAATAGAGAGGTTACCGAGGGTGCCCCTGTTTGGGCTGTTGTCATCACCATTACCCCTGAGGAGTCCCAAGTCTCCCACCCACCTGAAGTCCAGGCAATCCTACAGGACTTTCAAGATATCTTCCCGGAAGACTTGCCTTCAATACTCCCTCCCATGCGTGATGTTCAACACGCCATTGATCTTGTCCCTGGGTCCAACCTTCCCCACTACAGGTTGAACCCCAAGGAGCATGCTGAGCTCCAAAGGATTGTCGAGAACCTTATCCACAAAGGTTTCCTCAGGGTAATCAAGAGCCCATGTGCGGCTGTGGACGCAATTTCGACACTCGTTATTCTCTCATTGGTTTATTCGTTTGTTAGGTGCGTGGGCGTGCCAGTCACCGGAGTGACAATTTATTCGGGCTCCGAAGAGCCCATGGTGCGCTCGATCTGACTTCGTCAGACGATTGTGTGGTTCATGTCGGGACCGAATCCCGTCGCGCCATAAAGGTCACGACGTCATTTACATCCCCCATACGAGGGAATACCCTTGATTAATTGCCAAAATTAGGGGCCCCACGGCCGAAAAGAATAGTACTAATTGTGCGAGAAAGAGGCAGGAGAAAATCACACCAAAGTACGCATTAGGATGCGAGCCACTGGCCATGTCGGTCACTCGTGGACCTTTTCATATTCGGACACGGGTCCGTGATGGAAACGCAACAGGAAAAGCCGAGACAAATCCGTTCAAGTGTCTGCCGAACACCCGGCAATTTTAGTGATGACTCGGAGGATGTCCGGAACGAGGAGCAAACCCAGTCTGATCAAGATGTCGGCCCGAGGCTAGGTCAAGACCGGACCATGTCGGGATGACTCCCGAGATCCGAGCTCGGCCTGAGAGGGCGGCATTATTGTTCCCTTTTGCCCCGGGTCGCGGAGAGAGATGGGGGCTGCAGTTTGGGCCCTGGCGTCTTTTATTTGGGGTTTTCTTGGTTATATGTTCTGATTTTCGTCCCGCGGCTTATTACCCCTTTTTTTTTATTTACACATTTGTTCTGGATGATTTCTCTTCTTTTATTCGTTATTATTATTATTACTATTATTGTTTTTTACTATATATATATACAATTTTCTTATTGCCCCTCCCACCTCTTTAATCATTATTAATATTGCATATTCGGAGCCCCTTTAAATAGCATAACTTCCATTAGTTTATTTGCTGTTGTTAATGCCATTATCGTGATGTATATATGCATGCATGTAGTGTGCCGGCGAAGGGGAAAATGGGAGTGTACCGCTGGGTATGGGTGTACCGCTGGGTGGCGAAGGGGTGTACCGCTGAGGGCTGAAAAGGGCGTACCGCTGGAGGCCAAAGGGGTGCACCGCTGAGAGCAACAAAGCCAGAAGGGGGGGCATACCGCTGTAGGCTCAAGGGGTGTACCGCTGGGGGCTGAAAAGGGCGTACCGCTGGAGAGTGCGTCGGTGAAGGAAGGGGGAGGTGATATAAAGTCTGTACGTTCCCCAGCCTCAAGTCTATACATTGCCTATTCACCCAGCACGAAGTCTGTACATTAGCTGCTCAAAGTCTGTACATTGTCCAAGTCTATGCATTGCAACGTGAAGTCTATACATTGGCTGGCCCAAGTCTATACACTGGCCATCACGAAGTCTATACATTGGCCAGCCTAAAGTCTATACACCGGCCATCATGAAGTCTACACGTTGGCTGGCCCAAGTCTATACACTGGCCATCACGAAGTCTATACATTGGCCAGCCCCAAGTCTATACGCTGCAACATGAAGTCTGTACGTTGGCTGGCCCAAAGTCTATACATTGGCCAAGTCTACACGCTACAACATGTAGTCTATACGTTGGCTGGCCCAAAGTCTATACATTGGCCAAGTCTATACGCTACAGCGTGAAGTCTGTACGTTGGCTGGCCCAAAGTCTATACACTGGAGCACGAAGTCTATACATTGGCTAGTCCCAAGTCTATACGCTGCAACAGGAAGTCTGTACATTGGCTGGCCCAAAGTCTATACATTGGCCAAGTCTATACGCTGCAGCATGAAGTCTGTACGTTGGCTGGCCCAAAGTCTATACATTGGATCCCGTTGAGACGGTGGCTGAGGGTGTACCGGCGAAGGGAGGGAGTGTGCCGCTGAAAGGGCCAGGGGGAGTGTGCCGTTGAAGGCTGGAAGGAGTGTGCCGTTGGAGGCTGGAAGGAGTGTGCCGTTGAAGGGCTACTCTTTTGTTATTCGCTTTAAGGCTTTTCTTTTCTTCTTGTCTTAATTCTTATGTAGTTTCACATAAACTTCTCCCCTTGCCCTGTTCTGTTTAGCCTTTTCCTGCGGGTCGGACATTCAGGCTACCGGGTAGTCGATTAGTTCGGTTCTCGTCATGGTGCCGGCAGTGGCTTGATTAGTTGGAAGGTTCATTGATTATTCTGTTCATTTGTTGCTTCCCTTTTGCCTCTTTTAATGTTTTGTTATTTTATCACAAAAATTCGGCAGCATCTCCCCTTAACCCAGGACGTAAGGGAGATAAAGGGAACGCGCCCACATGGAGTGGCGGAACCCGACAACTGGAGGTGGGCGCCCGGAGGCAACAACACCTTTATAGAACCTCGGAAAACGTGAAGGAAAGGGCTCGGGGCAGGGCCAAGAAGTGTGCTGTTGAGGGCCTGAAGGGTGTGCCGCTGAGGGCAAATGGGTGTGCCGCTGAGGGCAAATGGAGGGGTGCCGCTGAGGGCAACTGGGGTGTACCGCTGAGGGCCAGCGGGGGTGTGCCGCTGAGGGCAACTGGGTGTGCCGTTGAGGGCCAACGGGGGTGTGCCGCTGAGGGCAACTGGGTGTACCACTGAGGGCCAGCGGGGGTGTGCCGCTGAGGGCTGGGTGTGCCGCTGAGGGCCAACAGGGGTGTGCCGCTGAGGGCCAATGGAGGTGTGCCGCTGAGGGCCCACGGGGGTGTGCCGCTGAGGGCCAATGGAGGTGCATCGCTGGAGAAACAAGGATAGTGTATGGGCTGGGAGACTTGCAGGCCGTTCAGGGAAAGAAGAGGGGAAGTTTAAGGCTAGAGATAGGCCACTGGTAGCTGGGTATTCGAAGGGTGAGTAAGAATCTCCCTCTCTCTTCAAGCCCGTGGGCACAGCAGGTGGCCGTGGAAGGGAGTGAAGGATTCATGAGGCCAAGGATCATGGGAGAGCGATCATATCGACATGAAGACCCCAAAAACACCGAAGAAATGGGGAGACGGAGGGAAAACGAACAACCCCATCAAAAGACCGTGAGAGCTAGCGCAAGCCAATAAAACTCATAGAGAAACCCAAAGAGGGTGATTTTCATTTATGGGGAGCCAAAGGCCAAAGCCCTATATGCACATTACAAAAGAAATGCCCAAGACGAGGCCATGGACAAAGGAAACAAGAAATCCAAGACAAAGAACGGGGGGAGGAATGGAATACGAAAGGGAAGAAAGCATTGGGGCCTAAAACATTGGCCACTGCCCCCAACCCTCTCCCCCATTACATCGAGCTCTCTCCCTCTCCCTTACTCTTGCTTTTTCCCGGTGGTCGTCGGAGGGGCTCCCGCTGAAGCCCTTCTTCTTTTCCCTCTTCTCTTCTTCCTCTGTCTCTTCTTTTTGTGTGTCTCCTGCCGTCTGAGCCTTTTTTTCTTCTCCCTTTTTTGTTGAAGCGGGAGTGGCTTTATACTCCCTGCTGCCGGAGCCTTCGAGCACGGCCGTCGAAGGCGGGAAGTGGCCTTGTGATCATGGGGTTTGACCTCCCCTGTCCTGGGTGTCAGTGGGGTAGCCTGCGTGGCCCAATCCATGGTTGACACCTCATAGAGCTCACTGCGCGCCAAGGATACGTAGGGCATGGGCAGCATGTCGTTTAGCCATTGAAAAGGCTTGACGCTGTGCCGTTGGCGGGCTGCACGAGCGTGCCGCTGGGGAGCCAAAACGGCGTGCCGTTGAAGCTCCTGAAGGGCGTGCCGCTGAGGCCTGCTGAGGGCTGTGCCGCTGAAGCCCCTGGGGGTTGTGCCGCTGAACCCCCAAGGGGGTGTGCCGCTGAGCACCCACAGGGGTGTGCCGCTGAGCACCCACGGGGGTGTGCCGGTGAAGCCCAAAGGGCTGTGCCGCTGAACACCCTCCCTGGGTGTGCCGCTGAAGACTCCTCCTTGGGGCGTACCGCTGAGGCCACCCCCCGGGGGTGTGCCGCTGGAGGCCTGGGCCGTGCCGCTGGGACCCGAAGGGGTGTGCCGCTGGAGAGCTCCCCAGGGCGTGCCGCTGAGGCTCCGCCAGGGTGTGCCGTGGAAGGGCTCCTTGGGGCTGGGCGTGCCGCTGAAGGGCTCCCCAGGGGGTGTGCCGTTGAGGCCCCCCTTGGGGCTGGGCGTGCCGCTGAAGGGCTCCCCAGGGGGTGTGTGTACCCGAGGCCAATCTGAGCCCCTTGTGGGCACGAGTCATGGCCCGTTTGATTCTCTTTGAGGCCCACGGGCTGTGGGGCCTTTTGTGCTTGATTTCTCCGGGGTTTCTTCACTCGGCGCCGTTGCTGACGCGAGGCCGAGCAGGATATCCAGGTATGCACTTTTTGGTGTCCAAAAATGCCCCCCACCCACGGGTATCGTAGGCGAAGGATGAGCTGGGCGGTGCCCGCGGGTGTCTTCGTCTCTTCTCTCTTTGTCGATGCCGACGGGGTGTCGAGAGCCGACCTGGTTTGTTGATCTCTTTGTCTCTTCATCAGTGCCGACGGGGTGTCAGGGACTGAAGTAGTTTGTTGTCTCTTTGTCTCTTCATCAGTGCCGACAGGATGCCGGGGACTGAAGCGGTTTGTTGTCTCTTTGTCTCTTCATCAGTGCCGACAGGGTGTCGGGGACTGAAGTAGTTTGTTGTCTCTTTGTCTCTTCATCAGTGCCGACAGGGTGTCGGGGACTGAAGTAGTTTGTTGTCTCTTCGTCTCTTCATCAGTGCCGCCTGGGGTGTCGGGGACTGAAGCGGCATATTGGTCTCTTCGTCTCTTCATCAGTGCCGACGGGGTGTCGGGGACTGAAGCAGTTTGTTGGTCTCTTCATCAGTGCCGACGGGGTGCCGGGAACTGAAGTAGTATGTTGGTCTCTTCATCAGTGCCGACGGGATGCCGGGAACTGAAGCAGCATATTGGTCTCTTTGTCTCTTCGTCAGTGCCGACAGGGTGCCGGGAGCTGACCTGATTTGTTGATCTCTTAGTCTCTTTATCTCTTCGCCAGTACCGACAGGGTGTCGAGAGCTGGCCTGGTTTATTGATCTCTTTGTCTCTTGGTCTCTTCGCCGGTGCCGACGGGGTGTCGGGAGCTGACCAGATTTGTTGATTTCTTCATCAGTGCCGACGGGATGTCGGGAACTGAAGCAGTTTTGAACGGCTACTCTATTCGAACCCCCTTGCCTCCTCTCTCTCTCTCTCTCTCCTTCTGGTGACCGAGCAGGCGAACCCCCCCTCGTCCTTCTTCTTCTTCTCCGAGCACGACCACCGCCGCCGTCGTCGTCGTTGTTGTTGCTCCGGTGAGGGCACCGCCGCAAAGGCCGTCCCCCCTCTCTCTTCTCTTCTCCCCTTTCCCATCTTCTCCCTCTCTCTCCCTCTTTCTCTTTTCTTCTTCCCTGCACCATCCTCTCTTCGCCGTCGGGCACGGCGGAGCCCTGGGCTCCGTCTTCTTCTTCTCCTTCTTGTCGGCCTTCCCCTCCTTGCCTTCCCACTATCCTCTTTCTCCCTCTCCATCTCTCCTTCTCCCTCTCCTTTGCCGTCGTGATGGGGGAGGCGGTCGGACGTCGGTTGTGCCGGCGAGGAGAGCGCCGTAGCGTGCCGGGGAGACTGCTTCAGGGCGGGTCGGCAAGGGCCGTTTAGGGCGCATCGGGGAAGACTCCCACAGGCGTGCCGGGGAAGAGGCCCAGGAGCGTGCCGGGGAGTGGGGCTCCTGGTGTGCCGGGGAGCGCTGTCAGAGTGTGTCGGGGGGCACACATGGGTGTACCGGTGAGGGCTTACCGGGGAGCGTGCCGGGGAAGATGCTTTTGGGCGTACCGGGGAAGCCGTGATAGGGTGTGCCGGGGGAGGCTCACGCCAAGGTGTGCCGGGGAAGGGCACTTATGGGCGTACCGGCAAAGGGGCCTCTAAGGAGCGTGCCGGCGAGGGACCACCCCGGGGTGTGCCGGGGAAGGCATCAGCAGGGCGTGCCGACGAAGGGCCACTCCGGGGGCGTGCCGGGGAAGCACGCTGACGGGTGTGCCGGTGAAGCCTCAGCAGGGCTGTGCCGGCGAAGGAGGGCACCCGGGTGTGCCGGTGAAGGCATAGAGGGGAGCGTACCGGCCAAGGGGCCAAGGGGAATTTTTTAGCTAAGGAAGAGGACTCCTTTGACCGGCGGACTTCTGGTGTTGCCTCTCGGGGCCCACCATGCTTTGTTGGGGCCGTCACTCCTTGTGGACGTGCACCCGTGTTTTCCTTTACACCTCTGGCCTAGGGGAAACTCTGTCGAAATTTTGTCAGAAATTGGCAATATCTTACTCATTTGACTTGTAGTGAAGCCCCTTTACAATCTTTCATTTTCTTGTGCATGTGGCTTATTCTGATCTTCCATTCGTGTATCTTTACAGATAAATGGCTGCCCCAGGTGGTTCTTCTGCCCCTGCTGCTGCTGTCGGTGCCGACCTCATTCCGCGGGGTCCCGTGCCAGCGGTCACATGGCTTAATGTAGAGGACCTAGACCGAGAGCACGCGGAGATTGCCGCCTTGGTTGAGTCATCGGGGTCCGACCGTGAAAGCATGGACGTCCGCAGACTCGTCAGGGTTGAAAGCGGCTTCACATTCGATCGGGCCACCGAAGAATACAGGAAGGATTTCCCGAAGGATAGGCACCTCGTTCGATTTCTGAAGCATTTGCGCTCTCGAGAGGGGCGAGATTATCGCGTCATAAAGGCGGCCGAGCGGGCGATCCTGCATGCCCGAGACAGTCTGCTATACAGCGTCCCCAGAAGCATTCCGATGTATCTGGTGGGAGAAGCCCGGGAATGGAAGCCGGTCCTGGGGATCGAAGGGGTGCTGTCGGCTGAAGATAAATTGGTGCGAGCCCCTCAATTCACGCCAGCAAGGTGGGACATGTCTGCGGGGAAGGTGCATGGCGAGTCACCCCGATTTGGCTTATTCTTGGCTCCCCTAAAATGGGGTTATAGGGAGGAGCCGTTCATATTGGACTATTTGGCCATCAGGTTCAAGTATGAACTATCACTGGGCTGGTTCGGGGAGCTGAAGCTTCAAGACGCCCACAGCTTCCGAGAAGGGGCGGTGGAGTTCACTGAATATGTACTGTTCAACTACGCCCCATTGCTGGTCCGGGTTGGCATCTACCACAGCGTGTACGCCTCCCGGTATGGTTACTCCATCTCCAAGGGTCTCTATTGCGGCATGATAGAGGTATTCAGCGCGGAGACCAATACCTTCTACACGGCAGAGGGAGAGACTTCACTTGATTTGTGGAGCCTAAGCTAGCTGAGCGGCTTGCCCATTGACGGGGAGCCTTATGAAGAAGTATGCCTCCCAGACTTGATCAAGGACGAGACTAACGGGGACGGCTATTATTCTCTGGGGTATTCATACCGGTACCTGATGAAGGCGTACCAGGAGCTGTACCAGTTGTCACACAAGGGGAAGCAGCCCGCCCGTGGGGATAGAAAACGGGTGCGTATGGCAGTATGGCTGGAATATTTCTACGATGGGCTGAAGCAGTATGAAGATTTTCCCTGCGTTGGCACCGCCGTTGCTCGCAAGAAGCTTGCGAAGCCCAAGCATGATGTGAAGATCCCATCCAGGGGACGTCGGAGCGGGGCCAATCCGATGGGGGTCGACCCACAGACTCACTGTGCCGCCTATCTGACGTACTGGCTGTGCTCATTTGCCATGCCGTACGGGGACGAGACAGTGATCCGGTCAGATGCCATCTACCCGGCATGTCAGATGGCATGGGGTATCAAGCTGTCACTGTGCCCGGCAACCCTTTGCTTGATCTACAAGGCGCTGGGAGATATCAGCACCCACCAGTTCCCGAGGTAGGCCCGGTACGTGTGCCCACTGCATTTCTTCAACGCGTGGGTCTGTTCGTTGTTCCCGGAGTTTGCCCCGCGAGTCCTTCAGGACTAGGGGCTAGTGCCGAGGATGTTGGAGTTTGCGAGTGCAGAGCCGACTTCCACTTCCATGCGGATGTTCGATATCCAGGGCCGGTTGACAACGGTCCCCCGGGATGCGGCCGGTACCATTCACTTTTGGACGCTGGCTGCACATTCAGCCCCCTTGTGAATAATAAGAGGGAGTGCAAGGATGACCAGGTGGAGAGGTACGTTCACCCTATCATCCAGGAGAACGTGGTCCGCCCGCTGCTGGAACCGGAGCTGAGGGACTGGGCGTTATCCATTCGCCCCAGCGTATTGGTGTTTAGAAAGGGGGATAATGTACTGCTCGAGCCGTATTACCCCTTTCGATTTGGCCGGAACTTTGGATATGACCAGCATATCCCCGCCTATCATTCACAATTCGGCTTGCCCTCGCGGAATATCCGGGGAGGTTCGGTTGCCGAGCACGCTAAAAGCTGGTGGGACTTCTTCCACCGGGCGGACTCTGCCTCCTTCAGGGTGCCAGCCCCGGGTCGCGTGCCCCGAGTGACCGAAGACTATATCAAGTGGTGGAATGCCCGGACGGCCTTCTATCGGTTGCACAAAACCGATTGTTGGGATGGCGCCGAAAGGAGGTTCCTTAGCCGGCAACCAGTGCCAGTACTTGATATTGAGCCAGATCATCTTCTTCGGCTCAAGAACAGGTAGGAGAAGGAGGTGACGGCATATATGATAGCTCGTCGGGAAGCCCGGGATAAGAGGCCGACGCCGAAAGTAGAGTTGCCTCCAGTGGCGAAGGACAGCTATCAGAAGACGCTGAGGGATCTGTGCCGGGTAGGGAGCGACCGCCTGGACCTCATCAATTATCCGTTCCCCATAGAGGAAGAGGGGACTCCTGCCAAGAGCTGGCGTCCGGAGAGGGATACTCTCTGCCCATACCGCACATTCATGAGGCGGGAGGAGAGGAAGCCCGAGAACTATAAGGACACCACATGGCTATATGTCCTTCTCCGTGTGAACAGACTGACGATCGAATATCAGAGGGCCTCCATCCTGGGCAAGCGCCTGCACATCCCGTACTATTATGCTGACGGATGGGGCATAGACCACTTCAGCCTCTTCTGTCACCTTTCCATGAAGAAGCACGCGGATCTGGCCAGTCTTACGGACCGGTGCCAGAAGATCGAGGATGTGTGCTGGCTCGTTCGAGAGGTGGCGCGTCGGGATAAAGAGCCATCCCTGAGCTACTGGTCGATTACACTGCGACTGTATACTGGCCCTCACGGTACTCGATCTCTTTTCCTTCTTTTGTCTTCGTCTCTTATCATTGCGGCCTTTGTAGATAGTTGGATGCTAATCATGAGTGCGTGTCTGTTCTTTCTCTTTTCCTTTCTGACAGACCACCCCGATAGCACGCAAATGGCCACGTACCGAAATCTCCTTCGGCTTGTGCATAAGCCTGCATATTTTGAAGCCGCGCCACTAGCCCCGACTGCGGCTCCTCTGCCCAAGGCAGCGAAGAGGCCCCGGGCAAAATCTCCGGTGAAGAAAGCAGTGGACGCCGCTAAGGTGACCAAGCAGCGGGACACGAAGCGGAGAAAAACAGAGGCGGCCAAGGCCCCGACCGTCGTTCCTTCGGTGCCACGGGTCCCCTCTTTTGAGGAATTCGAGGCTGCCCGACCCGAGCCCAGCCAACCTGCCGGTCAGTACCTTCGACTATCGCCGTGTCTTTTAAGTCTCCCTTTTTTTTATTTTCATCCTGGAGCAGATCCCTGACACTTGAATATTTCTTTTGTCTCAGCCCCTGTGGAAAAGCCCGTGCTCACACCTGTTCCTCACGCGGGGGAGCCTGTTCCTGTGCCCGCGCCTGACATGGGTGAAGCCGCGGCCATAGCAAAGTCGCCTGTTAAGGAGGCGTTGGCTGCTACCAAGGTGGCCGGGCCACAAGCGGCAAAGCGGAAGCGGGCTGAGGAATTCCCGGCTCCGACGGTAGCCCCTCCGGTGGCCCCTATCCTGTCTTTTGAGGAATTTGAGGCTACCCAGACCGGGCCGAGTTACGAAGCTGGTGAGGTTCATCGGCCGCCTGCGTCGTCCGTGATCGATTTGCCTCCTGGGTTGGCCTCGCACTCGCGTATGGCGACGATGCGTTTCTTCTCTGCGGGCGGCGCAAAGGAACCGGCGCCCGTGTCAGTCCCGGGCGAGGGCAGGGCTGCAACTCCCGAGAAGGCTCTACCCGTCGAGGAAGCCCGCAGGTCATCCCGGGCTGTAGGGGCCGAAGAGGGTATTTGTCTTTAGTCGGCCTAAACGACTTATTTGTTCTCGGAGAGCCGACCGGATTTGATGTAATCCACCCTTTTCTTCTTCGTGACAGGCACAGCAGAGGCAGTCGCTGGACTATTCGGGCCCCGCGTGCAACTCCCGAAGACGCTTTTATATGTGAGGAGGAGGCCGAAGTCCGGTGTACCAGCCTCATCTAGCCCGAGGGAGGGTGCGCCAGCCATTGACCTCGAGGCGGAGACCCCTTTGCCGACAAGGGGAGAGCCTGCGGTAGTCGGGTTATCGTCGGGCGAAGAGGTAGACTACAATTATTCCTCCGATGAAGCGGCTCCTGACGAGGACGTGCCTGGGGCATCGGGGCCGCCCGAGCCGGTCTTTGGGGCCCCCTTACTTGCTGGCTCCCCGAGCTTTGTGGGGAAGACCGCTGTAAGTGTGAGCTTGCTTGGGCCGGCTCCTTCCTCTCCTTCCTGGTTACCTAATGACCTTTTCTTGTCAATTCCGGGCTTCAGGGGCTTGACTTGCCGGAGACTGTGGAAGAGGGTACCCCAGTTGCGCCGATCGACCGTCGGGTAGGGGTCGATGTGGGCTCGGGCAAACTAGCCCTTCTATTCGAGGCTCTTGATCGAGAGTCGGCCGCAGGGGCTTCAAGTGTTTCCGAGGCGGCGGCCGAGCCTCTGGAGGAAGGAGAGATCGCGCCCGCTGACCGCGTCCTCACGGTGGCCGAGGTAAGCTGGGTTTTATGGCTCTTCCCACTACTCGTCCTTGCGTAATTTATTCCCGGCGACGGGCGGCTAACCGTATTTCATGTGGGCAGGCGGTGTCGACGACCGGGAAGATGTCTGGCCGCTCTCGCAAGGCAATCGTCAAGCGGAGGCCGATTACCGGTCAGCCACCAGCGGGGGGACCGATTCCGGCATCTGTTCCGGAGGTGGAGACTCTTGCCGTGCTCGTGCAGGCAGGAAGCGTTCCCCACCTATTAGTCCCCCTTCCACCTCTTCCGAAGCTGCCGGCCCAGATGGAGGACCCGTTCCTGAGACAAATATTCGCGGGGCTCCGTGCACATCTGGAGGGATCCCAGCCGCGAAGGAGAAGTTCATGGGTGACTACTTCGGGCCCAGCCTTACTTGAAGCTCCTCCTCTAGCCGAAGCAGCGACACCCACACCCCTGCCCCTTGGAATGGCAGAAGCGAGTCAAGCGGAGGCAGAGGAGGTAGGGGAGCTCCAAATAACGGGAGTGCCGGAGGCTTCGGCAATGGTCTTGTCCACTCCCCGGGCAGTGGCTGGCCAAGGGTCTCTGGTTGAGCTACACCGACCAGGCGGTTTGACCCTTGCCCTTCCTTCCTCTTCAGCGGTAGTGGACGCTGACCTGTGGGCAGAAGTGGACAACACCGTGGAATTCACTCCTCCGGTCGTGCCCTCAGTCAGCCATATGTCATCAGAAGCGCCAGTCCGTCAAATGCTGATCACTCTACGGACCATGCTCCTCGCCGACCCTTCTCTGTCGTATCGGGAGGTGCACACCATAGTGACGCAGTTGACTGGGGCGTTGCAAGTGCTCAGCTGCCCGCTGGAGGAATGGTCGTGGCGGGTTCTGCTGTTGCTGAAGTATGTCAAGCGCCGCGAGTTCCTGGAGAGACAGGCTCCCGACGAACGTACCACCCTTGACGCTCAGGCAGACGAGTACCTGCAGACCTTGGAGGCCCGACGCCATAATAGAGAATGCCACGGAAAGGCCTTGGAGGAAGGCGAAGGTAGCGTCCGTTCCTTTACGAGCCGGATCGAGAAGCTGGGGGGCTACCTCGCTGCGGCTAAACTCGGCCTTGCCGAGGCGGAAAGGACGGTGGCCGAGGAGAGGGAAGCTCTTGCCGTCGCCGACGTTGAAATGGTGTCCGTCGAAGCGGAGCTCGCCCGTCTTGAGGAATTGAGGGGCCGACTGCGCGATATGACGAACTTCCCTTGTGTCGGGATCCTCCCTCTCGAGGACTTCTTCAGGGACATCGACTAAGCGGTGCATCCCTTAATTCCTTTTTCTTTTCTTTCGAATGTAACACAGGGGTATGCCCCGCAGCACATGTAGTCTGGTCCCTTTTCTGAATAGAGCAGAGCATTTGTGATTCCACGCGTTCTTTGTGTATGCATTCGTCCCAGAGGGAGCTTTCTTACCCTTCTTTCTCTTCTGTGCATATTGTTTCCTTCTTCCTCTTCCCTTGCTCTTGTATCTTTTCCCCCTTTTTGTGTTGAGACCCATTGGCAGGGTATGAGTCTTTGCGAGGATTCGCTTCGGAAGGACCAGGCAGGGACCCATGTCAGGGTACAGGAGAGTGCTCGCCTTCCCAGGGGGAGGACGAGGGGACCACTCCACCATACCGAACGGGCAACTCCCTGGTTTTGCCGCAATATTAGAAGCGCGTGCTGGCCTCAAGCGGGGGCCTCGATCAGAGACCGGACTTCTCGTCGTCCAGAGGGGACGGAGAGAAGAGTTTGTTTAGTCAATGACCCGGTCGGGAGGTCCTAGCCAAAGGGGTACTCATCGCCCGGGGAGGACGGAGAGAAGAGTTTGTTTAGTCAATGACCCGGACGGGAGGTTCGAGCCAAAGGGGTACTCACCGCCCGGGAAGGACGAAGAGAAGAGTTTGTTTAGTCAATGACCCGGACGGGAGGTCTGAGCCAAAGGGGTACTCACCGCCCGGGAAGGACGGAGAGAAGAGTTTGTTTAGTCAATGACCCGGACGGGAGGTCCGAGCCAAAGGGGTACTCATCGCCCGGGAAGGACGGAGAGAAGAGTTTGTTTAGTCAATGACCCGGACGGGGGGGGGGGGGGGGGTCCGAGCCAAAGGGGTACTCACCGCCCGAGAAGGACGGAGAGAAGAGTTTGTTTAGTCAATGACCCGGACGGGAGGGGGGGGTCCGAGCCAAAGGGGTACTCACCGCCCGGGAAGGACGGAGAGAAGAGTTTGTTTAGTCAATGACCCGGACGGGGGGGGGGGGGGGTCCGAGCCAAAGGGGTACTCACCGCCCGGGAAGGACGGAGAGAAGAGTTTGTTTAGTCAATGACCCGGACGGGAGGTCCGAGCCAAAGGGGTACTCACCGCCCGGGAAGGACGGAGAGAAGAGTTTGTTTAGTCAATGACCCGGACGGGGGGGGGGGGGGGGGTCCGAGCCAAAGAGGTACTCACCGCCCGGGAAGGACTGAGAGAAGAGTTTGTTTAGTCAATGACCCGGACGGGAGGTCCGAGCCAAAGGGGTACTCACCGCCCGGGAAGGACGGAGAGAAGAGTTTATTTTTTTTTAGTCAATTTTTGGTACCTCCGCTGATGCGGAGCGGTGGCTGGAAATGGGGGGCGTTCCCCTTTTCTGGTTCTTTTTCTTCTTTTTCTTCTTTTTTTTTCTCTTTTTTTCTTTCCTTCCTTTTTTTTCTTTTCCTTTTTTTTCTTTTCCTTTCTTCTCTTTCTATTTTTTTTTCTCTTTTCTTTTGCTTCTTCCCTCTTTCTCTTTCTATTCTTTTTTTTGCTTCTTCTTTTTTTGTCCTTTTTTTTTCTTTTCTTTTCTCTCTTCTCTTCCTATTATTCTTTTTCCCTTTTTTTTGGAACCCGGCTGGTGGTCACATCATTTGGACATTAATCACGCAAATCCGCCCGAAAATGGGACGGAGAGTAATATTATTACCTGAATGGGGGCGCCGGAGCGTGGTACAGTCTCAAGTGCCTTCCATTAAGAGGCGGGAACTGAACTTCCCCGCGATGGTTGACAATTACATAGGCCCCACCCTCGTAGACTTTTTGGACTACGTAGGGTCCGAGCCAGTTCTCGTTCAGCTTATCCTTGGGGTTGGCAGCCATGAGATCTCTTCTCTTGACCATGACAAGGTCACCTTTCTTGAATTCGCGCTCCTTGACTAGCTTGTCAAAGGCGCGTGCAATTCGGGCCTGGTAGACCTGAATATTCTGTTGGGCTTGAAGCTGCTTTCCTTCCAGACTGGAGAGTTCTTCGAGCCTTCGCTCGGCGTTGGTCTGCCCTTCGGGGACAAGCCCATGCTGAATGGCGACCCTGAGGGACGGTATCTCCAGTTCGACGGGGACGATTGCTTCCGAGCCGTACACGAGAGAGAAGGGCGAGCAGCCCGTTGGGGTCTTGTATACGGTTCGGTACGCCCAAAGCGCTTCATACATTCTTTCTTCCCAGTCCCTTTTGTTAGAGCTAACAGTTTTGGCCAGGAGAGTGCAAAGTGTCTTATTGAAAGCTTCGGCCAGCCCATTAGCTTGTGGATTATAAGGAGTTGAGGTCCTCCAATCAATTTTATATTTTTCTGCTAGCCGGTAAACCTTCTGGTTGCGGAAGTGGCTGCCGTTGTCTGACACAATCCGGTCGGGCACGCCAAACCGGAATATAATGTTGCGGCGGACAAACCTGACCACGATTTCTCCGGTGACCTCCCGCAAGGCAACAGCCTCTGCCCAGCGGGAGAAGTAGTCGGTCGCCGCCAGAATGTATTTGCAGCCTGTGGAAGATGCGGGTAAGGGGCCCACAACGTCTGTTCCCCATTGGGCGAACGGCCAACTGGGCGCGGTTGGGTGCAACTGCACGGGAGGCCTCCTGGTTATGATGGCATGCTCCTGGCATCTCTGACACGACTTAGCGTACTCGCAGCAGTCGTTGAACATTGCAGGCCAGTAATAGCCAAGTTTCTTGATTTCAATTTTTATTTTCGGCCCCGCCTGGTGTGCACCAGCTGTCCCGGCATGGACCTCTTTCATAACTCTCCAAGCTTCTTCAATAGACAAGCATCGGAGGAGTAGCTTCTGCTTGGCATCGGCCACAGTCCAGAATAATATTCTGTTTCGGAGCTCATAAGAGTCCTTGGTTCTGACTAGCTTGATTTTCTCTTCCCAGTGCTTGGGTAGTTACTGGTACTTAAACCACTGCATCAGGGGGTCTCTCCATTCAGGTAGACTGACGACTTCTGCTGTAACGACCTCTAGGTCTTCTTCTTCTGGCTCTTCTTCTATCATACTGGGCATCTGGCGCTGGTTTATTACCTGGATATGGAGAGATCCATCTGGAGGCACTGCCAGTGAGCGTTCTCCCCTCTGGCGACATGGCCTATCTCGAGGAGGTAGAACCGCTCCATGAGCCGCTTCGCCTTAGTGTGATAAGGGAGCAGCTCAGGTTTTCGGACATCAAACTGTCCCTGGACTTGCTTGACGACCAGCAGCGAGTCGCCGAACACTTGGAGCATTTTGATCTCCATTTGGAGGGCGACCTGGAGGCCGATGATCAGAGCTTCATATTCTGCTTCATTATTGGTGCAGGGTTTGCTAATGCAGCAGGAAGTGTGCATCACTTCTCCGTCTGGCGACTTGAGGACGATGCCTGCTCCGGCTCGTACCTTGGCGCGCCCGGACGGGGTCGCTTCTGTTCTTGAAGCCCCGTCAAAGTACAGCTGCCAGATGGCTTGTTGTATCTGGTCTACCTCCAGCGTTTCATTCTCGGGCAGCTCTGTAGCCAACGGGGAGTCTTCGGGCACAGGGTGTGCTGCGAAGAAATCCGCGACGGCTTGCCCCTTAACGGCCCTCTGGGGCACGTAAGTGATGTCAAATTCCATGAGTAGCACGGCCCACTTGCCAAGGCGCCCCTTTGGGACAGGCTGGAGGAGGATGTGCTTGATAGGGTCAGCTCTGGATATTAGACTTACTTCATGGGACAGCATATAGTGCCTCATCTTCTTGACTGCGAAGACCAAAGCGAGGCAGACTTTCTCTATCGAAGTGTATTTGGCCTCTGCACCCACCAGTCTCCGGCTGAGGTAGTAGAGGGCCTGCTCTTTTCCCTCATCGTTGTTCTGGGCAAGCATTGCCCCCAGTGAATATTCGGTAGCCGCTATGTAGAGGATAAGCGGTCTACCTTTGACAGGTGCCCCCAGGACAGGCGGGGTCTTCAGGTACTCCTTCAGCTGGTCGAACGCGTACTGGCATTCACGACCCCAGCTGAAGGGTGCATTCTTCATCATTAGTCTGTGGAAGGGTTGGTAACGCCCCGACAGCTTGGAGATGAACCTGCGGATGTAAGCTAGACGCCCCTGTAGGGATCTCGGCTCTCCCATATTCTTCGGAGGGGGAAACTCCTGGATGGCTTTTATCTTGAAGGGGTCGATCTCGATCCCTCTGTGCCGGACAATAAAGCCGAGGAACTTTCCACTGGACACGCCAAAGGCGCACTTCATGGGGTTCATTTTTAGCCCGTATAGCCGGAGCCTTTGGAAGACAACCCTGAGGTCATTCAGATGTTCATCTCTCTTCTTAGTCTTGACGACCAGATCATCAATGTAGCATTCGACCTTGCTGTACAATAGCTCGTCGAAGATCTTAGTCATTGCCCGCTGATATGTAGCACCGGCATTCTTGAGGCCGAAGGGCATCCTCTTGTAGTGAAATATCACCTTGGGCGACCTGAAGGTGGTGTGAATCCGGTCGTGGTCGGCTATCCAGATTTGGTTATAGCCGGACGACCCATCCATAAAGGACAAGGCCTCGTGGCCAGTAGTTGCATCAATCATCACTTCGGTGATAGGCACCGGGAAGTCATCTTTCGGGCAGGCTTTATTCAGGTCGCGGAAATCCACGCAAATCCTGATCTATGAGCTTGTCGACCTCCTTGCAGATCTGGCTGGTTAACTCTGGCCTCATGTGCCGGGGAGGCTGCTTCACTGGCTCCACCTTGGGATCAATGGACAAGATGTGTTGAGTCACCTCGGGGCTGAGTCCGGGCATTTCTTTATAGTTCCAGGCAAAGCAATCCCGGAACTCTTGTAGCAGCTTTATGTATTGTTCTCTCTCACGAGGGGGGATGAGAGCACTTAGAAAGGTCGGCCTGGGGTCGCCTTCTGTGCCGAGGTTGATCTCAATCAATTCGTCGACTGTGGCCTGGCCGCTATTTTCAATTTTCGGCGGGGCTGGCGACAAATCGACGAAGTCTTGGCCTTCATTATCTTCGGGCTCGAGGATGGCCTCCTCGTCTTCTTGCTCCTCCTGGCTGGGTGTGGGGACTGGATTTGCCGTGCAGTCCTCTTGGACCGTAGCCGCCGGGTGTGTGAGGTCCGCTAGTGCAGAAAGGCACAGGGCCACCTCGGGGTCTTCTATGTACTCATCGTAGACAGCTTGGACGGGGGCCGGGGCAGCCGCATCTTCAGGGGCCTGGTAGTGGATGGACACGGTGTAGGCTCCTGCTCTGGGGCTGTCTGCCACATGGGGGCGTGGCGGGGCTACCACATAATCCCCCATCCTGAGCTCGTCCCTGTCAATGAGGTCTTGAGCAATGTCTTTGAAGACATAGCAGTCTTCAATGGCGTGACCCAGTATCTGGTGGTAAGGGCAAAATAGTGGGTCCCCGCTTCTTCGGGTGTCTTGCGGCCTCTTGGACCGTGGGGGGGAGACCTTGCCGTAATGGCAGGCCCAGTCGAAGATGCCCTGGGTCTTCTCTCTCGGGAAGGAGTAGGGCTTCTGCAGCTTCTCTTGGAGTATTAGGCCTTGCCTGGTTGGCCGCCCGATCAACAGGCTTGCCGTGTCTCTCAATTCCCTTCTTGACCAGACGGGGGTGTCAGGACTGGCATCTCGGGGCCGAGGCATGTGGCCACCCCGCGGGGGGAGAGAACCCTGGATCAGGTCGGTGACTAGCGAGGTCAACTCAGCCAGTCGTACTTTTAGCGTCTCGATCTCCCGTTGCTGCCTATGGTACAAGGCGTACATGACGAGGTCGTATCGAGGGGATTTCGGAGCCTGGCCCATGCTTCTGCTCCTTGTTTCGCCGGTCGGCCGGGGTGGAGGTGCCTCGCTGGTGTGCCCTCTTGAGGTCGACACTTCGGAGAAGGAGGGGGTCTTCTCCAGGCAGCGGCGGCGGGGAGGTTTCCAAAGGAAGACCTCTTCGTCTTGTGCCTCCTGAACCGGGGGCCTAGGATATGCATCTTGACAGGCTTCCCGCGAATCTGTAGCTTCTGCGGGGTCGTCGCCAGACCATGTCGAGATTGATATGACGTCAGTCTCGTAATATTCCTCTAGTGAAAAGCCCAGACCGGGGTGCTTGGTGATTTTCAGCAACCGTCGATCCAGGTTTGGTGGGTTCCACATTCTTTCAAACATTTCCTTCCGGCTGGAGGGCTGGTAGGGAGGAATCTTCTGCTTTCTGACCATTCTGGCTGCTTGGTCAGTCATGTGGGGAAGTCCCGCAATGGGGACGTGCGGGTCATGCAGCTCATCAGGGAATCGGCAATCATCGTCTTCCCTGACTGGCTTCTCCCCAGCAACATAAAAGATAGTGGGCGGCCCTTCTGGGTTAGGTACCTCGAAGGTCCTCAGCTGCTCGGCTGCTTGGCATTCTATCTCTATTACAGGCTTGACGATCCCTGGCGGGACCCTGACGTCTTCTAGCAGGTCTTCGAGGCAAGGCGCCCCTGGTGTAGGGTAGATGGTGAGAGGAGCCGCCTTGAATGTTGTGCATCCCTTGGTTTTGATGATGACAATAGGATATGTTTGATTAATCACGTTCTATCTTGTTTCATAACTCATGACTATTTGATGATGACAAACAATGTTTTTGATTAACTCAATATAAATCTGATAGTTTAAGTTACTTCTGATAAGTTAAGTAATTTCAGGTCCACTGAAATCCAAGTGGAATCAACAAATCGGAAGAAGTGTCAAAGGCCGCTTGTCGACCAGGGAAGTGGTTATGGTCGACCAACGAACCCAGCCAGAAACACTTCAAGTCATCCGTCTTCTGCATGTGCCTTGGCTGTCGACCAAAGCCCCACTTCTGGTCGACCACAGAACAGACAGAGCATCAGACAGAACTGACGGCCATCTGGAATTTGCCCCTTGTCGACCAGCGACAAGGCTGTGGTCGACCACGGGACGCGAGTGTCAGCCAGAATGAAACCGCCATCAGGACACTGCTCGTTGTCGACCAGGGACAGTGTCATGGTCGACCACGGGTGTTATAGCGTCCAGAACCGAACTCTAACCGAATTCTGTTTTGGTTCCTTAAAACCTGCAGATTGTTGTTGCAGGTTGTTGGGCAGTTCAAATGATGAGATTCCGCACGGGAATCAAGGAGAGAATCTTGCTTAGAAGCGGTCAAACTCATTGTAGTGATCGGATTTAACCGTCTCCCTGCTTTCTAGCAGATTGACGCTCGATCTGGATTTTGAGCGGGAAGAGCTTCAGGCTTGAAAAAGAATCTGCATAAAAAGTAGAAGGCAACTGATCGCGGAGGCAAGCACACGGAGAGAGCATAGAACAGAAGCTAAGAAACACACCTACATCACAGGACGAAGTGGCTCTCCATCAACCAGAAATCTGCAGAAGACTAAAGGCATTCTCATTGCTGCAGAAGGAAGACTGGGCTTGAAGCTGTGCGACCTTCAGCAGCAAAGCAGCTGAAGGCATCCGATTGGAAGTTCTACAGGGAGTCTACTCTTGTTATTTATGTGATTAAGTCCCAGGCTGAATTCTTTACTTTGTTACAAAAGTCTATATTCAGTCCTGTTGCATCATCCCACCTTCTCATCATTTCTATTCATCCTTACACCAAGTGTCAAGCTGTGAGGCAGCGGATTCAAGCTGTGTGTCAGCTGGTACAAGCTGTGTGTCAGCAGGAACAAGCTGTGTGACAGCGGTGTCTTGTGTTTTGGTTGAGATCAGAGGCTCTCATAAGTGAAGCCTTGCTTGAGTTAAGCAAGGGGTGGATGTAAGTCTCGGGAAGAGACTGAACCACCTTAAAAATCCTATCTTGTGGTTTGCTTATGTGTGTGCGTGCTTCTCTATGTGTTTGTTTTCCTCATTGATGTCAACATTAGTTCTGTAATTCGTCAATCACCTACAACTCATTTAGTCAATAGATATTAAAAGGAAAAAGGGGGAAAGATCTATTCACCCCCCCTCTAGATCTATTCAGTCCGTACTCAACACGTGGTATCAGAGCCAGACTCTCCAAAAATGTGGTCTAACAACCAGGAGAGGCCTGCCGGACTGAACTCTAGAAGTCTAATGGCTGAGGGACACTCAGTAACTAGACCACCATATTTCGATGGAAATGATTTCTCATACTGGAAAAATCGTATGCAGGTGTTCTTGAGAGCACAAGATCATGAGATGTGGAGAGTAGTAAGCCGAGGACCCTACGAGCTGCCCGAAGATGAGGATACCTGGACCAGAGAACAGGTCAGAAAATCAACCATCAACTGGGGAGCCATGAACGTAATGCAATGCGCACTACACCCCACGGAGTTCTCACGAGTTTCACAATGTGCAACGGCCAAGGAAATGTGGGATCGACTAGTAGTAATCTATGAAGGTACTTCAGAGGTAAGGGAGTCAAAAGCAAATATGCTAGTTTCAGAATATGAAATGTTTAGAATGAAAACTGACGAAAATATTTCTGAAATGTATGCTAGACTAGTGCAATTAACGAATAGTTTAAAGAGTCTAGGGAAAACCTACAAGGAACAGGAATTAGTGAGGAAGATCCTAAGATCCCTCACTCCTATGTGGCATACCAAGGCCACAGTAATTGAGGACTCAAAGAACCTCACCACTATGACTGTGGATGAACTAGTGGGATCCCTAATGGCCTATGAGGTCAATCTGAAAAGAAAAGAAGATGAGGGCAAGAAAAAGAACCAGCTCGCCCTAAAAACTAAAATAGGCACCTCTGAACTATCTGACACTGATAACTCATCTAGCACAGGTGAGGAAACTGGTGAGCTAGCCATGTTAACAAGAAAATTCAAAAGGTTTCTGCGGAAGGAAGGTAAGGGATTCAGGAATCCTAAGGGCATGGTAAGAAAGTCATCTCAGTTTAAGTTTGATAAAAATAAAACTTCATCTAACAAACTTGTCTGCTACAACTGCAGGAAACTAGGACACATAAAGGCTGAATGTCCAGAGACTCCTAAGAAATCAAGCTTCAAGAGGAAATGCAAGCAACTAAAAGCAATGATAAGCACATGGAGCGAGGAGGAGGAAAGCAGTAAGGAGGAAACAACTTCCGAGGAAGAAGAAGGAAACATCTGTTTGATGGCCAAAGGAGATAGCGATGATCTTGAGGTAATCCCTCCGTTTCAAGATTTTTCTAGCTCAGATTGGGAAGAAGTCTACTCAGACTTACTTGATGCTTATGAAAGAATTAGAAAGGAAAATAAGAGTTTGAAGAAAAAGCTTAATCAGGTCAATAATGACAGCAACCCATTTGCCAACAAAACTGAACTAGAATTAGAAATCACCACCTTGAAAAATAAGCTGAAACAATACGAGACAGATGAAGAAAATGTCAAAGGGCTGTTAGAAGAAAATGAGTCACTGAAAAACACAATTGATGAGGTAAAATTAAAGACTCAAGAAAGTGAACAGCAAACTAAGGTAACTCAAGAAAGAAACAACTCACTCAAGGAGGAAAACTGTCAACTTCTGAAAGAAATAGAAAGAATCCAGAGTGAACTGAAAAACAAACAGGAAACCTTGGAAAAAATGACTAAAGGTCAAGAAAACTTAAATGCTGTCTTGGGAATAAAAGTAAACTTTCAAAAAGAAGGGTTAGGATACAATCCTACGGTTAAAAAGGAATTCCAAATAAAAACCGTAACTGGGATTGCTGACTCAAAAGGAAAAGGGCCCCTAATCAATCTATATCAAGACAAACAAGAGGATGTAGCTGAATGCTCCTCCAAAAAGGAATAATGTCACCAAGGAAGAGAGAAACATTAAAGAGAAAACAGTCAATCAACATAAGCTTAAAAATAATAGACAAGAAACTCAAATTCACAGAAATAACCAAACAAACCAAGTACTAAATCAAGTTAAAAGACATAAATCTGGAAAACAAGGTGTCTGGAGACAGGCTGGTCGACAACCGACCCCTCCTCTGTCGACCAGAGGATCTGCCAGAACAGGCGCTGGCTTCTGGAGAAGCAGTGGTCGACCACAGACATACCAGATGTCGACCAGAGGAACTTCCAGAACAAACGCTGGCTTCTGGAAAAGCAATGGTCGACCACAGACACACCAGATGTCGACCATGACCAGACACGCAAACAGAAACCACAGATTTTCTCAGGTGAAACAAAATGAAAATTGGAAATCAAAAAGGTGGATTCAGATTAAAGAAACATTAGAACAAAAGCCACCCAATCTGAACAAGTTCAGAGACGAAAAATTAAACTGCTCTAACAAAATCTGGGTTCCCAAAGGATTGTTACAGCAATTTCATAATTTTACAAGTTATCTTGGACCCGGGTACCATTGGGGTCCAAAAATTTCTGTGTAATTCATGATGCAGGAATGTCTGGCAGCCATGCACAATAAGTGGTACTTAGATAGTGGTTGCTCAAGACACATGACGGGAGACAAGACCAAGTTCTCCCAACTAAGCTCAAAAGATGGAGGTTATGTGACCTTTGGAGGAAATAACAAAGGTAAGATCATCGGGACAGGTAAAATAGGTAAGAACTCCTCAAACAGTATTGAAAATGTATTGCTGGTAGATGGACTGGAATATAACTTGCTGAGCATCAGTCAGCTTTGCGACAAAGGCCATAAAGTAATATTTGACTCCAAGATCTGCAAGATTATTGAACCAAATTCAGATACAGTCAAGTTTATGGGCCAGAGAGTAAACAATGTCTACATAATAGACTTGGATGATCCAGCCCACTCCAACCTGTGCCTAACCGCCAAGAAAGAGGACCTGACCTGGCTGTGGCACCGAAGGCTAGGGCATGTTAGCTATAGGGTGTTGCATAAACTTGTGAAGAATAAAATGGTTCTTGGTATGCCTGAAATTTCGTTTGCTCAAAATGTCAAAGTATGTGAATCATGTACCCAAGGTAAGCAAACAAGAAAATCATTCAAAGGTAGAACTGAAAGTCAATCTTCTAGACCACTAGAACTTGTGCACATGGACCTATTTGGCCCAACAAGAACTGCTAGTCTTAGTGGTAAGAGATACGGTTATGTACTAGTTGATGATTTCTCTAGATTCACATGGGTAATATTTCTATCTCATAAAAGTGATGCTTTTTCTGAGTTTCAGGAATTCTACAAAAGAATGAAGTAGGATGGCAAGTCCAAAGTGTGTACAATCATATCTGACCATGGGGGAGAGTTTGAAAATTCTGACTTTGACTTATTCTGCAGAAACAAGGGCATAACCCACAGATTTTCCTCACCAAGGACTCCAGAACAAAATGGAGTTGTGGAGAGAAGGAACCGCACTCTTGTCGAGATGGCTAGAACCATGCTGGTTGAAGCTAAACTTCCAAGGAGATTTTGGGCAGAGGCAGTCAACACAGCATGCTACATTGTAAACCGAGCAATGGTAAGACCGGCTAGTGAAAATATACCATATGAAATGTTCAAAGGTAAGAAACCATCCCTAGCTCATTTTAGAATTTTCGGGTCAAAATGCTTTATTCATAACAATGATAAAAGGGTCTTGGATAAATTTGAACCGAAGAGTGACCCAGGTATATTCTTGGGCTATTCTGACCAATCAAGAGCCTATAGGGTTTTCAACACCAAAGATCAAATTGTTGAAGAATCCCCTCATATCACATTTGATGAAGTTAATGATCTGATTAAAAATGAACAGGTCAGCAAGGAGGAAGAAGATGGAGAATTTCTGAAAGACAAAGAAGAACCGAAGGAGAATGAAGAAGCACAAGATCAAGAAACAAACCAAGGTAATTCTAATGATCAGACCGAAGGAGAGATCATCTCAGGTAACAATCCTGACAACTTGAGACTTCTTAGAGATCATCCCTTAGATAACATTATTGGTGGAATACATGATCCTAGGAAGACTAGATCTCAGTTAAAAGAAATCAATGAACTAGATCAGCTTGCACTTGTGTCCCAAATAGAGCCCAAATCAGTAGAGGAAGCATTAAAAGATGACTCATGGATAAATTCTATGCATGAAGAACTAAATCAATTTGAAAGAAATCAGGTGTGGAGTCTTGTCCCTAGACCTTCATCTCACCCCGTTATTGGAACCAAGTGGGTCTATAAAAACAAGCTAAGTGAAGAAGGGGTTGTAATGAGAAACAAGGCTCGACTGGTGGCTAAAGGGTACAACCAGGAATTTGGGGTTGATTTTGAAGAATCATATGCTCCAGTTGCTAGATTAGAAGCCATCAGGATATTGTTAGCCTTTGCAACATCTCATGGAATCAAACTACAACAAATGGATGTAAAAAGTGCATTTCTAAATGGAATAATAAAAGAAGAAGTCTATGTGGAACAACCCCCTGGATTTGAAAATGATGAACTTGCTAATCATGTTTTCAAATTGTATAAAGCTTTGTATGGATTAAAGCAGGCTCCTCGGGCCTGGTATGAAAGGTTGAGCTCCTTCCTCACCAAGAAGGGATACATAAGAGGTAAAATTGATCAAACATTGTTTTCCAAGACCCAAGGTAAGCATATACTAATTGTACAAATCTATGTGGATGATATTGTGTTTGGGTCTACTGAAGCCTCTTTATGTACTGAATTTGCAAACTTAATGACCAATGAGTTTGAAATGAGTTTAATGGGTGATTTACAGTTTTTTCTTGGATTGCAGATCGTACAATGTAGAGAAGGATACTTCATAAATCAATCCAAGTACATAAAGGAGATGTTGAAGAAGTTTGGCATGGAAAGCTGCAAACCAATCGAGTCACCCATGGGTACAAATGCAACATTGGAAGCTGATGTAAAAGGTAACATGGTAGATGCCAAGAAATACAGAGGTATGATCGGGTCCCTGCTATATTTAACTGCTTCAAGGCCAGATATTCAGTTTAGTGTATGCATGTGTGCTAGATATCAGTCTAGCCCTAGAGAATCACATTTAGGGGCTGTCAAGCGTATCCTTCGATACCTTGCCAGCACCCAAGAATTGGGTTTATGGTATCCTACATACTGCAAACTAGATTTGATTTCATATTCAGATGCTGATTATGCTGGTTGCAAAATTGATAGGAAGAGTACTAGTGGTTATTGTCAAATATTAGGTGGATGTTTAATATCATGGGCTTCTAAAAAGCAGCATTCTGTGGCACTCTCCACTGCTGAGGCTGAGTATGTCGCAGTAGGGAGCTGTGGTACACAGGTTATGTGGATAAAACATCAACTCCAAGACTACAATGTAGACCTTGGATGTGCACCTATTTTCTGTGACAACACTAGTGCTATTAATTTGTCTAAAAACCCCATTCAACACTCTAGGATAAAACACATTGAGATCCGTCATCACTTTCTAAGAGATGAGGTCTCCAAAGGAAATTTCATGCTTCATTTTGTAGAAACTGAAAAACAACTGGCAGACATTTTCACAAAACCCCTTAACAATGACAGATTTTCAACTCTAAGAAGGGAGTTAGGAATTTGTAGAATTTCTCCTGAAAATTCTTGAAATAATCATATTCATGTGTTCACTATATAGATTCTGTCATTTCTGTACTAAGTTATGTCAACTAGGTCTCTAGTACTGGTCAAGTTTGGAGGTCTAGTGTCGGTTGCTACTTCAGCAAGTTCTGCAGAATCCTGGTTCTACTACGGATTATCTCTTGTGGTCGACCACAGACAAGGCATTGGTCGACCAAGGCATCAGGACAGGAAATAGTTGGTTCTGTGACTTCGCAGCTGTCGACCACAGGCGGTCCCATGGTCGACAACTGAATTGTCAGAAAGCAGACCACAGGTGACTACTCATCAGGCAGCTTCTGTGACAGTACAGAGGTCGACCAAAGGCAACTCTATGGTCGACAGAGGATCTGAACAAGGGAAAATGGATCTAAAAAGGCTGCTGGCTCTGCTAGGAACTCCTCTGAACTAAGTGAACTTTTGTGCTCAGATTCTTCACTCATTCATCCTTATCCATACTTCCCATCCCTTGTGTCTCTATATCTCTTCATGGCCAACATTTTCTTTATCTTCAGCAAGGACTCACAAATTGAGGGGGAGAAAAAGTGTAAACTCATTCCTTGATAAAACATTGAAAAACCTAACCATATCTTTCAATAAAATCACCAAGGTAATCATTAAGAGTAGAGGTTGAGTGTAGTAATGAGAATTTGAACTGTACTACTGCAATAAATTCAAACCATAACTATGACTCTGTCACAAGTTTTTGAGGACTTATGATTTTTAGTAATGAGACTATTTCTCTACCTATGCTAATACTGAACAGTTAATATAAATCCAATAATATAGCATGAATGCACATGGAATACGCCATAATTCTGTCCTCATGGTAGAGCAATGGATTGGATTCTGAGAAACTACTGCCTCCCATTTTAAAGAAAAAATTGGATGAAAAATAAGTGAGCGGCATGTGTGTCATGAAGAATCAATCTATCTCTGCTGCTCTCAAAAAATATTGAGATTGGGCATACTGAGTAACTGGGGATATTGGCGTCTGATAAACGTATATCCTCACGGATAAAAGGTATGTCCCAGTCATTAGTGGAATGGTTAGGCATGCTAAGTAGCCGGGGTTTCTGGCGTGTAAAAAGCGTGTCTCCTCGTGTAGAAAAGCATGTGATAAACCTGACCACAGCTCTCAAATGATTCAAAAAGAAAAATTTAAAGTTATCACAAAGGCAGAGAAAATGGTTGACCTAAAGCATAGCATGTAAATAAAAGTACAAAACACTGTTCAGCTAGCATAGCTAGTAAAACTATCTCTTGAAATATATTATAAGTTCAAGAAGCCATGTGTAAGAAATTGGATATGGGGAGTTAATTTATTGGTGCAATACTTTCAAATTCATTGAACCACAAGACCCACTCTATTTGGTCACAAGGTGGTCTTTGCATAAGGGTGGAAAGGTTCCATAAGTGTTCTATTAAAGAAAGGGCGTACACTTTAATATCTTCCAAAAATTTGAGTTATGCTGATTAAATCCTGACCGCTCGTTTTCTGCATCATGATGGTTCACTATCCTTTTTTTAAGACCCAGCCCTACTGCCCTACCCTATAAATTGCCACGGCTGGGTCCCTAACTTTCTCTCATCCGCCGACCTGTACCTCTTTCGAATTCTTCCTCTCCAGTTCTCTCTCGCCTCTCTCTCGCATCCCTCCACCATGTCTCCAAAGCACGCTCCGCGGTCTACCAAGAGAACACGAGAAAAGGCCCCTGCTGAATCCTCGAAGCCGTCCAAGCGTTCCAAGCTGAGGGCCGCGCAGGGTTCGCCATCGGCCCCTCAAAAGTCGACCACGGCTGAGGCGGCTGACTCAGGCAGGAAGGTACTGTTGACACCCGTTTTTTACCGATGAATCGAATCAGTTCCTGCGTCTCAGTTATTGATGTCCCGAACAGTCAATCACATGAAAGATTATTCCTCTGGCAGTATTTTGGGCTCTTCCCAGCGAAGAAGGCCTCCCTCCCTCTCATTGGATTTAACGGTCTGTTATAAACCGTTTTTCTCAATATAACGGTCCCCACTTGGCCGTTGTGTTCCGCTGCCCCGGGTTATTTGTATCTCGTGATACGCTTTGTATAGCGGCTCAATGCCAACCGTTATAGTCAATATAGCGGTCGTCCCTGGGCCGTCATTATTTGCCGACAAGAAAAGGGTTCAGAGGCCCGACAGTCGGTCATAGCCACGTGCTTCACGAAAAGTTGTTTGTCCGGGCGTTGACTCCTCTTTAAGTATAACGGTTTTTCTAGGACCGTCATGTATATTGAACGGTCCCTCCAAGACCGTCATATATGTTTGGCGGCCTTCGTAAGACCGTCATTTTTAAGGCCACCCAGATTAGACCCCCGTGATTCCAGGCGGATTAAGAGGAGAATGTCGTTGGCAATATTGACACGATGCTCTCATTTACCGGCCTTTGACCGACCATCATTCCCCTTAACCCCTGATTAAGCGCGAAGCCGTGGGCTCTATATATATAGCTCACGGGTTCTGACAGAAAGAAGGGGGGGGGACCATCACGAAGTGCTGTCGAATTCCATCGCCAAATCTCATACAGCATACGCCCGTTCGTCAGGGAGTGGGGGCCTTCTACATCCCTCGCAGGCCCCCGGTGCAGGGAACTTCACGCTTCGTGTCTTTGTGTTTCCTTCTCTGTTTGCTCACCACACACGCCTTTTCTTCACTGCATCACACATCACATACATCATTTCGTTGGCATTTCTTATCTTTCCTACTGTTTCCGGCGCCCTAAACGGGGTTTCAAAACCTCCAGGTATCGCCGGGCCATGTTCTTCCTTTGCTTTATTTCAATTAGTACACCTACTACACTATCATTTAGCTAATCTCCGTTTATCTGTGTGTTTCACCGTTTGCTTTCAGGTCAGCAACCAAAAGCACGAGGCCCGCACCTTCTGGCCGGCCAGGAGGAGTGGAGGAACGGACCCGCATTCTCCCGTAGCTTCCGAGTCCCGGCGCTTTCACCGGGTGGCGATCACGGTCAACAGCTTCATCTTTCCTCCTGTTGTTTTTTATCTCTTCAATATTATTTAACTCGAGGAGGAATAACATATCAACACCTCTCCTTTTTTGGCGATCACGGTGGGACTTCTAATGCCCATCGTGCTTCTGGTTTGCTGACCAATCTCTGTCTCTGTGAAGTTCGGCGGCTCTGTATAAGCCGTCATTCTATGTAAAACGGTTCTCCGTCAGCCGTCGGTCTCTGGTATTCTCCGCAATTATCACTGTTGTACTCTGCTCATTTAACGGCTTCCATCGAGCCGTCATACTCGTATGGCGGTCATCATCAGGCCGCCATTCGCGTTTTGAGCTCTGCACTTGAGCGGTTCTTCCAGAGCCGTTATAATCAATTCAGCGGTCCCCTGTAGACCGTTATTTTGGTGTAGAGTCTACGGCTGGCACTTGTTATCCATGATTGTTATTCCCAGCATTGGTCCCCCTGCTGTCCACTTGTTATTTTCTATCATATTATTGATTGCTTCATGATTCTATCATTTGATTTCATATGTGATTGCTAGATTTCTAGGCTAGGCTTTGCATGCACTCCGGTGCACCTAGGATCATTCACTTCATACTGTAGTTGCATTTCCTACCGAAGTAGGATTTCCTCTCGTCTCCATATTCCTTGGAGCCGACTAGGGAATCTTGCCGAGGACCTCCGTAAGCCCCCGTGAGCCGTGGATTCCCACACGGACGCCGGGCCGGTTGTACCATCGCCACACCGTGTCTAGGTTCTGCATACGTGGAGAGTGCTTCCCCTTAAAGTCAGCCAGTTCCCCCATCATGCCGTTATTAGGCTCCCAAGTGTCCGAGTGAACTCTACATCTTAATCAAAACACTAAGCCTCAGAGAAAAGAATTCTGAAAATCTGCGGCATCATTCAAAGTGTGTGCATACTTGGTTGACTCCCTTCTCGTCTCCACCTTTCATTGTGTGGTTGCTTTGCTTCTACTTGTGTACTTTGGTCTTAAGTCTCTCTAGTCTGTGCATCCCATTGCATGCAGCATTGCTCCCCTCCCTCGGGATCATCTCCTAGGGGCGATTCTCTACTCTCCCTCTATTGCAACCCTTTATTCAACTCATCATCATCCAGCATGTCTTCTTTCGGGTCCATCCCCGCCCGCGAGGATTCTCTTCCTCAGGGGCTCCTCGAGGACGTCTCCGGGGTTGCCTCCTCCCTGAATGGGGAGGGGTTCGTCTTTGTTCCCCCTTCCTCCATCGCTGAGGTTGCGCCACCCACGCTCCCTCAGTTTGGCTCCCCGTCGGCGAGCCAACTACTCCAACTCATGTCCCAACTTGACCAGGATCAACTCCAGATATTCAAGCAAGCCCTCGGGGCAGAGGTCCCGCCCGCTGTAACCCTTCCTGTCTCTTCCACCCATCCTGCTGAGAGGTCCGGAGCACCGTCTGTTGCCCCAGTGGACCATACCCCTCTTCGCCCACAGGTCCTCCAGTTTCCAATATATCAATCTGGCCAGGCTTCTACCTCAGCCCACCCTCCTGCAGACAAAGGGAAGAGACAAATTCCCTTATCTCCTCGTGCTAGTGCCCACGCGGCCGTCTCATCAGCGCCACCGGCCCCTCTGGCCCAAGTGGATTCTACTCGACTACAGCCCGGAATAGCTCAACTCGCTTACGCTGATGTGGGTCCTTTTTGGACTCAACATCCATCTTACGGGCTCATGGCCCCCACTATCCATCCGGCTGTCTCCCATTATCCCTCGGCTTCTACTGTCCATCCAGCTGCCTCTCACTACCCTTCAGTTCCACCTCAAGTCCCTCTACCTCAACAAGGAAGTGACGATCGCTTGGCAGTTCTCCAACAGCAGATCGATCTCCTCAATAAGAGGGTTGGCCCACCATCCTTCGCAGATGCTCTCACTCCTAATTTCCGGGACATCCGATTCCCTTCTCAGTCAGAGCTCCCGACATACCGAAAGTACAATGGGAACGGCAACCCGTTCATCCACGTCAAGGAATTCCTGTACGAGTCGGGACCATACCAGCATGACGATCACCTCCTTGCATATCTATTCCGGCGATCCCTGGACGGGGTGGCACTCGAATGGTTTTACGCTCTGCCACTGGAGGAGGTTGGGAGCTTCAAGACGATCAAGGAGAAATTCGTGCAAAGATTCCAAGATCGGGTCGGACCCGAATACTCATTCACGGACTTAGTGGCCGAGAAGATGAAAGCTGATGAAGACTTCGCTACCTATGCTGATAGGTGGAGGCAGATAGCCTCCCGTGTGCCCGGGCAGATTCCGGAAGAAGAAAAGATCAAACTGCTCATTTCTAATGCAACCCCTCTCTTCCGGAATGTCCTAATGTTGAATGACATCACCAGTATGCATCAACTGTACAGTCGGGCCCGGTTTATCCAGACCCAGTTTAAGGACTCCCCCATTCATTCTCTCTTCGAAGCCCAGAAGCCCAAGAGTTCCAGAAAACCACAGGGCCCTGTTACCGAGGGAGTCCAAACAAACGAGCAGGTGCAGGTAGTTAGCCAGACTGCCACCTCCCACTTCCCCCAGCAAAGCAACCCCCATTTCTCCGCATCACCTCGCCCTTCCTTTCCCACGCAGCAACACCCTCAACAACAATCTCCGCCACCACCACAACAGCCCCAGCAACCACTGCAATACCATAACACTCCCCCGCCTGCTACCTACGCATGCTAAAAGAGCCAACTATCCTCCTCTCCCAGAGACGCTCACTAATGTCTTTGCAGCGCTGATGCATACTGGCGATTTACAATTGCCACCTGAGCGCCCGAACATGAATCCGGCCGCCGATCTGTCCCGATATTGTGTATATCACCGGCAGCCGGGGCACACCATTGAGAGGTGTTATCATTTTAGGGACCTGGTATACGACCTGCACGAAGGTCACAGGATCGATTGGGCTCAGATGAGGAAGCTGATTGAAGATCTGAGAAGAGGGCCAGCAAGGCCGCAACAGGCAGCACCACAGCAACAGCAGTTTCAGCAACAACCTCAGCAATTCCAGCCACAGCAGCCACAGCAACAGCAGCAGCAGCCAAACTTAGGGATCCACCAAAATCCCATGCCAGTACATGCACCCGCTCCTCAACAACAACAGCAGCCGCCGGCACCGGCCCAAGTCAACATGTTACGCCACCCGGCTCCTGACGCAGGGTGGACCATTGACGATCCCGCACACCTGTTAACCTTACGCCACATCCCTACGCACTCTACCTCACCCGCCGTCTTTTCCATCCTTCGGCCTTCCATGCCTTCCACAACTTCCCCCGTCATCCATCCTTCCACCATACTTACCACTCCGAGAAGCCATATTCTCTCGCCTATCCCCCCACAACATTATACTTCCCCACCTACTATACCCTCCACTATCTTGTCCACCAATCACTGCAGTCCACTAACCGCCCCTTTACCTCACCCATCGCCCATTTTACCTTCACCACAACCTTCGCTTACTATGCCTATCATATCCTCCATCACCAAGACTGCCATCCCTTCCATTCTCATTCACCCCACTGGGTCAAGCGGGAGCCCACCTACAGCCATGCCAGCACAAAACCTTGCCCTCAGGAGCGGGCGGTTATTTCAAAGGACTTACCCCTCTACCAGTGCACCTCCCCAAATACCCTCCATCTCAGCATCAGCAGCACAAGACAATGAAGTTGACCCCGCGCCCGGTTCCACATACGACCTGTTGCAACATCTTGACCGCATGCCGGCAAAGATCTCTGTCTTGGAGTTGATCAGACGTTCACCTCTACACCAAGAAGCATTAAGGACGTTTCTGCAAAGGGTCATAGTGAACGAAGATGTGGCGGTAGACAGCTTGCCGTCAGTGTTGGCTACTGTTACCAAAGGGCCCGCTATCACATTCTCTGAGGCCGAACTCGCGCCCCCTGAAGCACGCCAAATGCCGCTATGCGTCACCATCACCTTGAACCAGGTAGTGGTAGACTCAGTGCTAGTGGACACTGGGGCTTCAATAAATGTTTGTCCATTAAGTACTCTGCGTGCCTGCAACATTTCTGAAAGTATGCTGAAGCCGACACCGACAACCATTGCCGCCTATGACAATTCCAGAAGGGCATGTCACGGGGTCATCACATTACAGGCTGAGCTAGGGCCGTTACAAATAGAGGTGGAATTCTACGTCCTAGACATAGATCCGATGTTCAAGGCTATTCTGGGTCGTCCATGGATAAATGCTCTGCAAGCGGTACCTTCCACCGCCCATCAGTGCCTGAAATTCTCCTTCCAGGGGCGGGTGGTCAAAGTCAAGAGTGTTTCCACCGTCCAGGCAGTGGACGCCATCACTGACCAGGTTCTCCCCACTCTATGGCCGAGCAATAGGCCAGTATTGTCAGTTATGGACATAAATTACCCATGGGCTTATGCGGCAGGCAAACCCATTACAACACGCAAGAATGCCGGAGCTAAGCCTAAACCCAAAAATTCTAAAGGCTGGGACATGATCATGAAGCTAGGCTATCAGCCAGGCCTTGGTCTCGGCGCGCGGTTACAGGGAAAGACCAAACCCATCTCTGAAAGCAAGAAGATGGGTCGTCAGGGCTTAGGCTATCATAACACTACCATTCAGGCAGATTCTGGGCCACTAACCTGGGACTACCGGCAACACTTTGTAAAGGGTCCACTACAGCCCGGCACCGCAAATAAGCCACAATCCAAGGAAGAAAAGAAAGATGCTCCCATTGTTAATATTGTTGCTGACCCACCGCCGCCTCTGCAGGGGTTGGTAGGGGATCTTGAAGATTATTTTGCTGAAATGTCAAGTCTGTTTACTGATCCAGCCACTCAAATGAAGGGGACAGAGATGCCCATGGTTAGGCATGCTCTGATAAGGCCACAGAAGATACGAGAGGCAGGAAGCTCCGACATTTCCTTCTTTATTCCTCCTGCTCATTTGGCCTCAACAGTTTACCCAAACTTTGTGATTCGATCCCCTCCAATACTGGTCAAACCGTGTTTCACAGGGAGACCGTCAAAAATTCTATTCATTCCCTCCAATTGCGGGCACTGTCCGCCCATTGATCTACTCGATCTATCTTCACCACCTTCTCCTAACCCCCGAGTTCGCGGGATGTGGTTCTCCCCCGATACCTTCCTCTCTCTCTTTCCTCAATTCTTCACAAAAAAACTCCTTCCTCTGCCTCCACCTTCTGATTCTTCTTGCTCTCTTCTGGTAGTAGAAGATACCCAAAAAAAAAACGTCAACTTTCAAACTTACATTTCAGTCGAAGACTATGCTGTCTTCTGCTCATCCACTCCCCAGGGGCACCAAACCCCTGCTCCTTCTCCACTAGATTTTCTGTCTCCTAGGGTAGATGTACAGGTAGTTGGGTCTCCTAGGTTAGTCGAGTCAGTCAGGGTAGAAGCATGTTCCCCCTTAGATAGCCCATCCACCTCTGCAACGCCACCACTGGCATGTCACTCCCGTTCCATTCCCGATAGGTTCCTACAGGATCTGGCCTTGAGATGCCAGGCCCTCCTCAGATGCCCAGAATTCATAGCCACCACCGTCTCCTTGAAAGAGGATGAGGATTCAGAAGGCCGGGTGTGGAGCAATGACGGACTAGGAGTGTATGAAATTGTAGACGAGAAAGACCCAGCGGATGATGAGGAAAGTGATGTGGAGGACATTGCTGACCTATACGCACAAGGATTGAGAAGATTCGACGAACCCTCGTCAGCAGTGGATGAACCCACTAAAGAAATCAATTTAGGGACCGAAGAGGATCCCAGGCCCATATCTATTGCAGCTGATCTCCCTCCTAAGGTAGAAGAGGAGCTCATCAAGGTTTTGAGAGAGTACAGCGATTCTTTTGCCTGGTCCTACGAGGACATGCCGGGTCTCGACCCCGCTTTAGTGGAACACAGGTTAATCTTAAGGCCAGGGGCGATTCCTGTTAAACAAAAGCTCAGAAGATTCCACCCACATATGGCCTTGAGAATGAAAGAAGAGGTGGACAAATTACATAAGGCCAGATTCATCAGGGTTGTGCTTTATCCACAGTGGGTGGCCAATATAGTCCCGGTAATAAAAAAAGATGGCAAAGTCAGAATTTGTATTGATTTCAGGGACTTAAACAAAGCATGTCCGAAAGACGATTTCCCGCTTCCTCACATCGATGTTTTGGTAGATAATACCGCTGGGTTTGAGGCTCTCTCGTTCATGGACGGGTATTCAGGATACAACCAAATCCGTCTTGCTCTAGAAGATCAAGAGAAAACCTCCTTCACCACGCCTTGGGGCACCTACTGCTATGTCGTCATGCCATTTGGATTGAAGAACGCAGGTGCTACCTATCAACGGGCAATGGTGGCCATCTTCCACGACATGATGCACGTCTACATGGAGGCCTATGTGGATGATATTCTGGTGAAGTCGAGGACAAAAGAAGAACACCCCGCCATTTTAGCCAAAGTGTTGCAAAGGGCTAGGGAATACCAATTGAAGATGAATCCTAAGAAATGTGTCTTTGGAGTCGCATCCGGGAAATTACTTGGGTTCATGGTTAGCAAACGAGGGATTCAGATTGATCCTAATAAGGCAAAGGCCGTAATGGAAATGCCACCGCCTAAGAATCTTAAGGAGCTTCGTGGTCTGATTGGGCGTTTGCAGTTCGTTAGAAGATTCATATCTCAACACTCTCAAAGATGCCGCCCATTCTACGACTTATTAAAGGCGGGGGCCGAGTTTAAATGGAACGAACAATGTCAGAAGGCCTATGAGGAGCTTAAGGTCTATCTGTCCAACCCTCCTGTCTTGCAACCTCCTGTCCCCGGAAAGCCTTTGATCCTATACATTTCTGTCGCTGAGGATTCCCTAGGTGCTGTCCTGGCACAAGTGGATGATGAAGGAAGAGAGAGGGCAGCATATTATCTCTCCCGATTGTTCAATTCTGCCGAATCCCGGTACACTGCCATGGAGAAGACTAGTGCAGCATTGGTATGGGTAGTTCAGAAGTTAAAACACTATTTCCTAGCCCATGAGGTAAGGTTGATCTCTAGAATGAACCCAATCCGCTACCTCCTCGAGAAACCCGTCCTCTCTAGTCGATTAGCTCGCTGGCAGAGCTTTCTCTCTCAATTTGATATCACCTTCGTCGTCCAGAAGGCCATCAAGGGGTATGCTATTGCTGAGCATCTTGCTCATTCTCCTATCCCCTACACTGATTCAATCCAGGACGAATTCCCTGATGAACACCTTGCAGTTATCTCTCATCCGCCTCCCTTTTGGTCTCTACATTTCGATGGTGCGCTCAATTCCCAGGGCCGTGGCATCGGCGCTGTCCTCCTTACTCCCGAAGGTATCACCGTCCCTTTTGCCTACCAGCTCTCTTTCTCTGCCACCAACAACATAGCCGAGTATGAGGCTCTCCTAGCTGGACTAAAGCACGCCTATCTCTTAGGCGCACGATACCTCAACATCATGGGAGATTCTCAATTGGTGCTGCGTCAAGTTCTGTCAACTTATCGCACCCGTGACCCCAAACTAAAGCCATATCAAGATTTGGTCACACTCTTGGCTAGACAATTTAGCAAACTCATCTACGTTCATGTTCCCCGATCTCAAAATATTCTTGCTGATTCATTAGCATCTCTCGCTTCCTCTTTATCCTTCTCCCTTAGTCGTTCCACTGAGACCATTGTGGTCCAACGGATGGACGCTCCCTCTCTGCAAGATCCTTGGTTTGCTAACCTTAGGAAGATTGTGGAAGAGAAGGCGGCTAAAGAAGAGGTTAAGGAAGTATCTTAGCAGAATTGGAAGAAATATTGGCGAAGACGAATTGCCGTGGTTCCATGAGATTGAGCAATATTGTCGGGATGGTTCTTTCCCGGAGGAAGCCAATGCTACACAAAGAAAGCTATCAGAAGAGTCGCCTCGAGGTATACAATCATTGCAGGAGAATTGTACAGGCGTGCTCTCAATGGAGTTCTATTGCGGTGTTTAGACGACAATGAAGCTTGGAAAGTAGTGGAAGCTGCTCACTCCGGTGAATGTGGAGGTCACGTGAATGGACAGGCATTGGCTAAAAAGATCCTTAGGCAGGGCTACTATTGGCCAACCCTAGAGGAAGATTGTTCTACCTACGTCCGTAGGTGCCTTCAGTGCCAGCTCCATGCTGACAAAATCCACGCCCCTGCTTCATCTCTTCGCCCACTATCCGCCCCATGGCCTTTCTCCATGTGGGCCTTTGATATTGTCGGTCCGTTAGGTGACCCTAACGCCCAAGTAAAACAGAAATCCTTCATCCTCACCGCTACAGAGTATTTCACGAAGTGGGCGGAAGCTGAAGCCTATGCAGAGATCAAAGCTACCACAGTTTGCCGCTTCATCACAAAGAACATCATCTCGCGGTTCGGGGTACCAAGCGACATTGTCACCGACAATGGGCCACAATTTGTGTCTCAAGAACTCCAGGACCTCTGTAAGAAATTTGGTATTGCATTGCATCATTCATCACCATATTATCCACAAGGCAACGGTCAAGCCGAAGCCACCAATAAAACCCTTCTTAAAATCATCAAGAAAACGTGTGAATCCCACCGGCACGCTGATTGGGCTGATAAATTGATAGACGCTCTATGGGCTTATCGCACCTCTGTCCGAACTCCTACAGGGCAGACTCCCTTCGCCCTCACCTATGGGATGGAGGCGGTACTCCCGTATGAGATTCTCATCCCTTCCCTGAGAGTGCAGCTAGATAAGGAACTTAATCTCGACGAGCGTCGAGAGGCGTTACTAGCGCAGCTGGAACTATTAGATGAGAAGAGGTTAAATGCGGCCAATCACGCTTCTGTTTATCAAAAGCGGGTCTCACGTCATTTTCAAAAGAAGGTAATCGAAAGAAAGTTTGAAATAGGTAATATGGTTTTGAAAAGGAAATTCATCCGAACAGGTGGTCCAAGGGCTAAGTTGCAGCCAAACTGGGAAGGGCCGTTCGTCATCAAGGAAGTCTATCCAGGTAATGCCTATCGGTTGACAAACTCAGAAGGAGAAGAACTGGCAAATCCGTGGAACGGGTTATATCTCAAACGCTTCTATCCCTAAAAAAGAGTCTAACCACGTGCTTCCCTAGCAATGCAAGCCTCCCCTGTTCATAAGAATCACTGAGAGAAGCTGAACACACAAACACGACCCTTTGGTCCTGTCCCCAGTTCCGCCAAACACCGTTTCCCGGGGCCACACTCTGGAGGAAAGTTGTAGTCCCTGTACGTTTCTTGCTTCGGCTGAACCCAAGAATGAGGAGTAAATAAGGAGGCGATGCCTGACCTGGGTACCCTAATACGAGATAAGTCTCAAATAGGGGCAGTTCGTTATGACCTGAAGCCACAAGAAAAAGAAAGAAAAAAGAGAGGAAAAGAACAAAAAGGAAAATGAATAAATGAAAATATTTGGAACAACTGTGGTAGCTTAAGGTTCGATGACGAACACAAAACCCCGGCGCAACAGACCGAAGCTTTGAGGGGTACCCAGGAAAGAATTCAAGTCTTAAAACCTCACATGACGGGTGTAAGCTTGTCTCCGTATTCTTTTTTTCTTTTCAGGACAAAGCTGAGTACCCTGGGGGTGGCCCTGGCAGAACACCGTCAGGCAAATATAAGTTCGGACCAGGAGGGTCCCTTCAATCACACGCCAATCTCAGGAGGAATCCTCAGGTTACGAGGGAGGCATGTCTTGTTACGGAAGCATCGGTTTTCCAAAAAAAAACAAAAAACAAAAAACAAAAAAAAAATCAAATATTTCAAAAAAAAAATCAAATATTTCAAAATCCAAAAACAACAAATATTTCAAAATCAAAAAAAAAAAATCAAATATTTCAAAATCCAAAAACAACAAATATTTCAAAATAAAAAAAATCAAATATTTCAAAAAAAACAAAAAAAAAAAATCAAATATTTCAAAATCCAAAAACAACAAATATTTCAAAATCCAAAAAAAACAACAAATATCTTTTAAAAAAAAAAAACTTAAAACCCAAAAACATTGAATATTTCAAAATCCAAACATTAAAAAAAAAAAAATCCAAAAATATTCATGACTTGCATTCATGGCATGCATGCATTGCATTGTTATCATTTCTCTTTTCCTTCGCTTATTTAATAAGGCTTGCCCCTTGACCAAAAATCAAGCACTGGTTACCTCCGCACTTGTCACAAGGCAAGGGGCTAAGCCTAAAACAGATTTAACCTGTTTCATTGCTAATAGTGTGCAGGACGATGGAGCAAGAAGACGAAGTAACAACAGAACAACTGCAAGGGGCAAAATCAGTCACTCCAACTTTTATTCCTGATACAAACAATTCTCGCTCTCAAACAAGGCACTCTCACTTATCAAGCATCATAAAAAGGAAGGGAAAGTACAATCACTCAATCCTCCGCTGGGCATTCCCGCAGGGGCACATCTCTCTCAGTTCTCTGATATACGCCTGGCGAGTCTCGGTCGCCTCTTCCACCTCTGCTGGCAAGGCACGCACCTTGCTGATTCCCCACATCGCTAGTGCACTCCTCACACTCTGCTCATCGTGCTCAGTGCCAATCTGTCTAGCCTGAAGAGAAGGGAAGTGCGACAACGGAGGAAGCAAGGTCCGCGGTACACCGACCTGCAAATGGCACCTGTGTGGATAATACACGGCCAGTACGGTATCACTCACTAGCCTCAAATCCAGACCCTGTCCTCTGGGCAGTCTGACCTCCGTAGTCACCAAGAAGTTAGGCCGCATCACGAACCTCTCCACGGGTAGCCGACTCAGGTACCTGCGCCATTCTTCTCTGGTCCGCATATCCCCCGTACGGCACTCCACCTGCGAAGAGAAACCAAACCCGCCACCGATAAAGGAAAGTGGATGGCTCCCGAAGATCCTACTCTCAGTCTCTATGCTTGCCCTAGGGATAAACTTCAGTCTCACGCCCACCCAACACTCTAAGAGAATCATAGAACCAAACAGTGGACCACTCAGGGCAGCAGAGCTAAGCCCTTCATAAAAATAGGCTAAGATAGCCTGGGAAATAGAAAGCCCTCTCCATAAACCACTGATGGTGCTAAGGATGGGAAGATCTAGCACGTGGTCGGCTGACGGAAAGAGGATAGCACCACACAAGCAAATGGATGCAGCCTTGGCAATAGCCTCATGCCACCCGCATTTGTTCTTACAATGTGCCACCACCCACTGGCTGAGAGGAAGAAGGTGAATATGACGGGCTCCCACAAAGGTCTTGATCTCACTCGGGTCTTCTATGAATTCGCTAAAGATGGCAACTGGATCTATAGGGGCAACTGTGTGACACACTAGATCCTCCTCCCCAACCCTAGACTTAGGGAGAGACAGATAAGCCTCTACTTCCTCTAAAAGGACGGTGGCCTCAAAGGATGGAAAGATAAAAGTGTGGGTCTGTGGGTGCCACATTTCTATAAGGGCTGAAATGCTGTGCCAGTCAAAGGAAATCTTTTGGAAGTTACGACCTAAGAACAGCAAGGATTGTAAGTGCCAAGAATTAAGGATGTGGGTTACCCCTAGGGGCAAGGCACGAACCATGGGAGCCACCCACTTAAGAGAAGAGTATCGGCGAGAGCCAGGAAGGAGCTAAAAAGGAGAAAACGAGGAAAGTAATGCAGAAAGAAAGAGATATTAGACGAACAGAATCAAATGAACCAAGTTTGAAGTGATTTAAACATACCTCTCTAGAAGGATTTGAACTGAGATGTCGAGGAATAGAACCCAAATGCGCAATCTCCTCTCGCTCCTTCCTCGCAGCCTTAGGGCCTGAATGGTCTCCCTCACCCAAAGAATGCTCACCAAAACTCCTCTTCATGATGATTTGGTGGTGATTTAGAGGGAAGAAACTTAAGAAGGAGAAGAAGAGGTTGGGTTCAGCCTGAAGGCAGAGCACCCCTTACTTATAGGAGGTCTCATCCCGTGTTTCGCTCCACTGGAACGCATGATGCACGAGAGCACACCAGGATTGAATGGGCTTAAGGGAATTCAATTTGGCTTCTAAGATCGTGCTGATTGGCGGTCGTACGATAGACCGTCATTCATCTAAGCACGGCCCAATGGAGACCGCTATTCTCATGTCCGCGGTCTACCATGGACCGTCGTTCTTCAGTCGGCCAGCGCCAAATAGCGGCTTTCCCTTGACCGTTATGTTACATAACGGCTATGGCATCGCCGTTATTCTTAAGCAACCAACGGCCCTGTCTTGGCCGTCATTCTTTCCAAAACGGTTCTTTCCTGGCCGTTGTTTTCTAAACTCATGGGCGTGCCTCACCTCCGCTCGCGTCACTCACCCCGAGTCGGCGTACCTCACCTCCGCTCGCGTCACTCACCTCGAGTCGGCGTGCCTCACCTCTGCTCGCGTCGCTCAACTCGAGTCGGCGTACCTCACCTCCGCTCGCGTCACTCACCTCGAGTCGGCGTGCCTCACCTCCGCTCGCGTCGCTCAACTCGAGTCGGCGTGCCTCACCTCCGCTCGCGTCGCTCAACTCGAGTCGGCGTGCCTCACCTCCCCTCGCGTCACTCGCCCTGAGTCGGCGTGCCTCACCTCCGCTCGTGTCACTCTCCCTGAGTCGGCGTGCCTCACCCCCGCTCGCGTCGCTCACCCTGAGTCGGCATACCTCGCTACCTCTCACGCAGCTCACCCGAGTCTGTCATCGTCTCCCTCACCCATTGTCATTCATACATACACTCATCCATTTGCATACATTCATACATCCATACAAAAACTAAAAAAAGGGGGTGCATCATATATACATATCATCATCCCAAAAACATAAAAATCTCATAAAAAAAAAGGAAAAAAAAAGAGGAAAAAGTACAAAATCAGGCCTCACCCTCTGGCCTGTCACTGTCTCCACCTCCCTCCTGTCTCTTCGCTGGCGGGGCCATCGAAGAAGTCTCAGCATCATCGCGACGTCGTCGTCGCTCATCACTCTCGTTCCTCTCCCGCTGAGAGGAACTCGCCAGGTAACGTCTCACCGAGGTGTGAGTAGCCTGGCTGCCACTCGGTACGACCGATCGGCTCCTCGAACGGCTCATCGTCATACCCTGAACCTGGCCCCGCAGCACAAGGGCCTCGGTCCTGAAAGGCTCCAGCTCCGCTATCGTCACTCGGTGGCGCTCCACCTCCTCTCGATAGCGCTCCACCTCCGCTCGGTAGCGCTCCACCTCCGCCCGGAGAAGTCCTGTCTCAAGAGCGTCGGCCGGCTGAGCTCGCGCAAGCTGCTCACGCAAATGGCCCGCCTCCCTCTCAGCCACGAGCCGCAGCACCTCTCGCTCCTGAGACGCTGCTCGCTCTCGCTCCAGCTCTGCCTGTAACTGCTCCAGCTCGGCAGTCAGCACAGGATGAAGTCCTCTCACCCGCTCCCGGAACTCGGCAGCCTCTACCGACTGGAGCCGCCTCACCTCCTCCTGAGCCTCGGCTAACTCCGCCCTGGCTCGAGACACCGACCTCTGGGCGCTCACAGTCGCCTCCTGGGCCCGAGCCTCAACCTGCACCAACTCAGCCCGTAGGTGGGCCACCTCCTCTCTGGCACGGGTAGCCTCCTCCATAGCAACCCTCACGTCGTCCACCTGCATGCATCAAGCATTAGCACATTCCATTCATATCATGCACAAATAAACAAAGGAAAGCGTCAGAAGTGTACCCGCACGGCAAGCTCGCTCTCCGCTGCCTCGGCCCGCTCCACCATCCGCTGGAACTCGGCATCCCGGGCTGCTCGGTCGGCCGGTGTCTCAACAGAAGAAGAAGAAGGAGCCTCCGCTCCACGCCTCTGAGCAGCCTCAGCTCGCTGCACCCAAATATCCCAGGACAGTCACATGCATAAACATCATATAGAAATGTAAGGGTCCAGAGTTTAGGAACATACCAGTAACTCGAGGGCTCGGCGAGCCTCATCCCTCTCCTGGATGGTGGCATGAAGGAGCCCCTGCAGCTCCGCTAAGCGTCCCTCAGGGTCGATCTGCATGTCGAAAGGAAGTCAGTACAGCATATAGAAATCATAAAGCATGTAGATTAAGTCTGAGTTTAGAATTGTACCGGTCGGCGTGATCCTCGGAACACGCGGTCTCCGTAATGCCTGACGTACGCAGTCACGTACGCCGCATCACTGTCAGCACGAGCAGTCACCACACGCCCACCTGCCTGCCAGTCGGCAACCTGCTCGGCGTTCCGCGCCGCCCAATCGCACTGCTGAGTCAGCCCTCGGGTGCTCCGCGTCACCCTCTCCCTCGCGCTCTCCTGCGCCGGGAAGTCTACCACGGGCTGAGAGACGCCGGTCGTCCTCATCACCAGCCGGGAGTAAAGGGGCTCCACTACATTCATGCAGTGTAACCACACATCACGCCCGGAGAAGGTGAGAGCTCTCACCACCCACGGCTGCTCTGTCACGTCCTCGTGTGCATAAGGAGTCCACTGCACCTGCATACATCAGCAATCACATCAACATCATATAAAACAAGCATTTTCCAAATAAAGGCTAAAGGTTTAGAAGTCGTACTGAGGAGTACGGAAGCGTGTCAATGTCATCCTGCAGGTCGCGCACCTGCCGTGTCAGGGTCCCCGACCCACGAGCTGGCGCCCACCGTCGTAGAAGAGGGAAGAGTCCAGGGCGGATCTCTAGTCCCCTGCGCAGCATAGGCAGCCGCACGTAAGCCCATGCCTGCATCACGCACAAGTCGTCAGCATCTAGAGTACAGGTCCTAGGAAATTGCATGAGTTCTGAGTCAGAGTCGTACCTGGAGAAGGGGAGAGAAGCCCCCCAACATCGTCCGTCGGGACGTCGAGCTGAGGCTCTCAAAAAGGAAGGCGAGCACACCGGCACCCCACGCGTAGTCTCCCACGTGCTCTAGGTCCTCGAGGAACGGAAGAAGTCGGCAGTGGATGACGTCCGCACGCGTAGAGAAGAGGAGTCGCCCGAACAAGAACATCAGGAACCGCCGAAGAACCGTGTCCGCCTCTGCACCCGGTCCTGCTGCTACTCGAGGCCGCACGCGCGTCACCAGCCGGTCCAAGTGCTCCTCTGGACGCTCGCCCACCGCAAGTCCCGTCCGTCGCAACCCCAGGCTGTCCTGGAGAGCTGCCCGCGGAAGAAGCGTGGTCTGCCGACGTGTCGTCTGGAGCGCGAGCCCCAACGTCCTCTCGGCCATGCCGCGGTAATCAGGAAAGGAGATCCCAGTCACCGGCAGACCGTGCACCTGCAAACCAGTGAGCCTGGCCACGTCCTCTAGCGTGGGGACCATGTGACCCCACGGGAAGAGGAACGTGCGACTCGCCGGATCCCAGCGGTCGTGCAGGGCATAGAGAAGAGGTGTGTCAAAGCGACACACCTCAATACTGAGGAATGGGGCGAACCCCATGGCAGCAAGCCTCTCTCGCTGAAAGTCCGGCAGTGCAAGATACACTGACCGAACCTGCAGCCAGGAGATACGGGTCCGACGCTTTCCCTGCATTCATTCATTCATCTCATTAGTTTCATATTTCTTAATAACAAAAGAAAGGGGTGTTCCTCATTTTAGTTGTTCAACGGCCTTCCCCTGGCCGTTTTGTTGCCTATGACGGCCCTCCATGGACCGTCCTATTTTATGATGTTTTGAATAACACGGCCATTCCTGGGCCGCTATTCCATTCACAACGGTTGTCCATGAACCGTTGTTCTGATGAATCATTCAACGGCCCTCCAAGGGACGCGGTGCTATTTTGAACGGTCCAATGGGGACCGCATTGTTCTGAATGCCGAGGGTTGCTACGTTATGGTCAACGGCCACTCCTGGCCGCTGTTCTGTTTGACGGTCCGTTGAGGGCCGTTTTGTTCTGAGGAGAACCCAAAGGTCAGATATGTTTAACGGCCCCTACTGGGCCGTGTTGGGTATATTTTGCGGTCCTTTGAGGACCGTCATTGCGTAATCTCCTCCAACGATGGCGAAGCGCCATCCCCCGCCGCCGTGGAATCCCTTAACCCCCATTCCCCCGTGCTATACAATGGAAAAGGGACCTACCTCCGAGTCACGACGCCTTCTCGCCGGGCGCGGCGCCTCCGCCGCCGGCTCATCGCCTCCCGGCTCGTCGGCTCCACGCTCGCCGTCGGAACCACTCTCGCTCTCCTCCACGAGCGCGAGGGCGAGATCATCCGCCGAGAAGTCCATCGTCCCGGCTTCTTCCCCCGGAGCAACCGCCTCCGACCGCCGCCGCTCGTCGCCGTCGCCATCCACCGCCATCGCGAGGGAGAGAAATCCCGAGAGAGTGAGGAAGAGGGTGATGGAAAGGAAGAGGAGAGAGGCCATTGTGAGAGAGGGAGAGCACGAGAGAAAAGAGAGAGAGAATGAGAGTGTGGGAGAAGGGGGGGTCGCTCCTCCTTCCTCTTCTTCTTCTCTCTTCCTGCCGTTACGGTGGGAGGAGGGAAGGAGAAGAGGTTTATATTTTTGAACCGACGTTGAGAATGGCGGTCTAGCGATAGACCGCCATACAATAAGAACGGCTACCTTAAGACCGTTATTCTGCAAGCGGTTACTTATCATTGAACGGCCTTCCTATGACCGTTAAAGATAAATATCGCGGTTTACCATGAGCCGTCCAATTGAAGAACGGTCTCATCTGAGCCGTTTAACTGTTGAATGTATCATTGTTGTGAAATTCATGTGCCAATGAGTTTTGATTGCAGTTAAAGCTAAACAACATCAATGTCCCGCCGTTACGCCTGCACAGGTAAGTCAGGTATGGCCCTCAATCCCTCAAAACTCTTATTGCATTACTATATGGTAATAAACATCTATCTCGAGAACCAGTCGATTCTTCACGCATTCTAGGATCTGACGTTCCCCGTCAACAAAAACACATGATGATCTAGGTATGCGTGTCTAATCTTCGGAAAGGCCGCTAAGTTGGAAGAAGTCAGGGGACGACGGTTCTCTCTTGCACGCTGTGGTTGCAAGAAGTGTCCTGACCCTGACTCATTCAGTTCTGCAATAATATTCTCGAGTATTTTATATTTTTATCCTTTGTTTGCATTCGATTTTACATGTTTCTTTCTTTTAGCCCAGCATGCATCACAAGCACCTTTTGAGCATTCACGACCTACGGTCTGCCTGAGAAATGATCTTGCGTATGATTGACTGTTTTCTGTGTTCCATGTCCCACCGAAGGAATAATTCCACTCCAAAATTAGAAGGTATTTCTTTAGACCTAATTGTTCGGTTCTGATGAATTAAGTGTTTCCCTCGTCTGGAGTTTTAAAATCCTTTTAATTTCGCTATTGCCAGCTTCTATATCGCCTCATTTAGGACCACAGCTTGTCCGCCGACGAGGCCGCTCCTTGCTCTTTTACCTTAGTTCCTCCAGATTCAGGTTTAACACTCAGTCCCACAGTACCTTGCAAATTGGTTCGAAGGTTGCCGGAAGATTTCTATGGCTTATTGGTATGAAACGGGTGTCGTATTGCCTTAACGCTCGCTTTTGCAGTCCACTCCGCTTCATCTCCGCTACAACTCCATGTTCCATGACGCCTCCACTACACCTCCGCTCGTTCCCTTGCAAGGCGGACGTTAAGGAGGGGCATCTGTTGACACCCGTTTTTTACCGATGAATCGAATCAGTTCCTGCGTCTCAGTTATTGATGTCCCGAACAGTCAATCACATGAAAGATTATTCCTCTGGCAGTATTTTGGGCTCTTCCCAGCGAAGAAGGCCTCCCTCCCTCTCATTGGATTTAACGGTCTGTTATAAACCGTTTTTCTCAATATAACGGTCCCCACTTGGCCGTTGTGTTCCGCTGCCCCGGGTTATTTGTATCTCGTGATACGCTTTGTATAGCGGCTCAATGCCAACCGTTATAGTCAATATAGCGGTCGTCCCTGGGCCGTCATTATTTGCCGACAAGAAAAGGGTTCAGAGGCCCGACAGTCGGTCATAGCCACGTGCTTCACGAAAAGTTGTTTGTCTGGGCGTTGACTCCTCTTTAAGTATAACGGTTTTTCTAGGACCGTCATGTATATTGAACGGTCCCTCCAAGACCGTCATATATGTTTGGCGGCCTTCGTAAGACCGTCATTTTTAAGGCCACCCAGATTAGACCCCCGTGATTCCAGGCGGATTAAGAGGAGAATGTCGTTGGCAATATTGACACGATGCTCTCATTTACCGGCCTTTGACCGACCATCATTCCCCTTAACCCCTGATTAAGCTCGAAGCCGTGGGCTCTATATATATAGCTCACGGGTTCTGACAGAAAGAAAGGGGGGGGGACCATCACGAAGTGCTGTCGAATTCCATCGCCAAATCTCATACAGCATACGCCCGTTCGTCAGGGAGTGGGGGCCTTCTACATCCCTCGCAGGCCCCCGGTGCAGGGAACTTCACGCTTCGTGTCTTTGTGTTTCCTTCTCTGTTTGCTCACCACACACGCCTTTTCTTCACTGCATCACACATCACATACATCATTTCGTTGGCATTTCTTATCTTTCCTACTGTTTCCGGCGCCCTAAACGGGGTTTCAAAACCTCCAGGTATCGCCGGGCCATGTTCTTCCTTTGCTTTATTTCAATTAGTACACCTACTACACTATCATTTAGCTAATCTCCGTTTATCTGTGTGTTTCACCGTTTGCTTTCAGGTCAGCAACCAAAAGCACGAGGCCCGCACCTTCTGGCCGGCCAGGAGGAGTGGAGGAACGGACCCGCATTCTCCCGTAGCTTCCGAGTCCCGGCGCTTTCACCGGGTGGCGATCACGGTCAACAGCTTCATCTTTCCTCCTGTTGTTTTTTATCTCTTCAATATTATTTAACTCGAGGAGGAATAACATATCAACAGGTACCAGCTTCAGAAGAACCCATCGTCCATCCAGTTTCAGGAGCTCTCAAGCCACGGACCGTTCTGCCACCAAGGGTTGTTGATTTCTCTGATGAGAAGCTGATGGAGATGTTCCCAGAACTACTGCCAATTTTTGAAGCTCAAGAGTGGACAGCGTTTGTCTCGGCACATACTCAGTATTCGCCTCAGCTTGTGCAAGAATTCTACCACAACTTGCAAATAGTGGATGGTCATGTCTACACCGTAGTTCAAGGCATCGTCGTCCGCCTCGACGTCAAACTGCTCCACAAAGCGTTGAAAGATTCCCAGACATGGCGCCGTCTTCAATCCTGAGGATTTTGACTTCTGAGCTGCATACACCGTCGTCACTGGCCAGCCAGCCCCTGAGGTTCTCCCTAAGTATCTGAATGCCAACACCTTCCCTCCTCTTCATAGATTGCTTCATCACATTCTTACCACCATTATCCAACCAAGAGGAGGCGCCAGAGATCAAGTAAGTCGCCTCCATCTATTTTTGCTCCATGGCCTCATCACTTGTCAACCCATTCGCCTCATAACGCTCATCCTAAACACCCTCCAAAACATCCTACATTATCCCCAGAATTCTCTTCCATTTGCTGCCCACATATCTGCCATTCTGGAAGCAGCAAACATACCATTTCCTCACGCTCCGCGCATTGTAATTCCCAAATGGCACGTCTACAACTTTCACTACGTGGCCACATTTTTGGGGTTTAAGAAGGTAGGAGACCAAATTCAGCGCACTCTACCATCCAAGGGCAAATCCAAGGCTCCATTGCCACCCTCTTCTCCACCACATACACCTATACAGGTTAGCCCTACTGTCACACCTCCACCTGTGGTGCCTCAAGCTACCCATACTACCACCACTACTGCCCATCCTCCATCTTCCCTTTCTATAGTGCCCTGGCATCCAGGCACTGCTGCCACTCATGCTCAATCCACTTCTGTTCCACCTACCCAAGCTCCATCTCATTCTGTTCCACCTACCCAAGTTCCACCTACCTCCACTCCATCTACTTTTGCTCCACCACCATCCTTCACCTCTAACACTGAGTCTCACGGAGTGCTTCTCCAGATAGCATCTCAGTTGTCCTCTCTCACCACCCAATTCCAATCCTTTCAAGAGAATATGAATGCTGCCACCGGGCGCCTGGAGCAGAAAGTCCAAAGGCTGGAACAACAGATGGAGGCCAGGTTCATCAAGCAAAAGGAACACACTGACCATGCTAGTTCTCGGTTCAACAGACTAGTTGGCACCTTAGGTCAAGTGTCAGAAGAAATGGGAAACCGCATAGAGTTCACAACCAAGCAGAATGAAAAGTATCACAATGCTACTATCTCCGAGATCCAGAAGCTCAGGCTCTCTTATGCCCACATTGTTGACAAGCTGGATCGCATGGAAGAGAACGTGAAGCCAGAGACCTCCTCATCCTCCTCAGAGGAATTGTTTAAATAATCTTCTTTTTGCTGTTGACAAAGGGGGAGATAGGACTTTATGTGTCATTGTGTGTCTAGATGTGTGTCTAGATGTCAAGTTTACTTTGTCTACGTGTCCTTAGTGTCTTTATCCTTTTGAGTCACTCATGTAATTAGTGTTATAGTTTTTGAAAGGCACATCAAACGAATTGTCTGAATGAAATCTGTGCTATGATAGTCTTGAATGCAATATCAAATGAATTTTATAATCTGTTGTTTGTCACAATGACTCATGGTTGTCATCATCAAAAAGGGGGAGAATGTTGTGCATCCCTTGGTTTTGATGATGACAATAGGATATGTTTGATTAATCACGTTCTATCTTGTTTCATAACTCATGACTATTTGATGATGACAAACAATGTTTTTGATTAACTCAATATAAATATGATAGTTTAAGTTACTTCTGATAAGTTAAGTAATTTCAGGTCCACTGAAATCCAAGTGGAATCAACAAATCAGAAGAAGTGTCAAAGGCCGCTTGTCGACCAGGGAAGTGGTTATGGTCGACCAACGAACCCAGCCAGAAACACTTCAAGTCATCCGTCTTCTGCATGTGCCTTGGCTGTCGACCAAAGCCCCACTTCTGGTCGACCACAGAACAGACAGAGCATCAGACAGAACTGACGGCCATCTGGAATTTGCCCCTTGTCGACCAGCGACAAGGCTGTGGTCGACCACGGGACGCGAGTGTCAGCCAGAATGAAACCGCCATCAGGACACTGCTCGTTGTCGACCAGGGACAGTGTCATGGTCGACCACGGGTGTTATAGCGTCCAGAACCGAACTCTAACCGAATTCTGTTTTGGTTCCTTAAAACCTGCAGATTGTTGTTGCAGGTTGTTGGGCAGTTCAAATGATGAGATTCCGCACGGGAATCAAGGAGAGAATCTTGCTTAGAAGCGGTCAAACTCATTGTAGTGATCGGATTTAACCGTCTCCCTGCTTTCTAGCAGATTGACGCTCGATCTGGATTTTGAGCGGGAAGAGCTTCAGGCTTGAAAAAGAATCTGCATAAAAAGTAGAAGGCAACTGATCGCGGAGGCAAGCACACGGAGAGAGCATAGAACAGAAGCTAAGAAACACACCTACATCACAGGACGAAGTGGCTCTCCATCAACCAGAAATCTGCAGAAGACTAAAGGCATTCTCATTGCTGCAGAAGGAAGACTGGGCTTGAAGCTGTGCGACCTTCAGCAGCAAAGCAGCTGAAGGCATCCGATTGGAAGTTCTACAGGGAGTCTACTCTTGTTATTTATGTGATTAAGTCCCAGGCTGAATTCTTTACTTTGTTACAAAAGTCTATATTCAGTCCTGTTGCATCATCCCACCTTCTCATCATTTCTATTCATCCTTACACCAAGTGTCAAGCTGTGAGGCAGCGGATTCAAGCTGTGTGTCAGCTGGTACAAGCTGTGTGTCAGCAGGAACAAGCTGTGTGACAGCGGTGTCTTGTGTCTTGGTTGAGATCAGAGGCTCTCATAAGTGAAGCCTTGCTTGAGTTAAGCAAGGGGTGGATGTAAGTCTCGGGAAGAGACTGAACCACCTTAAAAATCCTATCTTGTGGTTTGCTTATGTGTGTGCGTGCTTCTCTATGTGTTTGTTTTCCTCATTGATGTCAACATTAGTTCTGTAATTCGTCAATCACCTACAACTCATTTAGTCAATAGATATTAAAAGGAAAAAGGGGGAAAGATCTATTCACCCCCCCTCTAGATCTATTCAGTCCGTACTCAACATTGAATACCCCTTCTTCTTGTGCAATAAACGGTACATGTGGAGGAGCTACATAACCCGGGGGTGGCGGGGGGAACCAGCCACCTGACTCTACTTTCTTCTTTCCCTTGTCTCGGGCAGCTTGAGGAGCTTGCTTCACCTTTTCCAAGTACAGATTAGCATCTGACAAGTGACACTCGAACACCTCGAACGGGTGGAGGTCAACGAAGATTCTGACTTCCTTTCCCTCGCAGGGGTACTTGATGCATTGATGCAGAGTGGAGGGTACCACCCTATTCTGGTGTAGCCAAGGCCGGCCAAGCAACGCCTTGTAGGAAGTGCTGGAGTTGATGACGTGGAACTGGACCTTGGTGGTGAAGTCATCAAAGGTCAAGTTGAACTCTGCAACCCCCATGGGCACCTCACATTTCTGGTTAAAGCCAGCAATCTTGACATTTTTAACCTCAACCAGGTGTACGTCGAAATAGTGTTTCTGGTACACCCGGTAAGGGAGTATATTCACTGCTGCCCTTGGGTCGATCAGGACCCTGTTGATGGGCTGGCCATTCAATTGCCCCTTCATGTAGAGGGGTCTGTTGTGACTGCAGGTCGGCAGGAGCATGTCATCTTCTGTGAAGGCCACGGCCACTTCAGGTGACATTTCTGCCAAACAGGCTTCAAGGTGTGCTGGCGTCTGGAGTGCTGCGATGATGGCTTGCCGTGTTTCCTCGTTCAAGGACAACATCTCCCATACGGTGAACCGGGTCGGGATCTTCTTGAGGTGTCTGACTATTCGCTCGGCCGCCCGTACCTTGAGCAATTTCATCTCTTCGGGCTTGCTGCGCCTGCCCTCATCCTGGGGTTGGGGTGACAGGTCAGGGGACGCCAGCTTTGTGGGCTCCGTTGCAGCCTGCCGAGCCGGCGGGGCCCGCTGGGCTTCCTCTGTTTCTCGCATGAATTCGGTGAGTTTGGGATGCCGTTGAATTCTCCTTCTGGCTGGGGAGGAGTAGCCGCCGGTAGAGCTCGGGGACTGCTTGCTTTCCTGGTGGAGGGAGGCACTGGGGAGCGCGCCTGCTTGCCTGCTCGGGCTGACAGGAATTCGGTGAATGAAGGGGTTCCTTGGCTCCTGGCCCCTCCGGGATAGAGACCCGATGGAGGAGGGATCTCGGTGCCTCGGACCTCAGGGTTGGGGATCTGGTATGGTTGTTCTCCCCTGAGCATGATGTTGAGGTTGTCCTGAGGAGGGCGCCCCCACTTCCTTCCTGACCTGGTAGCATGTTGGGAGGTGGACGCCTCAGTTTGATTCACCTCTGCCGGTTCATGGGGTGGCTCTTCTTCTTTCTCTTCCAGGGAGAGAGCGGTGTCGAACAACGCCGAGAGGGTGTTGCAGGCGAAGATGACCTCCTTCTTCTTCTTGCCCCTGGGTCTTCTCTTCTTCTTCTTCTTGCCTGCTGCAGCGGATGGCTGCTCTTGAGGAGGTTCTCCCCACAGGGGAGGCTCTTTGTCTACATCAGCTTCTGTTCCCGAAGCCAGCTTGAGTGATTCGAACTCCTTCCAAGGGACATACTCCTTCAGCTCCACAGGCTGGATCTCGGGCTGTTCATAATCTTCGAGCCCATCAATAATAGCCTGGAGTCTTTCAACTGCCGGGCTAGTCTTCTTGTGCATCCGCAGCGGGACGGAACTCTTTTTATTATGGGTGGGCCGTCTCATGACTAGCCGAGGGGCTGTGTCAAGGCAAACTGGGCTTGCCGGGGGCGGTGCAGGCTGGGGCGTCGCCTTCCTCGGGTGAATTGCTGGGGTAGGTCGAGGGGCACACGCCTTTCTGTTCTTTCCGGGCACGATCTGCCAACCTTCTTGGTCTTGAGCTGGGGCCATAATGAAAGTCTCATAAGTGGCGCGGGCACAAGCCTCTGCCCACTCTTCAGGTAGCTCCTGGTATAGTGAGAGCATGTTGACGGAGGAGGTTATGCTGGGCAGCTCATGCGGCTGCGGGGGGTCTACTTTATGCTCCCCCATGTCCAGCTCCCCGGTCCTGATTAGGGACTCAATAACATCCTTGAAGACGTAGCAGTCTTCAATGGTATGCCCGAGCATCCGGTGGTATAAGCAGAAGCGCGGGTCATCCTTCTTCAGGTCGCCGGGCCTTTTCGGCTCTGGCAATGTCATTTTGTTGTAGCTGGTTGCCCATTCGAACATGAGCTTGGACTTGTCCCGGGAGAAGGAATATAGCTTGTTTCTCATCTTCTCTCTTAGGGAGGGGCCCTCCCGCCGTTCTGTGGTCCTGGGCGGAGGGAGGTTGGCAGCCCCCTTGGCCTTCTCTTTCTGCTTTTCAAAAGCCTGGAAGTCTAGTGTGTGCACCTCGGGGGGAGCTGGTTTCTTCTCGGCCTGCCTGGCCCTCTGGCTTGACATGGCTGGAGTGGAGGAGTATCGGGCCAAAAACGCCTCGATCTCTGCTACCACGTTGTTCAGGCAGTCAAATGTTTTGACCTCGGTGCCGATCATCCTTTCTAGGATTTCCTTCTTCAAATTTTATTTGCAGATCTGCACCGCATCCTCCTGGTGCGGGGGACGCCTGCACCTCATGCTGAGGTTTCTCCATCTCTTAATGTAGTCGAGGGCTGACTCATCATTCTTATGTCTCGTGGCATAGAGCACTGCTACAGTGACTTCCCGCTCCCCAACATAAAATCTCTCCTTGAACTTCTTTTGCATGTCAGGCCAGTCAACAACGGACCCGGGTGGCAAGCTGGAGTACCACTCAAAGGCGAGTCCTGTAAGCGTTGAGCCGAAGAACTTCAGAAGATAGGCCTCATCGGCAGCTAGATCTCCCATGATGTTTACATAGTAGGCAATATGTTCCCTGGGGGAGCCTTGCCCGTTGAATTTTTCAAACTTCGGTGGCTTGGTGACACCGACCGGCAACTTCCTTGCGGCATAATGGGCCGGATAGGGTACCCGGTAGATGTCAAACGACGTCTGATCCCCTTCGCTCCTTTCGGCCAGTTTCATATCTATCATCTGCTCCAGCATCAACCGGCTAACTGTTGCCGGGTCGACCGGATTTGGGTAAAAATGAGCGGGTTGCACGCTCGGGGTGGTCACCATGGTCGCCCGGGGGGCCATGGGGGGCCCTTGTGAAGGCGGAGCCTGTGGCGGGGCCACTGCTGTGCAATGTGCTTGCTGTGGGGGCGCCCCCCCTAGAGGGTTGAGGGTTGCTGGAAGAGCTGCCTCTGAAGACTGCCCCATGTCCCTGGATGCTTCGGGCATGCCCTCCGTCTGCCAGGACATCGGGGGTGGTGTGTTTCGCTCATTCAGCTGCTTTTTAAGTGATTCGATTTCTTGCTGGAATCATTATATCATAAGCAGCATTGCTAGGTCAGCTGTGGGGAGACTGGGCATGCCCCCTGTCTCTTCGGCCAGGGCGTCCTCGGATGATGTCGAGGGTCCACCACTCGTGTCGCCGGTGGTGACCACATTGGCCGTGAGGGCCGCAAGGGGCTCTTCAGGTAGGGCCCCTTCGGCGCCTGTGGGTGTCGCGCCGCCTGCCGCTCTCCCTCTTCTAGTAAGGGGTCCCGGCCTGACGGCTATTCTGGCCAATTCTTCCAGATCGGTGGGCAAGGCCCTATACCGACCGTGAATTCCTGCCATGTTGCAGGTGAATGTTTGCCACTTCTTGCTCTTGTTTCTTTTTGTCACCCTCCTGGACGATCTTCCTGGGAATACCAGCCTGTCGAAGACCGACCGTCGGGGCGGCCCTTCCTCCCGTACAGGGGACTGGCGCAACTCCTCCGGGCGGGTCCTCGACTCTACGCTAGGTGCGGGTCCCCCCTGTTCTTCCTGGAAGGCGGAAGCCATTTCCCCCAGCAGTCTCTGGCGGCCGGCGGGGGTGCTGCCCGGGCCTCGGAGGTACTTCCTCATGGCCTGCTCGATCCCATCCCACTCCTGGTCAGGGAGAGCGGCCTGTGGCTGCGTGTGGATGACGGCGGCAGGAGGGGAGTAGGCCGTGAGAGCCGGGCGGGCGGCAGTGTGCCGGGGCCCTCGGTGACGGCAGTGGAGATTCTCGGACGGCACCGGGATGACGGGTGCCGTTCGGAGAGTTGGAGTCACCACCTCAACCCTGTCATCACGTCGGGCCCTCCTCGGGCGGAAAGTGCTGGGCCCTGCCTGGGCGGGTGTAGCAGGCTGGGCTTCCTTGGGTACCCAGACTTGTTTTAGTTTGGCCGGCCTATGAGCCGGCGCCTTCTTCAGTGCCACGGCTGGGGTTGCGGGCGTTGCCCTTTCCTTCAGCCTCTCCAGTCCTTGGAAAGAGTTGCGGACTGGGACGGTCGAGACGACGCGGTCCAGCGCCGGTTGGGACCTCTGTCCGTCTAGGCGGACTCAGAGGGCTCCAACAGTCATTGACTTCCCGGAGTTGGAGGCGCGGCGCCCTGAGCCGGTGCCAGTGCTGTTCCTCCGGAGCCTCCTTCGATGGGATGTCGACCCTTGGTGGGATGGGCCGGTAGTCTGGTGCGCGTGGTGCACGTTGCAGCTGAGCGTCATTGTGGGGATGCTATTGTTGTCTTCGGCCACAGCTCAGCCGACAGCAGCTTCAATGGCCCCTGGAACGGGAGCATTGATATGAGGTTCCTCGGGTGCCTCCACGTCGAGGATCTTAGCGAAGGCCACTCCCAAGAAGTTGGGGAAGCCCACAGTGGGAGGGAAGCTCCCGAAAGTGAGGGGCACCGCCAGGTAGCCGCCTCGGATGTGGTTCTCCACGACTTGAGGGCTGCAGACGACAGCCATTGTCGGTTCCATGATGTCGTTTTCTCTTCTCTATTGTTTTCTGCATTTAAGAAAGTGGCACAATTAGTATAACAAGAAGGGGGCTGCGGGGCCCCTAATTTCAGCAAAGAGATGAAGGGTGGATGGGTCCCACCGGGCGTGCCAGACTTGTGGACGCACTTTCGACACTCGTTATTCTCTCATTGGTTTATTCGTTTGTTAGGTGCGTTGGCGTGCCAGTCACCGGAGTGACAATTTATTCGGGCTCCGAAGAGCCCATGGTGCGCTCGATCTGACTTCGTGAGACGATTGTGTGGTTCGTGTCGGGACCGAATCCCATCGTGCCATAAAGGTCACGACGTCATTTACATCCCCCATACGAGGGAATACCCTTGATTAATTGCCAAAATTAGGGGCTCCGCGGTCGAAAAGAATAGTACTAATTATGCGAGAAAGAGGCAGGAGAAAATCACACCAAAGTACGCATTAGGATGCGAGCCACTGGCCATGTCGGTCACTCGTGGACCTTTTCATATTCGGACACGGGTCCGTGATGGAAACGCAACAGGAAAAGTCGAGACAAATCCGTTCAAGTGTCTGCCGAACACCCGGCAATTTTAGTGATGACTCGGAGGGTGTCTGGAACGAGGAGCAAACCCGGTCTGATCAAGATGTCGGCCCGAGGCTAGGTCAGGACCGGACCATGTTGGGATGACTCCCGAGATCCGAGCTCGGCCTGAGAGGGCGGCATTATTGTTCCCTTTTGCCCCGGGTCGCGGAGAGAGATGGGGGCTGCAGTTTGGGCCCTGGCGTCTTTTATTTGGGGTTTTATTAGTTATATGTTCTGATTTTCGTCCCGCGGCTTATTACCCCCCTTTTTTTTATTTACGCATTTGTTCTGGATGATTTCTCTTCTTTTATTCGTTATTATTATTATTACTATTATTGTTTTTTACTATATATATATATATAATTTTCTTATTGCCCCTCCCACCTCTTTAATCATTATTAATATTGCATATTCGGAGCCCCTTTAAATAGCATAACTTCCATTAGTTTATTTGCTGTTGTTAATGCCATTATCGTGATGTATATATGCATGCATGTAGTGTGCCAGCGAAGGGGAAAACGGGAGTGTACCGCTGGGTATGGGTGTACCGCTGGGTGGCGAAGGGGTGTACCGCTGAGGGCTGAAAAGGGCGTACCGCTGGAGGCCAAAGGGGTGCACCGCTGAGAGCAACAAAGCCAGAAGGGGGGGCGTACCGCTGTAGGCTCAAGGGGTGTACCGCTGGGGGCCGAAAAGGGCGTACCGCTGGAGAGTGCGTCGGTGAAGGAAGGGGGAGGTGATATAAAGTCTGTACGTTCCCCAGCCTCAAGTCTATACATTGCCTATTCACCCAGCACGAAGTCTGTACATTAGCTGCTCAAAGTCTGTACATTGTCCAAGTCTATGCATTGCAACGTGAAGTCTATACGTTGGCTGGTCCAAGTCTATACACTGGCCATCACGAAGTCTAGCCAGCCCCAAGTCTATACGCTGCAACATGAAGTCTGTACGTTGGCTGGCCCAAAGTCTATACAATGGCCAAGTCTACACGCTACAACATGAAGTCTGTACGTTGGCTGGCCCAAAGTCTATACATTGGCCAAGTCTATACGCTGCAGCGTGAAGTCTGTACGTTGGCTGCCAAAGTCTATACACTGGAGCACGAAGTCTATACATTGGCCAGTCCCAAGTCTATACGCTGCAACAGGAAGTCTGTACATTGGCTGGCCCAAAGTCTATACATTGGCCAAGTCTATACGCTGCAGCGTGAAGTCTGTACGTTGGCTGGCCCAAAGTCTATACATTGGATCCCGTTGAGACGGTGGCTGAGGGTGTACCGGCGAAGGGAGGGAGTGTGCCGCTGAAAGGGCCAGGGGGAGTGTGCCGTTGAAGGCTGGAAGGAGTGTGCCGTTGGAGGCTGGAAGGAGTGTGCCGTTGAAGGGCTACTCTTTTGTTATTCGCTTTAAGGCTTTTCTTTTCTTCTTGTCTTAATTCTTATGTAGTTTCACATAAACTTCTCCCCTTGCCCTGTTCTGTTCAGCCTTTTCCTGCGGGTCGGACATTCAGGCTACCGGGTAGTCGATTAGTTCGGTTCTCATCATGGTGCCGGCAGTGGCTTGATTAGTTGGAAGGTTCATTGATTATTCTGTTCATTTGTTGCTTCCCTTTTGCCTCTTTTAATGTTTTGTTATTTTCTCACAAAAATTCGGCAGCATCTCCCCTTAACCCAGGACGTAAGGGAGATAAAGGGAACGCGCCCACATGGAGTGGCGGAACCCGACAACTGGAGGTGGGCGCCCGGAGGCAACAACACCTTTATAGAACCTCGGAAAATGCGAAGGAAATGGCTCGGGGCAGGGCCAAGAAGTGTGCTGTTGAGGGCCTGAAGGGTGTGCCGTTGAGGGCAAATGGGTGTGCCGCTGAGGGCAAATGGAGGGGTGCCGCTGAGGGCAACTGGGGTGTACTGCTGAGGGCCAGCGGGGGTGTGCCGCTGAGGGCAACTGGGTGTGCCGCTGAGGGCCAACGGGGGTGTGCCGCTGAGGGCAACTGGGTGTACCGCTGAGGGCCAGCGGGGGTGTGCCGCTGAGGGTTGGGTGTGCCGCTGAGGGCCAACGGGGGTGTGCCGCTGAGGGCCCACGGGGGTGTGCCGCTGAGGGCCAATGGAGGTGCATCGCTGGAGGCTCAAACAGGGCTAGTGTATGGGCTGGGAGACTTGCAGGTCGTTCAGGGAAAGAAGAGGGGAAGTTTAAGGCTAGAGATAGGTCACTGGTAGCTGGGTATTCGAAGGGTGAGTAAGAATCTCCCTCTCTCTTCAAGCCCGTGGGCACAGCAGGTGGCCGTGGAAGGGAGTGAAGGATTCATGAGGCCAAGGATCATGGGAGAGCGATCATATCGACATGAAGACCCCAAAAACACAGGAGAAATGGGGAGACGGAGGGAAAATGAACAACCCCATCAAAAGACCGTGAGAGCTAGCGCAAGCCAATAAAACTCATAGAGAAACCCAAAGAGGGTGATTTTCATTTATGGGGAGCCAAAGGCCAAAGCCCTATATGCACATTACAAAAGAAATGCCCAAGACGAGGCCATGGACAAAGGAAAAAAGAAATCCAAGACAAAGAACGGGAGGAGGAATGGAATACGAAAGGGAAGAAAGCATTGGGGTCTAAAACATTGGCCACTGTCCCCAACCCGCTCCCCCATTACATCGAGCTCTCTGCCTCTCCCTTACTCTTGCTTTTTCCCGGTGGTTGTAATATCCCGGACCTTTCGGATCCTTCTTCATGGGTCCCGGATCTAGTTTTCGGAGTGTCCGGCTCCGTTGTGTCCGAAATTTCGTTTCGGACATCTTTCGTGTTCGGATCGGCGCGATCCGGAGTCGTTTCGGAGGCCCGGAGGCGTTCCGCGGCTTTTTCCGCGTGTGTTTTCCGATTCCCGGTGTGTGTTTCGGCTTTTCTCTTCGGACGCTCGTTGCGGGTGAACCGGGCTGTTCACACGGACACGAGTGGTACCGTTGCGATCGGTGCGTTCCGAGGATCGCGGGGGTGTGATTTCCTAATTTTTGGAATTTTACGGATTTTCCGGGTTTTTCTATAAAACCCTTTTTCTTTTCTCTCTCCCCCCACTTTCTTCTTCTTCTTCCTCTCTTCTTCTTCCTCCTTCCTCCTCCACCGTGTCTCCCTCCCTCTCCCTCTCTTCCTCCCGGTTGGCCACGGCGAGCTCCCCTCCGGCTGCAGACGGCGGCGGGGCGACGGCGCGGTGACGTGGGCGGCGGCGAGGCGGTCGTGGGGGCGTGCGGCGAGCGTGGGAAGCTTAAGGAAGAACGAGGGTTTTCAAGCGTTCTTCGCGATTCGTGGACGATCCGGCGGAGCATTCGCTCCATTGAGGTAGGGTGACGTTCCCTAGCTCTTTGCCGTTCTTTTCCGTGGTTTGTAGGCCGCGGGGAGGCCGAGAGAGGCATGTTTGGGTGTTTTTGGGGTTTTTCCATGTTTTGGGGTGAGCCGCCCGATCTATGGTTTTAGCCCATGATTCTACGTTTTGGTGGCTTAGATGCATGCTAGGGGTCCCCAGGGGTCTTCCCCCTTGTTTTCCCCCTCTCCGGTGGAGGTACGGGGGCGTGGTTGGTGTTTTTGGGGTTTTCCCGCCGTAGCGTGCTCTGGGGCAAGCGACGGTCACTCCAGTGACCGTCACATGCTTGTAACGCCCTTAGAGGGGTGCGTTACTTCCCTGGGTGTTGGCCTTTGGGGTCGAGGGCTGTAACGGTCCTGCGACTGGCCGTCGTTTGCTAGTGACGCCCCTGGGCTGGGCCGTCACATGCGTTTCGACCGTTGGTTTTGACCGTTGGGGGTCAGGCCATGTAACGCACCGAGATAGGCGCGTTACATGCGTGTAACGCACTGGGGCAGGAGCGTTACTTCCTGTTGTCCCCCATGTGGATGGGCCAAGCGACGCACTGGGCCCAGCGCGTTACTTACAAGCGACGCGCTGGGGCAGGCGCGTCACTTCCCTTTCCATCCCGAGCGTGAGGGCTATGCGACGCGCTGGTCTAGGCGCGTCACATGCGAGTAACGCACTGAGCCCGACGCGTTGCTTGCAAGCGACGCGCCAGGGTAAGCGCGTTACTTTCCCTGTGGTTTTGGAGGGTGTGGGGCGCCGTGTGACGGCCTGTCTCAGGCGCGTTACTTTCAAGCGACGCACTGGAGCAGGCGCGTCACTTCCCCTACCCCTCTGGCCGTGTGACGGTCTGCCTTAGACCGCCATTTGTAAGTGACGGCCCTAGAGTGGACCGCCATTTGGCTGTGACGGTCCAGGGTCGGACCGCCACTTCCTGTGTTGCCCCATGAGGGTGGCAACCTCGCTTTCCTCCGACCGTGGTCTCCGTGCGACGGGACTAGTGCGTGGGGTGATTCCCACACGTTGTCGGGCTTGGGCGTTGTTTTCCGTAACTTGAGAGTCTACTCCTTCAGTGACCCTCCACTAGTCGTAGCCTACTAGTACGCGTGTGCTAGTCGCACCAGGGAGTGGTGTACGGGCTGACCTTTAGAGACGGTTTGTGGACCGGTTACCGTTGGGCCCCACGTCTTGCAGCCAGAGTCCGGCTGAGGGGAAAACCGGTCAGAGGGCCAGACCAGGGACGCGCGGTCTGTGTGTGCACACGTGGTTGGGGGCGGTTGGACCCACGTCGACGGGCGTGACCCCAGCTAGTCACTTGTTGTGGTTACTTGTACGGTGTTTGCGCCTCGGGTAGGACCTACCATGTCAGGCGGTTCACCTGCGGTGCGGTGTAAGACGTCAGGGGACGCTACCGGCTGTGCTTCTAGTGGGTGGTACTCCTGTCGAGTACGGAGTGTCAGACTGTCAGTCGTGTGTTTCCGACCTTCGGGTTTTGACGGTTCGACCGTTGAGTTTCGGTCTTCTCGTACCGTGGCACGTGTGCCGGTTTGCGTGCCGTTAGGGTCTAGTTCTGTAGAGTACAGGGCTTTCCTTTCCGAGGTACCTTCCTACCGCTAGGGTAGTGGTTTCTCGTTTTACGAGGTAGGGTTCGAGTGATCCCTACTGAGTCTTGTTCCGAGACTCATTCCCTGCGTGTTTTCACCGTGTTTCAGGTGAGGCGCCACCTTCGGGGAGCGTGTCAGGAGCGCAGCGGAGGCGTGGTGCGGGTGCCCAGAGCTAGTGCCAGAGGTCAGAGCCGGGGGATGCCCCGTGTAGCTGTACTTTTCTTTCTTGTCACTGTACTAGTCGTGGACTACTGCTGCTGTTGTTGTTATTTTATTGTGGACCATGTAAAATGTTAATTCATTTCCTGCTTAATATCATAACTGTTTAATTTCTGCAATTATTTGTGATGCTTGTGTAGTTTCCACACCATCCTTTTAACCCTTCCGAGTCTTCGGGCTCGTGGGTGGCGGTGCGAGTCTCGGGTTATCGGGCCTTCCCGGTAATCGGATTCTCGGGTCGTTACAGCTGGTATCAGAGCGCGGTTGTGGAATTACATGGGAATCATAGGTAATTGTATTGGTCCACTAGTCCACAACGATGATGTACATGTGACGCTGGCATGGGGCACCGCGTGTTTTATTCTGACCTTCCGTTTCTGAGTTTTCTGTCTTGTGCTTCAGGAGCGAGGATGGCGCCGAGAAGGAGTTCTCGCTCTCAGCAGGGGCAGTCGGCTGGAGGTCAGGAGATCCAGCAGGGGGTCCAGAGGGACCAGGAGGAGCATAGCAGAGTTCCGGGAGCTACCGAGGCCGCGGATGCTGCGAGGGCTCCGGGGGCCGAGGGTTTTCTCCGTGGCATGTACCATCTCATGGCTCAGCAGTTCGGCGGAGAGGCCGGTGAGGGCTCGTCAGTCAGGGGTGGGCCAGGCCGAGCAGTGAGGGATTTCATGCAGTTCCATCCACCTTACTTTAGCGGCCAGGCAGACCCTGATGCGGCTCGTGATTGGCTTGATGAGATGGAGCGGGTGTTCAGTTCTGCGAAGAGTGCTGTCGAGGACAGAGTGGTGTTGGCCTACAACCAGTTGCAGGGTACGGCTCGGAGGTGGTGGTCTTCCGAGTGGAAGACGTCCTTTCAGCTTCGTCCGCTTGAGCAGATCGAGTGGGATGACTTTGTCAGTGCTTTCGAGCGTACGTACTGTCCAGATATTGTTGCTACGCAGCGGATGCGGGAGTTTCTGGAGCTGGTGCAGGGTGACATGTCCGTGTTGCAGTACAGGGCCCGATTTGTCGAGCTGGGTCGGTACGCACCTCATATCATGGAGCATGAGAGGGTGAGGACGACGCAGTTTGTGCAGGGCTTGAGGCTGGAGCTGAGGCACCATCTGATCGCGAATGGGGCCACTGATCTCGAGACGGCGTCTCGTGTTGCGATTTCCTTGGAGATGGATATGCAGAGGACTCGAGGACCGATCAGCCAGGGGCAGTCTATGTCAGGTCGCAGCCAGCAGTCGGCTACTCAGCAGCAGGGTTTCTCTCAGTCTGCGTCGGGTGGTTCAGGAGTACCGGCATCGGCAGCTTCGGTGACAGGATCTGCGTCCTTTGGCACGAAGGTCAAAAAGTTCTTCAAGAGAGGGTTCGGCAAGAAGAAGTCCAGGGATCAGGGGCAGGCTTCATCGGGCAGTGTGCAGCAGCCGTTTCCTTTGCAGCGACAGGGATCGGTGGGTGGATCGCGAGGACCTTGTCCACGGTGTAGCGGGACCCACCCAGGCAGGCAGTGCACGGCGCCGATCATCTGTTTTCGGTGTGACCAGCCAGGGCACATGGCGCGTGACTGTCCTCAGAGGCCGCCGCAGCAGCAGGTTTCCCAGCAGCAGCAGCAGCAGGGACAGTATCCGCCGCTACCCAGGTCAGCTAGTGTGGGAGGCAGGCAGAGAGCTCGTGGCCAGATCACGCACTTGACCAGGGCAGAGGCAATGGCGTCGCAGCTCGTGGAAGGTACCGTTCAGATTTTGGGTTGTGCGGCTCGGGTTTTATTTGATTCTGGCGCGTCTCATTCGTTCATTTCGGAGGATTTCGCGTCGAGCGTCGAGGAGCCGGTGACCCAGTTGTCCTGTGATTTGGCTGTGGAGTTGCCTTCGGGTGACTTTATGGTCACTCCGTATTGCTTCGACCAGGTGTGGACGCCAAAAAAAAATGACGATGATGGTGATGGCGACATTCGCGTCTACACATTAGAGCGCGAGTCGAAGACAGAAATGCCGAATAAACCTCATGCCTCGCCCGATCAGGATGAGAACTCACTTGGTGGTCCGCTACCCGCTAAGGAGGCCCCCTAAGCAGAAGATACAGCTACAAGGCTCCGACCAGCCATGCCGAGAGCTGAATCAGAGAAGAGTCGGGAACTCCGGCACAGTCTCGGCATGCACCGAAAGTCACGCAGAATCTGGGACCGAGTCCCAGAGGCTACAAACGGAATATTACGGAGGTCACACATCGCAACCGGAACATGCCGGGAATGCCAACATTCATATAAAGGGTCGCGACTTCGAAAGGAATCCGTTTGATGCTTAAAACGGTGCGAAGTGGCCCTAAAACGGCGCGCCTTAGAACGGCGCGCCCCACTTCATGCTCTAATACGAGCTCCCCTTTGCTTTGGTTTAAAAACGGCGCCACCATCTCCACAAGCTACCCGGCGCGCTAAAATTGAAGGACCCATCTTGCACATTTTAAAAGCTTCTCCTTCGAATGTTAAAACGGCGTGGCCCTTCAATGCTTAATCCGGCGCGCCTTTTTACACCCGCTAGTGACGTTTCATCGGCGCGACTACCTTCCCTCGCGCCATTTTAACTCGACGGCCATCCCATCCGCCAGCCGATACTCTGTTCGGCATAAATGAGATGCACAGAGAACATTCAATGCCCGACGTTCTGTCTCAACCTCCGTTCGACAGCACAGAAGCTCGATGGCGAAGCAACCCCCAGCAAACCTACGAGCATCCCGTCCTCGGACGAGCAGCAGCGTACGGGACGAATCAACGGCATCCAGCACAGACAGTCAGCTCCTGACATCGTTGCGGACGAGGTGGAATTGGCAGGGACGCTCCCAGGCCGGCTGATATATATAGGGCAGCGTTGTGAAGCCGAAGGAAGGGGGAGAGAGAGACGGATGATCAAGAGAAGAAGGGAACAGAAGAAGAGAGAAAAGAAAAGGGAGAAGGGAGGAGAAGGAGCTACTGGCATCCGAGAGCTCCACGGTTCTAGGCTGAAGAAAAGAGAAAGAGGTAGGGGGCGAGAGTGAGAGGTGAGTTGGAGGGGGAGAAGCCAATGCTTCCCTCTCCCTCCCCCGTCTAATGCATCTCTCTTTCTCTCCATCGAATGTATTTTCCCTTTTTTGTTTGTAACGCCTTCTCTTCTATTTTATCTGTATCAAGTTTCTTTCCCCGTTGTGTGGGTGAATAAAAGAAGAAAAGTCTGTTTTGCAACTCTTGTGTTCTCTGTTCCATTCTCTGCTCTGTCTTCTCATTCTCCGGTCATCCCTGGCCCTTGAGGGCTGCCCTCCCATGGCATGACCCACAAAGGTACCCACTGTCGGATGAACATTCATTGCCCTACTGTGGCATAGATTCCGTCTCGCCCCGAATATCGTCGTCCATGAGTCATGGTCGCTCTCGTAGGCTGGCCCTCGAGCGTTCCACACTCATACTCGGACTAACGGACTGCCGTGAGGCCGCTCCGCATTTTTGAGAGTTTACCCGGGAGTAATCCGCGTGGTGACTCTTGCTTCTCTCTGGCAAGCCCCGGTCTAGGGGAGGTGCTGCCCGATTTTCGCCAGGGCTAAGAACGCTCAACAACTAGCGAACGAGCTGAACTAATGAAGAACGAAGTGAGGCCTCTGTGAGCAAACTGATTGAATAAAACTCTTAGACGTTCATACTGTTTCATCATAATAAACGATTAAAATGGTTAAAACTCTTAAAACCTTCTCATTACCAGCTTGATATATCAACAGAACTAATAAATCAAACCTTGAATCAATCTACGGGTGAAAGGAAAAGAAAACACAGTAAGCAGAGCTCTGAAACACCCCCATATGGCTATCCCGGCGCGGGTTAAAACGGCGTGGCCACTGTTCCACCGCGCCGCTTCAACACTCCTCACAAAGTCCCCCTATCTCTTCTCCAAAGGATGAAACGGCGCGCCCTCCCTCATTCCCTCCTTACTGAACTCTTAAAACGGCGCGCTCCCTCCTCCCTTGCATCATGTCAAACCGGCGCGCCCCCCCTATTGTCCATCTAACCGGCGCGCCCCTCCTCTCTTCCTTCATATTCATCTAACCGGCGCGCTTCCCCTTTGTTCCGGCGCGCCCCTCCTTTGGGGTCCTTAACCGGCGCGCTCCCCCCTGGACATCCCTATTCCGGCGCGCCCTCACCTTTGCCAACCTTAAAACGGCGCCCCTATACCCGGCGCGCCCTCCCCCTTTTGTCTACCTGTTAAGACCGTTAAAACGGCGCCACCATCTTCCTTCCCATATCCGGCGTGCTTCCTTAATAAAAAGGGGATAAATGGCTAGTAAGAAAAAGAATAGAAAGGTTCAAAGGGAAATACAAGAGATCAATGCCATTAATAAAAGAGAAAATGAAAAGAATTCTATTACCCGGGCTTCAATTAAAATTTTGTTCCGGGGGCGCTGCCCCCGAAAACCCCCGCAAGGGGCGCTGCCCCCTTGACCCCCGCGACCTGACCGGGCAGGTCGATCCGCGTGTGAGGGCGCACGTTAGTAAGCTCGGGCTATGCACTTAATAATTCACTCCCTCGGACTGGGTGCAAAGAGAAAACCGACGACGCCCTATGGTATCGGACGTGGTTTACGGAATTTCCGACATGGCCACAGTTCGAAATCATCTCCGGCCAACAGTCTATCAACTTGACCCGTTTCCACCGGGATCCAATTCCGTATTCTCATTAAACTTGCCTTGTTCGTGGCAGACATTCACGCGGTTTTGTCATCGTCTTTTATACTACAAGCACGGAGCTTCGTCCGAACATGAAGTGGCCCATGAGTGGCCGACATAGTCTGAACATTCACGTCCCAAGACGGGTTTCTAGCATAGTTCGTCTTTCACTATCCTCCTGCATTATTAGTATTCTCTTTAGGCCGTAGGGCCCTTATTCCCGGCAATCAATCAAGGGTGTTCCCCCGTATGGGGGATGTAAATAACGCCGTGACCTTTACGGCACGGCGGGTTTCGGTCCCGACACGAACCACACAATTGTCTGATTAGTCAGATCGAGCGCACCATGGGCTTCCACGAAGCCCGAATAAATCGTCACTTTGTGACTGGCACGCCCTCGCACTAAATAGAAGAATTAACCCCGACCAACAAACGAACGGACCCGCGCCAGCGAATTTTAGTGCGTCCACACCAGGTTCCGGTGTGGATCGATGGGCGGAGTATGCCAGGCAGGTTGTATGCGTTGCAGCTTCGGGATTACGACGTGATTCTAGGCATGGATTGGCTCGAGACTCATGGAGCGGTGGTGGATTGTGGAATGAAGAGGGTCTACTTCCAACATCCGAGCAAGAGGACCTTCTATTTCCAAGGTATCCGTTCCGCCTCTTCTCGATTTCTTATCTCTGCTATTCGAGCCCGTCGATTGCTTGATTCAGGTTGCCAGGGTTTTCTCGCGTCTGTGGTTGTGTCTGACCGGATGGAGCCGAATGTCGAGGACATTGCGGTGGTGTGCGAGTTTCCCGATGTTTTTCCTGAGGAGTTGCCTGGATTACCTCCCCAGCGGGAGATCGATTTCGTGATCGAGGTTGTACCTGGTACGGGACCTTTGGCGAAGGCTCCCTACCGTATGGCCCCCGCGGAGTTGAGGGAGTTGAGGGCGCAGTTGCAGGAACTGTTGGCCAAGGGGTACATTCGTCCGAGCTTTTCCCCTTGGGGTGCGCCCGTGTTGTTTGTGAAGAAGAAGGACGGTAGTCTGCGGTTGTGCATTGACTATCGACAGCTGAATGAAGTGACCATTAAGAACAAGTATCCATTGCCACGGATTGATGACTTGTTCGACCAGCTGCAGTCCGCGCGAGTGTTCTCGCTGATTGATTTGCGGTCCGGTTACTATCAGCTTAGAATTCGCGAGTCCGATGTGGAGAAGACTGCGTTCAGTACGAGGTACGGGCATTATGAGTTTCTGGTGATGCCGTTTGGGCTCACCAATGCCCCAGCAGCCTTCATGGACTTGATGCAGAGGGTGTTCCACCCGTATTTGGACCAGTTCGTGGTCATTTTCGTGGATGACATCCTTGTTTATTCGCGGTCTGCTGAGGAGCATGCGTACCATTTGGGTGTGGTGCTGCAGACGTTGCGAGATCACCAGTTGTATGCGAAGCTCAGCAAGTGCGAGTTTTGGCTCAGTGAGGTGCACTTTCTGGGGCACGTGATTTCTGGTGATGGCATTTCCGTGGATCCCGCCAAGGTCGAGGCTGTGATGCAATGGCCGAGGCCGAGGTCGGTGACGGAGATCCGGAGTTTCTTGGGGCTTGCGGGTTATTATCGACGGTTTATCCAGGATTTTTCCCGCATTGCGACCCCGATGACGAGGCTCACGCGGAAGGATGTGCCTTTCGTCTGGTCCGAGGAATGTGAGCAGAGCTTTAGGGAACTGAAGAGATTGCTCACCTCGGCTCCGGTGTTGGTTTTGCCTTCTGGATCGGGAGGTTTTGTGGTGTGTACAGATGCTTCCGGCGTCGGATTGGGTGCTGTTCTGATGCAGCATGGTAGAGTGGTGGCTTATGCATCTCGGCAGCTAAAGCCCCATGAGGAGAACTACCCTACCCATGACCTTGAGTTGGCGGCAGTGATCTTCGCGCTGAAGATCTGGAGGCATTATCTGTACGGTGAGAAGTTCGAGGTGTTCACTGACCATCAGAGTTTGAGGTATGTGTTCTCGCAGAGAGATCTGAACCTCAGACAGAGGCGTTGGATGGAGTTCATGAAGGACTATGACTTCACCCTGTCTTATCAGCCGGGCAGGATGAATGTCGTCGCCGATGCCTTGAGTAGGAAGGTTGCGGTCAGTACCTTGATGCTGAGGAAGTGGAGGCTCTGGGAACAGGTGCCCGAAGTATCTTTCAGGCTCAAGATTCCCCAGGAGCCAGGGTTGGCAGTGCTTGCGAGTCTGACTGTCACTCCTGCTATTCGTCGTCAGGTGACAGAGGCTCAGCATGCGGACCCTGAGTTGCCCCGGATTCTTGCGATGGCTGATGTGGAGCTCGGCGAGGACGGTGCTGCGAGGTTTCGTGGCAGGCTGTACGTCCCAGCGGAGGAGCAGGTTCGTCGTGCGGTGTTACGCGAGGCTCATGGGAGCAGGTACACTGTGCACCCGGGTGCGACGAAGATGTATCGGAACTTGCGGAGGCAGTTCTGGTGGCCTGGCATGAAGAGAGATGTGGCCGAGTTTGTGGCCAGGTGCCTGATCTGTCAGCAAGTGAAGGCGGAGCATCAGCGACCAGGCGGTACTCTCCAGCCCTTGGATGTTCCTGCTTGGAAGTGGGACCATGTGACCACGGATTTTGTGGTGGGGTTGCCCAGAACCCCGACTGGGCAGGACAGTATTTGGTTGCTGGTGGATCGGCTGACGAAGGTGACGCGGTTGTTACCGGTCAAGGTCAGCTGGAGCGTGTCCAGGTTGGCTCGTCTGTATGTGGAGCGGATCGTGCCGTTGCATGGGGTTCCCATTTCGATCGTGTCGGATCGAGATCCGCGCTTCACTTCTGGATTCTGGAGGGGTTTCCAGCGAGCTCTTGGCACGGAGTTGGCATTTAGCTCGGCGTATCATCCACAGTCAGATGGTCAGTCTGAGAGGACCATCCAGACTTTGGAGGACATGTTGAGATCCTGCTGCCTGGAGTGGCAGGGGAGTTGGATTCATCACCTACCGTTAGTGGAGTTTGCCTATAACAACAGCTTTCATTCGAGCATCGGCATGGCTCCTTATGAGGCATTGTATGGGCGTCCTTGTCGGACCCCACTTGATTGGTTTGAGGTGGGTGAGCGTGTTTTGACGGGACCGGAATTGGTGCAGCAATGTGTGGATGTTGTGCACCTGGTTCGTCAGAACATGTTGGCGGCCCAGAGTCGGCAGAAGAGCTATGCTGACCGTAGGCGGCAGCCCCTCGAGTTCGCCGTGGGCGATCATGTGTTCTTGAGAGTTTCTCCGATGAAGGGGGTGATGTGGTTTGGACGGCGTGGGAAGCTGAGTCCCCGCTATATTGGTCCTTTCGCGATTGTGGAGCGCATCGGTGAGGTTGCTTACCGGTTGCAGTTACCCTCTGAGTTGGCGTCGGTGCATGACGTGTTCCACGTCTCTATGTTGCGGAAGTATATGCCCGATGACTCTCATGTGCTCGAGTTTTCCGTTTGGCCTGAGGTGACTCCAGATCTTTCTCTCCCAGAGTTTCCGATCCGCGTGGAGGATAGGCGAGAGCAGCGCCTGCGGAACAAGGTTATTCCCTTGGTAAAGGTCGTGTGGCAACGACACTCTGGTGGTGAGGCTTCGTGGGAACGTGAGGACGAGATGCGTCAGCAGTTCCCGTACCTGTTTGAGTGAGTCTTCCTCTTCTTTCCCCTTGGGTTGTTCTCAATTTCGAGGACGAAATTCCTTAAGGGGGGAGGGCTGTAATATCCCGGACCTTTCGGATCCTTCTTCATGGGTCCCGGATCTAGTTTTCGGAGTGTCCGGCTCCGTTGTGTCCGAAATTTCGTTTCGGACATCTTTCGTGTTCGGATCGGCGCGATCCGGAGTCGTTTCGGAGGCCCGGAGGCGTTCCGCGGCTTTTTCCGCGTGTGTTTTCCGATTCCCGGTGTGTGTTTCGGCTTTTCTCTTCGGACGCTCGTTGCGGGTGAACCGGGCTGTTCACACGGACACGAGTGGTACCGTTGCGATCGGTGCGTTCCGAGGATCGCGGGGGTGTGATTTCCTAATTTTTGGAATTTTACGGATTTTCCGGGTTTTTCTATAAAACCCTTTTTCTTTTCTCTCTCCCCCCACTTTCTTCTTCTTCTTCCTCTCTTCTTCTTCCTCCTTCCTCCTCCACCGTGTCTCCCTCCCTCTCCCTCTCTTCCTCCCGGTTGGCCACGGCGAGCTCCCCTCCGGCTGCAGACGGCGGCGGGGCGACGGCGCGGTGACGTGGGCGGCGGCGAGGCGGTCGTGGGGGCGTGCGGCGAGCGTGGGAAGCTTAAGGAAGAACGAGGGTTTTCAAGCGTTCTTCGCGATTCGTGGACGATCCGGCGGAGCATTCGCTCCATTGAGGTAGGGTGACGTTCCCTAGCTCTTTGCCGTTCTTTTCCGTGGTTTGTAGGCCGCGGGGAGGCCGAGAGAGGCATGTTTGGGTGTTTTTGGGGTTTTTCCATGTTTTGGGGTGAGCCGCCCGATCTATGGTTTTAGCCCATGATTCTACGTTTTGGTGGCTTAGATGCATGCTAGGGGTCCCCAGGGGTCTTCCCCCTTGTTTTCCCCCTCTCCGGTGGAGGTACGGGGGCGTGGTTGGTGTTTTTGGGGTTTTCCCGCCGTAGCGTGCTCTGGGGCAAGCGACGGTCACTCCAGTGACCGTCACATGCTTGTAACGCCCTTAGAGGGGTGCGTTACTTCCCTGGGTGTTGGCCTTTGGGGTCGAGGGCTGTAACGGTCCTGCGACTGGCCGTCGTTTGCTAGTGACGCCCCTGGGCTGGGCCGTCACATGCGTTTCGACCGTTGGTTTTGACCGTTGGGGGTCAGGCCATGTAACGCACCGAGATAGGCGCGTTACATGCGTGTAACGCACTGGGGCAGGAGCGTTACTTCCTGTTGTCCCCCATGTGGATGGGCCAAGCGACGCACTGGGCCCAGCGCGTTACTTACAAGCGACGCGCTGGGGCAGGCGCGTCACTTCCCTTTCCATCCCGAGCGTGAGGGCTATGCGACGCGCTGGTCTAGGCGCGTCACATGCGAGTAACGCACTGAGCCCGACGCGTTGCTTGCAAGCGACGCGCCAGGGTAAGCGCGTTACTTTCCCTGTGGTTTTGGAGGGTGTGGGGCGCCGTGTGACGGCCTGTCTCAGGCGCGTTACTTTCAAGCGACGCACTGGAGCAGGCGCGTCACTTCCCCTACCCCTCTGGCCGTGTGACGGTCTGCCTTAGACCGCCATTTGTAAGTGACGGCCCTAGAGTGGACCGCCATTTGGCTGTGACGGTCCAGGGTCGGACCGCCACTTCCTGTGTTGCCCCATGAGGGTGGCAACCTCGCTTTCCTCCGACCGTGGTCTCCGTGCGACGGGACTAGTGCGTGGGGTGATTCCCACACGTTGTCGGGCTTGGGCGTTGTTTTCCGTAACTTGAGAGTCTACTCCTTCAGTGACCCTCCACTAGTCGTAGCCTACTAGTACGCGTGTGCTAGTCGCACCAGGGAGTGGTGTACGGGCTGACCTTTAGAGACGGTTTGTGGACCGGTTACCGTTGGGCCCCACGTCTTGCAGCCAGAGTCCGGCTGAGGGGAAAACCGGTCAGAGGGCCAGACCAGGGACGCGCGGTCTGTGTGTGCACACGTGGTTGGGGGCGGTTGGACCCACGTCGACGGGCGTGACCCCAGCTAGTCACTTGTTGTGGTTACTTGTACGGTGTTTGCGCCTCGGGTAGGACCTACCATGTCAGGCGGTTCACCTGCGGTGCGGTGTAAGACGTCAGGGGACGCTACCGGCTGTGCTTCTAGTGGGTGGTACTCCTGTCGAGTACGGAGTGTCAGACTGTCAGTCGTGTGTTTCCGACCTTCGGGTTTTGACGGTTCGACCGTTGAGTTTCGGTCTTCTCGTACCGTGGCACGTGTGCCGGTTTGCGTGCCGTTAGGGTCTAGTTCTGTAGAGTACAGGGCTTTCCTTTCCGAGGTACCTTCCTACCGCTAGGGTAGTGGTTTCTCGTTTTACGAGGTAGGGTTCGAGTGATCCCTACTGAGTCTTGTTCCGAGACTCATTCCCTGCGTGTTTTCACCGTGTTTCAGGTGAGGCGCCACCTTCGGGGAGCGTGTCAGGAGCGCAGCGGAGGCGTGGTGCGGGTGCCCAGAGCTAGTGCCAGAGGTCAGAGCCGGGGGATGCCCCGTGTAGCTGTACTTTTCTTTCTTGTCACTGTACTAGTCGTGGACTACTGCTGCTGTTGTTGTTATTTTATTGTGGACCATGTAAAATGTTAATTCATTTCCTGCTTAATATCATAACTGTTTAATTTCTGCAATTATTTGTGATGCTTGTGTAGTTTCCACACCATCCTTTTAACCCTTCCGAGTCTTCGGGCTCGTGGGTGGCGGTGCGAGTCTCGGGTTATCGGGCCTTCCCGGTAATCGGATTCTCGGGTCGTTACAGTGGTCGTCGGAGGGGCTCCCGCCGAAGCCCTTCTTCTTTTCCCTCTTCTCTTCTTCCTCTGTCTCTTCTTTTTGTGTGTCTCCTGCCGTCTGAGCCTTTTTTCTTCTCCCTTTTTTGTTGAAGCTGGAGTGGCTTTATACTCCCTGCTGCCGGAGCCTTCGAGCACGGCCGTCGAAGGCGGGAAGTGGCCTTGTGATCATGGGGTTTGACCTCCCCTGTCCTGGGTGTCAGTGGGGTAGCCTGCGTGGCCCAATCCATGGTTGACACCTCATAGAGCTCACTGCACGCCAAGGATGCGTAGGGCATGGGCAGCATGTCGTTTAGCCGTTGAAAAGGCTTGACGCTGTGCCGTTGGCGGGCTGCACGAGCGTGCCGCTGGGGAGCCAAAATGGCGTGCCGTTGAAGCTCCTGAAAGGCGTGCCGCTGAGTGGCCTGAAGGGCGTGCCGCTGAGGCCTGCTGAGGGCTGTGCCGCTGAAGCCCCTGGGGGTTGTGCCGCTGAACCCCCAAGGAGGTGTGCCGCTGAGCACCCACGGGGGTGTGCCGGTGAAGCCCAAAGGGCTGTGCCGCTGAACACCCTCCCTGGGTGTGCCGCTGAAGACTCCTCCTTGGGGCATACCGCTGAGGCCACCCCCCGGGGGTGTGCCGCTGGAGGCCTGGGCCGTGCCGCTGGGACCCGAAGGGGTGTGCCGCTGGAGAGCTCCCCAGGGCGTGCCGCTGAGGCTCCGCCAGGGTGTGCCGTTGAAGGGCTCCTTGGGGCTGGGCGTGCCGCTGAAGGGCTCCCCAGGGGGTGTGCCGTTGAGGCCCCCCTTGGGGCTGGGCGTGCCGCTGAAGGGCTCCCCAGGGGGTGTGTGTACCCGAGGCCAATCTGAGCCCCTTGTGGGCACGAGTCATGGCCCGTTTGATTCTCTTTGAGGCCCACGCGCTGTGGGGCCTTTTGTGCTTGATTTCTCCGGGGTTTCTTCACTCGGCGCCGTTGCTGACGCGAGGCCGAGCAGGATATCCAGGTATGCATTTTTTGGTGTCCACAGCGGTCCCTGCCTTGCTCACACCCAAGAAGGATGGCACCTGGCGGATGTGTGTTGACAGCCGCGCCATCAATAAGATCACTGTCAAGTATAGGTTTCCCATTCCCCGTCTTGATGACATGCTTGACATGATGAGTGGATCCACTATATTTTCCAAGATTGACTTGAAAAGTGGCTACCACCAGGTCCGGATTCGACTAGGGGACGAGTGGAAGACAATCTTCAAAACCAAAGAAGGTCTGTATGAGTGGCTCGTCATGCCGTTTGGGCTATCCAATGCCCCCAGCACATTCATGCGGCTTATGTCGGAAATCCTTCGACCCCTCATTGGTCGATTTGTTATCGTCTAGTTTGACGGCATTCTCATCTATAGCCACAACCCTCAAGACCACATCCATCATTTGAGGGAAGTCTGCGAGACTTTGAGGAGAGAAACCATGTTTGCCAATCTCAAGAAATGTGAATTCATGACAGACCAGGTCACTTTCTTTGGATTTGTGGTTTCTAGTCAAGGAGTGTCTGTGGACCCATCAAAGATCCGAGCTATAGTAGATTGGCCGAAGCCTCAGAATGTCCATGATGTTCGTAGTTTCCACGGGCTAGCCACCTTCTACAGACGCTTCATTCAGGGTTTTAGCACCATTATGGCACCCATTACGGATTGCATCTGTAAAGGGAATTTTGAGTGGACCAAAGCCGCCTCCCAGGCTTTTCTTGCCATAAAGGAGCTTATGACCAAAGCCCCTGTCCTCCGCCTACCAGACTTTTCCAAAGTCTTTGAGGTTTCTTGTGATGCATCTGGCATAGGAATAGGTTGAGTGCTTAGCCAGGAAAGCCACCCTGTGGCTTATTTCAGCGAGAAGCTTTCTGATGCAAAGCTTTGATACTCCACCTATGATAAGGAGTTTTATGCCGTGGTCCAAGCTCTCAAACACTGGAGACACTATCTCTTACCACAAGAGTTCGTCTTATACTCGGACCACGAGGCTTTGAGATTCCTTAGCTCTCAGAAGGGCTTAAGCCCAAGGCATGGTCGGTGGGTAGAATTCCTCCAGTCCTTCACCTTTGTCCTAAAACATAAGGCTGGAAAGGACAATAAGGTGGCCGAAACCTTGAGTCGAAGGGTCTCCCTTCTTTCCACTATTCGGGTAGAGGTCACCGGATTTGACCGCATGAAGGAACTCTATGGAGAGTGTCCTGATTTTGGCCCTGCCTGCTCTGCTCTGTCCGTTGGACCCTCGACAGTCTTTTCTGACTATCTACTCTATGATGGTTTCTATTTCGAGGGTAGCAACTCTGTGTCCCGAGGACCTCTGTTTGGGACTTCCTGATATAGGAAATGCATGCTGGAGGTCTTGCTGGTCACTTTGGCCGCAACAAGACTATCCATTCTGTGGAGGAGCACTTCTATTGACCTGGCCTGAAGAGAGATGTGGCTCAGATTGTAGCCCAGTGTAGGACATGCACGATGGCCAAACAAGTCAAACAGAACACTGGTCTCTACACCCCTCTCCCCGTTCCTGATCGACCATGGGTTGATGTGAGCATGGATTTTATCCTTGGGTTACCACGCACTGCTCACAAGCATGATTTCATCTTTGTTGTCGTTGATAGGTTCTCTAAGATGGCCCACTTCATTGCATGTTCCAAAACATCTGATGCATCTAGAGTAGCCCATTTGTTCTTTGATGAAGTTGTGCGTCTGCATGGTCTCCCCCAAACCATCGTGTCTGACCGGGATGTCCGGTTCACTAGCTATTTTTGGAAGACACTTTGGCACCTAGTTGGCACCAAACTGAAATTTTTCACTGCCTAACATCCCCAAACTGATGGGCAAACCGAGGTCGTCAATAGGAGCTTAGGCAATCTGTTAAGATGTCTTGTAGGGGAACATTCTGGCACTTGGGATCTTCTTTTGCCCAGAGCCGAATTTGCATACAACAGCTCTATCAATAGGTCCATAGGCATGAGTCCATTTGAGGTCGTGCATGGCTACAAACCTAGGAAACCTGTGGATCTCATTCCCCTTCCCCTCGAGTCTAGAACGTCCAAGTCAGCTGAGGAATTTGCACAACATGTCAAAAGTCTGCATGAGTCAATTAGCAAGCAGATAAACCTCAGTAATGAGACTTATAAAAAATTGGCTGATTCGCATAGGCGTCACCATGAATTTTAAGAAGGTGACTTGGGTATGGTACGGGTCCGACCCGAACGACTCCCCTCGGGAGCCGTTAAAAAGTTACAAGCCCGTAGTGATGGACCCTTCCCAATTCTGCGGAAGATTGGCTCCAATGCTTATGTTGTGGACTTACCTCCCGAATATGGGATTAGCTCGACCTTTAATGTGGCAGACCTAGTGGCCTATAAGGAACCCACAGCGATTCCTAGTGACCCTTTCGAGCCTTCTCCTCCCATTGAGAGTGAGCCAACCCCTGTGCGTCCCACAACCTCGAGAGTTCTGCGCGAGCACATTGAGAGGATACTAGATGAACAGGTGACCACTACACTGAGCATGGTGTACCAGCACTACCTTGTCCGCTGACGGGACCGTCCACCTTCTGATGATTCCTGGATCAGCCGAGAAGATCTCCAGCGTCTCGATCCAGATCTGCTGGAGCACTACCACAGCAGTGTTCCCCCTTACTTGATGGAGTCGAGTTCCAGCCGCCCAGGGAGGGTTGGTGGGGACACCACCGGGTCCACTATCGGGCCCACTACTCGGAGCCGACGCCGCACTGCCACTGCACTAAGCTTATGGCTCGGAGATCCTTCCTGACGACTCGGCTTATGACTACGGTAGATATTGCGTATTGAGTATATGTAATTGTGTGTATGTATACATGTATCCCTACATGTATTTTTCTTTTCATCTTATTAGGCTAGTCTAAGTCAAAATAACATGTGTGTAATTTTTATATTTTATTTGATTAAAACCCACAAATTCTTTAAGTGGGTTGGTGGGGTTGTCTTGTTAGGCTAGGGTATAAATCAAATTAGTGGAAGTTATACGATATTCATGTAATAGGGCCTTTCCTATATAAGGAGGCTAAGGTGTGTTACGAGATGGCATGAATCATATATATATGAATGAAAGAGTTGTGAAGGTGCTTTGCCTTTATGTTTTCTCCCTTCTCTCTTTTCTCTTTTGTGAGGATTGAGCGTCGCCCGGTGTGAGACCGTCCGGCGTGAGGCCGAGCTGTGTGAGGTAGCAGTTATCCGTTCCCGTCCTGTTCGTGTCCCGAAGTGCCGTCGATCCATTCCCACGTCGCCGCCGCGTCATTAATCCACTAAGGTCCTAAAAGAGAACTTATTAAAATCTTCGTGCATCATTTGAAATTCGTTAGGGTAATTGGTTGATTCTTTTCTCATCTCTCTCTTCCATTGTGTGTTGCACAGTGTCAGCATTTGCATCCTTTTGATAGACTAGGCTTGTTAGGTCTAGTTCATCTCGGTGTGTCCCCATTTAGCTGCATTTGTCTCAAGTTCATTCCCCTCCTTGTATTCATTTGAAATTCACTGTATAAAGCCTCCATTCTCCCCATGGAGCACTTCTCCCATGTACCTTATTCCTATATTTCTCCATCTTCTTACCCCCGTGTGGATTCCTCTTCCCATGCAGGCCCATCTCCCCATTCCTCTATTGGACCCTATCTTTTTAACGGGCCTTCCTATCCCGCTCATGCTGCTGCTAGACCAATCAATCCTCATTCTCACATACGTAATCCTTCCAGGCCCATGCATTCCCTCATTCTCGGAATGGGCTTTCCTTCTTCTCAGGCCGGATCCCCTTATCCGGCCCATCAACATTATCCTGGTCTAAATTCATCATCTCTTGCTCAAGCTGGCCCATGTCCTTCTCGGACTCTTCCTACCGAGGAGATGATCGCTCAGGCCCAACGCCAGCTTGATGAATTACAACGACAAATCAATCCTCAAACTTCTTTGGATCTCCCATTCGCATTTCATGGTCTTCAGCTTCCACCACGTCAACAAATTCCAGCTTATCGTCGCTATGGTGGAGTCGGTGACCCCTACGTGCATTTGAAGGAGTTCCTATACGAGTCGGCCCAATTCCAGCATGATCAATGCTTGATGGCCTATTTGTTTGGCCTATCATTAGAGGGCTTGGCCAAGGATTAGTTTTTCACATTACCGCAAGAGCAGATGATGAATTTTCAAGCCGTTCGAGCAAGATTTATTCAGCAATATCAAGATCAGGTTGGGCCCAGATGTTCTATAGTTGATCTGGCCCAAGAGAAGATGAAGCCCGACGAGGAATTCTCCACGTTTGTCGACCGCTGGCGTCGCCTAGCCGCGCAAGTCCCGGGGCAGATTCCGGAGGGCGAGCTGATCAAGATGATTCTTTCTAACGCAACGCCCGATATCAGATGCATCCTAACCCTGAATTATATCACTTCTTGGCAGCAACTCTACAGCCGAGCCCGCTTCATTACCCAACAACTCCTAGTTTCCTTTGACCATGAGTCTCCTCCACCTTCGCCTTCCACATACCCCTTTTCTTCCCCATCCACCACGAGTCCACCCTCCACTACATATCCTTCCACGAGTCGACCGTCCACTCCCACACACCCATATACCTTCATATGCTCCACCGCATACCAACCCTCCACGAGTCAGCCCTCCGCTATTTTATTTCACCACACCTCTCCACTTCCGATCAAGGAAACGCTACATCCAGAGCGGGTAGATGCCGTCCATTACATTCCCACTCCCTCCACGCCGTCACATCATTCTATCCATCCACCTTTGCCTACGCAATCCCCCTTACCTACGCAACCTCCGCTCCCATCCCCGCTACCTTCTCACACCCCTCGGCGTCCACCTTGCCTGAAGCGGGCTTCTCACTCCTCGTTGCCAGAATCCTTTACATATGTGTTCAGGGCTTTGATGGCCACCCATGCGTTGAAACTCCCTCCGATTATGACTTGCCGACCCGCAATCGAAAACTTGCTCCACTTCTGTGAATTCCACGTCAACAGGGGCATGTGGTTGAGGACTGCCCCGAGTTCCGGGAACTCATTTACAGTTTGGAAGATAAAAAGATGATTGATTGGGCTGTCATGCGCCAAGTTATTTCAGATGTCAGTAGCAGCAAGCAGCAGCAGCAGCAAGCCATGCCGCCTAGGAAACCGTCTCCACTTCAAGACCAGGGGCGCCCTGGTGTTTCCTCAGTTAATAAGGTACCTACTCCGTTACCCACTTCTTCCTCCATCCCACCTCCTTCACCACCGTTACCTACTCCAGCCTCCGCTCGGGCAACTTCTTCTTCACCTTCCGTTTCCACCACCACTCTTATCCCCAACGCCTCTCGACGTGTTGTAAAGATATGCCTAAGAGCGTCACTACCTGCCGCTTCCCCCACTACGCCACTACCTTTCTCTCCTCCTTCTTCCCCACCCCTACCTTCACCTCCTTCCTCTTCACCTTCGCCATCTCCATCAACCACATCGCCCCCTTTGCCACCACCTTCTCCACCCCCATCTTTGCCACCTCCATCATCACCCTCTCCATTATCCCCATTACCCTCACTACTGTCTTCGTCACCTCCTCTCGCAACGATCCTTGTTTCGTCACCTTCACAACCATCCCCGCTACCGACGTCACTTCTTTTACCATCATCCTCTAAGCCCGAGCAGGTCGAACCTAAACCCATACCTCCACTCTTTTCTTTACCTCAACCCATGCCCATCATCGTCATCATTCCCCCATCATTTGCACCATCGACACCCGCGCCCTTCAAACCTCCTCCTTCTCACCTCCCTCTACCATTTCCTACTTCGCGGAGCAGGTACCCGCTACCTTTGGTGCCCCTCGGGTCTAGTCCCCAGGAAGAAAAAGTGCCGAGCCAGGTTTTGACTATGCATTACAAGCTTCAAGATCGCATTTGCCGCATGCTGGTCCGAGTCCTGGTTCTTGGTTGTTTTAGGGATAATGAGCCTGGGTTTGCTATGAAGACGGTTGCTGAGAAGATTTCCCTAGCACTGGTGCCAGTTCCTTCAAAACGAGGCCGGTGGCAATCTCTTTGGTCGCCGAAAAATTAACGATTGATGTTGTTATCACCCCTCGCTTGATTGCTATTCAGTGCACTGGCCCATAAGAGTTTTCCGCCAGGATGGTGCTAACCCATACAGCCGCCACAAGTTTAATGAGTTCAGCACTCAATGGACAATTGGCCGTGTCTTCTACATCCTCCAAGGACATTCCGCACATGTTATGCAATCTCTCTCAGTTTATTGGTAAGACGGCCGCGTCAACGCCGCACATTACTCCCTCTCAGTTCTATCCTGCTTTTCCGGTAAGGGAGTTATGCTTCGTGCCCAGTTGCCGAGTAGAGTTGTCGAATCTCCATGTTCTAGTACCAAGAGATAAAACTCCATGGTTCCATGATACTCATCATCCTGACGAGTCAGTTGCTCAAGAATGTCCACAGCATGTTAGCATCATGAGTCTAGGGGCAACTGCCCCGATGAAGCTACATATTCACAGTCGGGCTAGGTCGTCCGCCAGATGGGCCCTCTATTTAAGAAAACATTACAGATTAAGAAGCCCGATGGCCCAAGTCCGTGCCAGGCGGAGTTGTTTCAAGAAGATTTCGGCCAAGAAGAGGGGGCGGCATAAGTTCAAGAGCCGCCAATTGTGCACTCAGGGGCCCACTTCTTCCTCTTTCTCTTCCTTTTGTTCATCCTTTCTATTGCTCAGCTCCCACCCTTGGGTGGTGTGCTTTTCTTCCTTTAATCCCAGATCCCTGATTTTCTCCTCTCCTCCCGATCCAGGGGCATCCCCTTCCTTTCCCCCGGGATCCCCAGGTTCTACTTCTCATTCTCTTTCCCCGACTATGTCGGCTGACTCTACATCTCCTTCCCTGACCCTATCGGGTGATTCTAATTCCTTTTCTCCGACTGTGTCGGATGATTTTTCTTCTCATCTTCCTACTCATTCTTCCTCGCCCTTTCAAGGTCATCACCCTTTTTCATGCTATTTTCGAGGCTTTAGCCCGCCTTGATCTCAGTTAATCCATGTTTATTCTGTATCTGGTTCCTTGTTATCAGGGCCTCAGTGCCTTAACGAGGGAGTTCTAGCCCTCGTCTCTCTTCCTTTTTATCCCCTCTTCGTCCAGTATGATGTCTGCCACTCCTCTGTGTTGAAGAATCTAATCCTTTGCTCTCCTTTCATCCTTTATCCTGACAAGCAAGGAATGCAAAGCTACTCGCGCTCCTCAAAGCTCGATGATCGAAATCGCTTTAGGATGCCGATTTCCACGCCATGGATTTGCAAAGGTATCTTTTATTTTGTGCAAGAACATGTTATCATTGCTATTACTCTGTTATTTCTATACATACTTATAATACTATTCCTCAACATGGTTAAGTGGCTTTTAGAAATTTACTTAGTTAAGCTTAGTCAAATGAGTTAGCTTCTGCAGCATCCTTAGGCTAGTGATAGCTCCGCGCTGGGAGTCTAGTTTCTTTCCTTGATTGTTGAGGGTGACCTTTAGGCATGGGTTTTTTCACACACTTTATGGCAAGCTATAGCCGATCTCTCTGAGGCGCACCGTTGCTGCTTTGGCCGTACTTTGGGTATGCACGAAGGCATTTTCTCTTCTCTGCTCGGCCAAGTGCAGGGGCAAGAGATTGATGGATGAGATGACTAACCTAGGCGCTCCCTAATACGAAAGAGGTCTCAAATAGGGGCAGTCTTGACCCTCAAAAGTGAGCTTTCATGTAATATCTAGCCAATAAGGGCTACCAAAATGAGAAAGTAATTCAATGCAAAATTATGAATCAAAGGCATGGCAAGAGTGGCAGTATAGTTCACCGCGGGACGTCATGAGCCCAGTCGCATGCGTGCCTGATAAATATACACAAAGTCCTGGCACAACAGACCTACTCTTTGAGGGGTAGTATCCTGGAAGGAATTCAAATCCTGATATCTCCCATCCTGCACGAAGCTTGTCTCCAATTTTCTTCTATTTTCTCCCTCTTATGCTGGGTTGTATCCCGGGTATGTCCTTAGTAAGGGCACCGTTCTTCTGAAGCGGTTGGTCGTGGTAAGCCATCCTTACATGCACGCCCTGCTTAAGGGAAGCCTTTAATGAGAAGGGGAAGGAACGACAATCCCTGGCCAGTAGTTCGAGCCTGTCTTTGGGTGCTGCGGATTGTTATGTCAAAAATCTAAAAAAAATGATATATTGTCAAAAAAATTCATAAAAATGAAATACTATTCAAAATCCAAAAAAACAAAAAATCATAAAATTGCAAAAGCCAAAAACAAAAATGTGTCCTGTTGTTTTTTCGAATGTATTTTGAGAACAGATAAGTAAGCTGTTTGCTAAGTGTGCAGGTTACAGGTACTCCAGCTTTCCTGGCTCTATATTTTGCTCTGTCTCATGTTCACATCTTTTGATCTGTCCTCTCTTTCTTTGATCCACTCTCTCGATCCGTTATGAAGTTTGTGTCCTTCTCAGCTTTATCTCATCATGTCTTTATGAAAGGGCTTTGTCTCGCGATCATGAACCTGGCGGTTCTGCTTCACCTTGGGTTTCGATTGAAGATCATGTCTTGTCGTGTCTTTTGTCCCGCCGTGTCCTTGTCGTGTCTATGTCCCATCGTGTTATCCCACGCATGTTATTTTATTCCTCACCACCTGTTGCTGGTTGTCTTGCTCATGTCATTGGTCACCTCTTCCATGTTCCATGTTCCATATGTTTCCCCAACCGTGAGATCCATCATGTTCTTGTCCCAACCGTGTGTTGTCCCGTCGCATGTTCTCTTGTCACACCATGTTCATGCATGCATGTTGTCTGTTTATGCCTTTGCCTATGTGCGTGTTCATCTTGTTATGCTATTTTCCATTCGTTTTGTTATGTCATGTTATTTATCGTTCAGTTAATCGTTATGTTATCGTTGCCACGTTTATCTTGTTTGTCTTATTCATGAAAATCTGAAAAAAAAATCTAAAAAATAAAAATCCAAAATTATGATGTTTCGCCTGCGCAGGTAAGTCAAGTATGGCCTTCTATCCTTATCACCCTTATTGCATTATTATATGGTATTATAATATATTATCTCGAGAACCAGTTGGTTATTTACGTGATCTAGGATCTGATGTTCTCCTTCAACAAAAATGATGATGATCCAGGTTCACGTGTTTAATCTTCGGATAGGCCGTTAAGTTGGGATGTCGTGGGGAGGATGGTTCTATCCTGCACGCCGTGGTTGCGGATAGTATCTTGACTCTGATTTTCCCAGCTTAACAATATTATTCTCGGGTATTTTATATTTTAATCCTTTCTTGGCATTCGTTTTAACGATTTCTTTTATTTTAGCCCAGCATGCATCATACGCATCTTTTGAGCTTTCATGTCCCATAGTTTGCCTGAAGAATGTCCCATCAGTGATGGCTAGCTGTGCGTTCAGTGTTTCAGTAAGAGGAACTAATTCCATTCTGAGTTGGAATGTTGTCTTTGGTCGATTCGCCTGGTTTGGTTGATTGAGAGGTCCCTGTCTGGAGCTTTAGCCTGTTTCATTTACTTTTGTTGCCTGCTTTTGGCCCCCTCATTAGACCGCGGGATTGTGTCCCCCATGAGGTTGGTCTTGTCGCTTTATTTCATTTAGTTTAGTTCCTCCAGACTGGTGTCTCTTTTGGTTTAATCATTCCTTGCGTTTGGTTCAGAGTTTTCCGGAAGATTCCTGTCACTTGTTGGTTAAAAATGGGTGTCGCTTTACCTTAACGCCAGCTTTTTCGTGCCACTCCGCTGCATCTCCGCTTCATCTCCATGTTCCATGTCACTTCCGCTTCACCTCCGCTCGCTCCCCTGCAAAGAGGACGTTAAGGAGGGGCATCTGTTGACACCCGTTTTTTGTCGATAAGTTGACTTGTTCCGCTTACTCCCATTTGTTGATGCCTCAAGTTGTCCATCGCTCATTGGGACTGTTGTCGGACATGTTTTGGGCCAATTTTATGGGCTGCCTCCCTCCGTGGTTAGGTCCAAGTTGATTCAGGGCTTAACGGACCTTGGTTTTGGTCGATTGAACTTTTCTATGAGTTTCAAGCGCCCATGTGCATGTACGGTTCCTACTTGGCCGCTCAATCCATGTGCGGTTGAATGTGGACCGTCCATATATTTTGGAGCATTTTTAGCTGATTTTCTGAATTTCCACCGACAATCCTTTATGCGGCCCTATCCTAGCCGTTCAACTTAATGGACGAATTGACGGTGACCGCTCAACTCTCAGAGTCCTGTGCTTAAGAGTTTTCTCAGATAATTATCTAATTATCTTATCTATTTTGATTTTCCACCGACAAGACTAGAACGGTTTGTCCTTGGCCGCTCTTCATGTGAACGGTCGAATACAAGCCGTCATCCCTGACAGTCCAATGGCGAAGGTTTCGGTCAGTTCAACGGATAATTGGGATTATTTTCTAATTATTTTGAATTTTCACCGACGGGTTTGGACGGCTAGTAGGTGGCCGCCCATCCAGTTGAGCGGTCTATCGTAAGACCGTTCATCCCGTCGATTGTTGAATTTTAACAGATTTTAATCCTTTTATCCGTGGTTAAACCCTCAACTTTGTCCTCGATTTTCTCCGTGGATTCTCAACCAAATCGGATGAGATTTGATCCTAACAAAATCTGAGGATATTATCTTCACTTTATCTTTTGATATCTCGGATTAATATCCACTGGAAACCCCAATTTCGAGCTAGGCTTTCTAGGCTCTATAAATAGACCCTAAAGGTCGACTTGAAAAGGGGGCGGGGAGATTTTGGTTGACGACGAAGCCCTGCCGCATTCTTGAGCGACCTAGCACCAAGGAGGGAGGCTTTCTACGTCCATACAAGCCTCCGGTTCATGGAGTAGTCGATGTTTTGAGTCCTTTGTGTTTCATAGCTTTCGTCATTTTTTTAATTGCATGCATTACTTTCTCTCCACGTTCCTCTTCATTCTCCTCACCATGCACACATCCACCAGCATTTTTGACACCCTAGGGGTTTAAAATCCCCCAGGTATCCCCCTTTCCACTTAGTCACGTTCATTCCTTATTATTTTGACATTTACTACACCACTCAGTTCTGATCTAGGTTGTTTCTTTGTGTTTTTACGTTATTTTGCAGGTCAGCAATTCCTAGCATGAGGCCCATCCCCTCTGATCGGCTGGAGAGGGTGGAGGCAGGACCCCTTTGCGACTTCTGGCTCGGTGATCTCGAGCAGTTCTCTTCTGTCCGTGCAAGGAGACGTGAGGTGCATCTTCGGCCGTCCTTCTTCGTCCAGCGATCGTTATAGAGCCGTTCAACTTCCAGGAGCGCTTCTTCCCGCTTCTTCTGCAGCGCCCTCAGGCGGTCTATCGTAAGACCGTTCAGTCATATAGGCGATTTTCCCTGAACCGCGCATCTTCCCAGCGCTGCAACACAGGCAAGTGTCTCTCCCTCTTTCCAAGGCACGTCGTGTCCATCACGTCCGGCGCTTTTGTGGCGATCACGGTTCATTACACTTCCCCTTTTCCTCTATCTTCATTTGTTCCGCATGTGGAGATGGTAGAGTAGACATTGGGAAGACATTTGGAAAAGGAATAGATTCTGGAGGAGAAAATATATCTACAATGGGTTCATTATATGTTATATTGTCTCATTAATTTCTCATGGCAAATAACATTACACCTGTAAATCTGTTCTCATCATGCAAAAATGTATTCATTTAACCAATGCATAAACCATCCTTTTTTTCTTATCTGACGTTCATTCTTCTTCTTTACTTCATGCATTCTTCTTATAACATGTATTGTTATGGTGGCCCTTAATTATAAGGTATAGTCTCATTTACCCCTGGCTGGCATACATATACAGGTGTAACTCTGATTTACTGTGTCAAAATATCCACATTTGACAGATGAACTAACTACGTAAGTGCATTTACTCTGCTTATATGATGTACATGATATCAATGAACATCATTAAAAAGGCCATAACAGATCATGACATTTTATTGATATACATCGCATACTGCAATCTATGGAAATTAAAAAATTAGTTTGGCTTAAGAAAAGTAGTAGACTTACGTAACACTCCATGAACATAAGAAAGTGTAAATAATGAGAGTACATTTTATCTTGTAAAAAAATTAGTAGCCGATTGTTTTACTATAAGTAGCAGATGGATGACTTATCAATGGTGAGCAGACTCACCAAATTATGTTGTGTTTCGGAATAGGTGCCCGGCCTATGGATGTCCAAAATGGATACAATATTCCTTGACCTTCTTGTACAAGAGTTGGTTCAGTGTGATTTTAGTCTGTCTTATGCACGGGACATTTTGCGAAAGTCGTTCAAGGAATAGTGTGACACAAACTTTTCTGTCTCTCACTTGAAGCATAGACTAGGCTTCTATAAAGCATTCCATGTCATAACTCAAGAATTAATTGCAAGTGGGGCTTTCACATGGGACAGTGACTCTAAGTAACTACTTGGTAGTGATCTATCATGGGAGGCCTATAACGAGGTGTGTAAGAGAATGACCATAAAACGACGTCTGTAATGCTTTCACATGGTGTGCCCTAACCCCTTGTCGTAAATTTTTTGCAATTTAATCCGCTCGTTATGTGGTTTAAGGGGAGGACATTGCCCACGTATGAACTTATTCATTCTACATTATGTATGTGGGACAATCTTAGAGTGTAAATTTTTAAGCATGTCTCATTATTGGCCAATGACCCTGATAATTTGCTTGAATATGTGGTTTCATTTGAATACCTCATTTATTGTACTCCTAAATGAAACTATTTGGTCGTTATTGTCATTGTCTTCTTATATTAGCTTTTCTACTTCTTTTAGATAAATATATTACCGATAGGAAGGGCAAGAGTCATGTATGCAACTGGAGTGGACGTTCAGACACAGTTTTGTGCAATCTTTTGGTGGATGAATATCACAAGAACATGTGTCAACAAGGCCATTTCAAATCACATGTGTGGAATGAAATCGTCCGCCCATTCAATGAGGCGACAAATCAATTTTTAGACAAGTGTAATTTAATGAACAGGTGGAAGAACTTGAAAAAAGGGTATCACTTGCTTGAACAATTGTTTGGTCGTACTGGTTGGGGTTGGGACGATGACAAGAAACTTCATGTACCTCTTGATGAGGGTGCTTGGGCGGAGGCAATAGCGGTATGTTCAATTTCATTTGACAGCACTAAAATTTATACAAGTTAGGTCTTATTCACCTAATAAATGTTATCATCTCCTCGAAATTCAGACTAACACTGAGTACAAGACCTTATTAGAGAAGCCTTTCGAGTGCAAAGAGCAAATGGACATATTGTGTGGGAAGATAATGGGGCGAGGAAGTCTTGTATTCAACACTAATGCTCCTATCGTTGATTTGGATGATCGAAGGTCGGTAGGTGACGATGAGACATCTCTGCCGCAACAAAGGACCGGGGATGCTAATTGGGGCAACCAAACTTCAATGCATATGGGCCCCCTTGGTGGTAGTGGACATGCACCTCCCCTAGATGTTGAGCAAGAATTCAACCCTTTCTTTATGCCCCCGTCACAATGTCCCACATAGCATGAGGGAATATCTCGATCAGACTACGGACGGCAGCATACATTTCAGTCCCGTTTACCTTCTCAACAGTTCTCGTGTGGGACTGGAGAGTATACGCCTTCACCACCCGCTAAGCGTCCCACCGATGATGAGACAACCTCCCCAAATAAGGCAAGGTGTTCTGGGACCCCTGCTTATAGGAGAACGAGGCAATAGCGCAACAAAATATGGATGGAACAGTAGACGCATTGGAAAGACTATGTTCACTGACTGACAAAAGACTTCAATTCCACAAGAGCCATAGTGTTCCTTCATCCTCTTCTGTAGGCATGGTTGACGATGCATGCTCAATCAAGATGTGTTTACAGAAGCTGAAGAGTCTTCCTGGCTTCACCCATGACATGTTGTACGGGGCAGCCAAGTTGTTCAAAGACGCAGATTTTAGAGCAATCTTCATGGCCCTCGATGACGAAGACAAGTTGGGGTGGATCTTCTATCAAGATCCGTGAGGTGGTGCTAGTTATTGCTGGTGTTATGAATTGGAGTACATGGTTATTGCTATGGATGGTGTTGTACTACTTACAACTCTGATGTTGTATCATTTATGGTGTTGTACTACTTAAAACTCTGATGTTGTATCGTTTATGGTGTTGTGCCAAACTCTGATTTAACTGTTTGTATGATGTCGTATTTCTATGAAGTTGTTGTAATGATTGTTAACTCATTTCACAAAGGTGTCTATTGCTTGCTTCTGTCCTATTGCAAGGAAGCAAGAAGTTTGGTAATGGGGAACTTTAAGTGTTACGTCGTGTGGGTTGGGCACTCTCCAGGATTGTACTACACTTGGGGAGAGTGTTATGTGCAAGTCAACGGATACCCAGGGGCTAAGTATAAGGGATTCAGGTCCATTGAAGAGGTCGGTGAGGTATTGAGAGGTCAAATGCATGTAAATGTCGTTTATCATGGAGGGCAATTGACGCATGCGAGGCCATTGATCAGGGGTGGACATGAAGATGTTAATGTGCCGACCCTAATGCAGCAGACGCCTACCCTCGTTTCATTCCAAAACTTGGCCATCATATTGCTTTTGTTGATTATCCTAATCTGTGTTCTTTTTGTATTGCTGGGAATGCTTGTTATCTTATTACAAGGCCGCTAAGTTGGTCAGTTATGTAGACGTGGGTTGTTACTTTGTGACTGTATATGTATCTTGACTTATGGATTTCAATCCAATAATGACTTTGTAGTATTATCAATCATCAATCAATGTATGTCATGCAAACTTATGTGACTAAGCTGTAGCACTTCCTAACATTGACCTGTGTGTAATTGTAGTACCCCATATAAACGAATCAACGTTGATTAGGGACATTCTATTGGAGGAGAATGAGATGTTCCACATAGTTGGTTCGGTAACATACAATGATTTAATGGGAGAAGATTTCGAAGATGAGGTTCCAGAAATGGTAAGGAGGCCCATGCATACCTCGCAGTATGGTGGGCATGCTTGGATCCACAATATTCTTATTGGTCATGAAAGATGATGCTATAATATGTTCAGACTTAACCCTACGATGTTTACACGCTTACGGGATGTTCTACTAGAAAGGGGTTTGATCAAAGATAATCGGTCTGTTACTGCCAATGAACAGTTAGGTATGTTCTTATATGCTATGGGACATGGTGTGGCAATAGGAGCCTTGTATGAGCACTTCCAACATTCATCGCAAACTATAAGCTTTTATGTTAATACTGTGACGAGGGCGCTTGTGGAACTTAGACACACCTACATTCAACTCCCTACAGTAGGTGATGACGTCCACCCGTTCAAACGACACCAGAACAAATTCAATTCTACCCGTTCTTCAAGGTACTATATTGGACACGAGATCATTTATTATTGGAAATTACTCATGTGCATCGCAATTCTTATTCACGATACAATATTTTCCAATACTGAAGCACTTGATAGTGGATGTGTAGGATGCTATCGGGGCAACTGATGGTACCCACATACCCGTGAATGTAGTGCGATCGAAGCACCCACGCTATCGGAATTGCAAATAACAAGTCACATAAAATGTCATGGCAGTTGTCTCATTTGATTTACAATTCTAATACCCTTCTGTGGGGTGGGAAGGTTCGACTGGTGACCAAAAGATCTTGAGCAGGCAATAGAGCATGGTGGATTTGGGGTGCCTCCAGGTAACTTCACTTCTTCGACTTATAGTAACATTTTTCAATAATCTCTATTCATTCTACTTCGCCGCTTATTGCTTCCCTGCAGGCAAATACTATCTAGTTGATCTGGGTTACGCAAATACTGGGAGTTTCATTGCACCGTATAGGAATGAGCGATATCATATAGCCCAGTTCCAAGGCCGTGGCAATACAGCATATCGTAGCTTATGAGACAAGTTTAATCACCGCCATGCCCAATTAAGGAATGTAGTAGAATGAGCATTTGGGGTTTTGAAGATGCGGTTTGCAACTATAAAGAAAGGGAACATGTATCCTTTTCGAACTCAAATACTCATGGTAGTTGCCTGCTGTGTGGTACACAACTTCATTTGTCAAGAACATGGTGAAGATTACTACTTTTTGCATGCTCCGACTGTCGAAAATGATGCAGGGGATGTAGATGTTGATCCTACTGCACCCGTGGCATCTCGTGACATCCACGAGGGAGGGGTGTTAAGGGACACTATTGCTACCCAATTATGGCTCCAGAATTAAGATTTTGTTGACAAATTTCAGACAGTAACAGACTATATTCAGAACATGTTGATGTTTATGTTTGTATTGAACCTGGCCATTTCATTTATCGCTATTGTTGCTCTCAAATTTTAAATGCTTGCTTCATTAATGTATCATAATGTATTAATGCGGTCAGTTTGCAATGTATAGGATTTAGTGTTTTAAAGTAACTACGCATGCCCGATATATATTTGCAGGTTTGTTGTGCATCAACTCTAGTGTGTTTCAACGTGTTTGTTACCCCCATTCACCTATGTAAACAGTAGGGGTAATTGTGGGTGGTGGAGGGCATAGTCGAGCAACCCCACCTCACTTATGCATGCTGTCTTCATATGGGTTTTATGGATGATGGCGGCATCACGTCATGATCCACCTGGAGTACATATGGGCAATGATGATTTGGGAGACAATGACATAATTGTTCAATGGTTGGCTGTCCGGTTGTGACAACCCCACTTGAATGGATGATAATATTTTATTCCTCCTTGAGCCCAATCTATTTCCTCACCTTCGTCTTCCACTACGCTGCATCATGAATTATTGTAAAATTCAGGTACGTGATATTCTCTGATTAATTCCTCATCTTTTGATATAAGAGTGAGTGTTTTAACTTTTCATATTTGTCCCTCATTTTCCGTTGCAAGGTATAACAATTTCATATCAACTCAAGAATCCTAATTTTTATGATTTATTCCTCATCTTTCATATGAACCCAGGTATGGGGATCTACTCTAGTGTGTTTTAATATTTGTTCATTTCTTTAGATTATTTGTAACAATTCAGTTTTCTTGCGCTATGTAATGATATCACTAACATGTATGTCCCTACTCCTTCATGATAGTCTACATTCTCAAAATACAGGCATACAGTTGAATATTTTTTTGGCATGAGTTAATTACAAGGCTAAAATTGTGACTTGCGGCTATGATTTAACAATGCATGATTTACATGCATCCGGACCCAACATCCATGTGGCCACCTGGCATTGTCAATGTAGAGATAAACAAGGGGTTTTGATGCCAACGGCAGCTTATGCAGCCTAACATTTAATATGTCAATTTTCTATTGATGTGAAATATTCCATTTTTCACTGACTTGTAGTCCCCTACTGCAGGCCTTCAGCTACTTGATGCATTTCTATGCAGCAAGAGTCTTTTTGGAGAGCATCTCAAATATGGTTTGCCACCATCTTTCTTGGTATTAAAGATTCTATCCCATCCCTTTATTTTGGGTTGTGATACCATTCAAAAGGATTACAACAAAAGTGAAAGAGAGGAGAGTGATTTTTAGTTGCCCATAATACTGATTGCAATCAATTTCAGGCGACAGTGATTTTTAGATGCACATAATAATGATGACAATTCTAACATGTGAGACAATGTTTTCTAAAAAATTTGACTGTCTCTTGATTTTCTGTAACAACGTTGTAGTTGATATCTAGGGTAGAAAAATTGGCATGTTTGGCTATATACCAGGTTATCTGAAGTTGAACCCATAAGAAAACTCTCCGCCCAACATTGAACTGAACTTGATATTATTTGATTTTGGGATTCAGATTTTCTGTAAAAATAACATTGTGTTGGATGAGGTGCGGATATTTTTTGGTGATGAAGACTTTGAGCATGTTTGTGAAGTTTAAATAATTCTACAGCAGTGATAATCATGTATTTGTCATTGGCTGTCTTTGACATATGTTTACAACATTCATTTGCAGAGGTGACCAACTGTTCTTACTTTGCCTTGATAATCATAAGTGCAGTAGAAGGGTCAAATAGCTTCTTGTTCCATTAATATGGTGCTACCGCCGTGATGGGACGAACGAAGGGTAGAATAAGAATCGATGCGAGAGAGGTAATCTGTCCGATCGTTTTAGGTGGGTCAATATATCCCGCTCAACCGAGGGTTATCCATCTTGTTAAGTGGGCTACTGTTATTCTTGTATCATAGCAAAAAAAATGATAGAATCAACTCCAGTGTGTTTCAGCATGTTTGTTGCCCCCATTCACATGTGTGAACAGCAGGTGCAATCCCAGGTGGTGGAGGGCACAGCCAAGCAACCTCACCTCACTTATGCATGCTGTCTTCATATGGATTTTATGGACGATGGCGGCATTACGTCATGATCCACCTGGAGTATGGCAATGATGATTTGGGAGACAATGACATAATTGTTCAATGGTTGGTTGTCCGGTTGTGACAACCCCACTTGAATGGATGATAATATTTTATTCCTCCCTGAGCCCAATCTATTTCCTCACCTTCCAGACACACTACAAATTTCTAATTTTTTTCCTCATTTTTGATACAAGAATAAGTGTAGCTAGGTCTAATTTTCTACATTTATTTCTCATCATGTTGATTGCTTTACTTTAGCTGCATATGCTGCATTTAATACCACCTGTAGCATATTACAACCTTCCATGTTTAAAATGTAAAGTGTTAGTCATGCGGAATGAGATCCTTAGCTGTTACATAACATGCACTCGCATGCACCTTTAAACAAAAGAGCATTATAATTTCCCTCATTTTATACTGCATCAAGTGACCTCCTGTGTTGATTATGGTTTTTGGAGCTTATCATTTATGTACTCTTGTAACTCTTGGTAGACCTACAATTGTAGATTTGGCATAGCAAAAACTATACGCATGTAGCATCGCTTAGTATATTTATATAAAGTGTGGGCATTACCTGTCTTTGAAATATATTTATAACATTCATTCTCACATAGCTCAAGAATTATTACTTTGGCTTCATAACCATGACATTGTTATAAAGGTCAAATAGCTTCATGTTCCATTAGGAAGTTGGTACAGAGGGTCACTTTTGTATACAGAACTTATAATTTAATATATATATATATATATATATATATATATATATATATATGTGTGTGTGTGTGTGTGTGTGTGTGTGTGTGTGTGTGTGTGTGAGGGTCACTTTTGTATACAGAACTTATAATTTAATATATATATATATGTGTGTGTGTGTGTGTGTGTGTGTGTGTGTGTGTGTGTGTGTGTGTGTGTGTGTGTGTGTGTGTGTGTGTGTGTGTGTGTGTGTGTGTGTGTCACGCCCCGAGCGCGGAAGATACCCGGAGATGCGCGACGTGTCTATATCAATCATGTCAATCAGAGTGGTCATGTATTCGACACAAAGACAGAGATGCGCAAAATAGCAAGATAACCCAATCCTTTATTTCATAATGGATAGACTATTACAAATCCAATACTCTGTTAAATAAAAAGGAAAAGAATACATAGTTGACTCAAGAAACTATGGAAAAGACTAGACGACACTTGTAGAAGCTCTATCACTTTCACTCTTGACCATTCCCATCCGATTGACTTCCATCGTCGTCGGACTTACCTGAAAAGTAAAAAGGGATAAACGGAATGAGCGAACGCTCAGTAGGAAATTATGTCTCAAGTACTAGCAAGTGGTTTAAGTAATTACATTTTCATGGATGCAATAAAGCTATGCATGCTCGCATGAAACGACAAGATAGAGAGAATGTAATATCAAGAAATAAGATGAACTTAGTCATGAACTTCCAACAAGATAACAAGTTTATTCGAGATATTCAAGCAAGTACATTTAACAAGTCATGTCAAGAACTTTGGCTATCATGTATCAAGCAAGTAAATTACCCTCTTTCGGGCCACACATTTCATGTAAAGTCAAGTACGATTCAAGTACAAGATGTGTGTGGAATGTCCAATCAAGCAAGTCAAGTACTCGGTATAATGCCAGATACCTTATCATTTTAACTCCCATGGGCACAAGTACTTTCGGGTGCTCCTCCCAGGACCAGATCGGGCCCTATATGCGCAGGCATTTATCATGTGTTTTGACATCCACTCTTGTTTATATAGCCAATATAGAATTTCAATAATCAAGCTTGTAGATACGTATGACAACTTTTGATAGAATAGAGTCCAAAATATGACAGAGGACATAGAATGGCGATAATAACGGTATAATCACGAGTTCGATAAAACTAGGTAGAATATGGTTCCCTTAACTTAGGTACCATGACAAATCAATATGGATATTCTTTATATAGAATTGAGGTCCACATGAACATTAGATCAAGCAAGATACCCTCATTCTTATCATAGAATTGGGGTTTACAAGAATGACACGATATGGCATGATATCATCATCCCATTAAGAATTTCTTATGATATACTCTTTGTATAATCATAAGGGCCGGTATACCATGTTTCTTTAGATTGACATGGCAAGGATCGTGTAATGGGTTTTTTAGGGTACAACCAGCTCAGTCGGCCTTGAGGGAATCCAAGGCTACGAGGAGTCTTACGGAGGTCTCTATGACTAACTCGCTAGTCCAAAGGAACGGAATGTCCAATGGAGAGCTTGTATGTCAATGAGAGTTGAGTGTGGTCGGTAAATCAACATGAAAACATGGGACTATACTCACGGAGTGGAGAATAGTGCCGATATATATATATATATATGTATAATATATAAACCATCGGTTAGCAAATCAGAGGAAAAATCAGTTTACAGTAAAATAACGACTTAGGTCAAGTCGTGTATTGAATAATTAACGCCTAACAGAAGGGCGTTTACATGTATTGCCAATTTGCAGAATTTCCATTATTTCATTAATTTATCAAAAACACGCCTTTCCTGGGGGCGTTTCTTCAAAGTTGACGACTGCAGAGGCAGGCGTCTCATCATTTACATATTCGACAGGATATAATTATTCTCAGAAATTTATCAAAAACGCGCCCTTGGAAGGGGCGTTACTTTCTAATTCCATTTTACAGAATATGTGAATTTCAGGATTTTAGCAGATACACGCCCTAGGAAGGGGCGTTACTTTTCAGATTCACGCCTTGTACTGGGGCGTTAGAATATGGAAAACGACTTTATCCAAGTCGTGAATTTCAAGGGATTTACGATATTTTAATAAATAATATTTCGAGAGACAGGAGACATGTCATGGCAGTAAAATTTAACAGGAATTCACAGAGTCATGCAAGATATTAAAAATCAATATTTCATATGTATTGTAATTTTTAAACAGGATCAATTATTAATCACATGCGATTCTTATGAAATTAACGCCTGCGTAGAGGGCGTCAAATATTAAATTGACGACCACTAGCATGGTCGTTTCTTTTAAATTAGCGCCCTAATCAAGGGCGTTTCTTTCAAAATATTTCAGAAAACGCATGAAAACTATAATAATCATATGCATGACATGCTTATATATATATATATCTTGCATTAATTTCATTTGGGCTACAGTAACTTGAGAAAACCTACCTTTTGATTCGAAGACAATCGTGAGGGGTTTTGACTAGAAGAAGATGATGCTTTGCTACGCTCCTGAAGACAACGGCTACTGGATGATGGAAGAAGATGTTGGCTTCGATTGTAGAAGAAGAACTCTGAAGGTTATAGATGAGTCCCGATTGCAAAACCTATAGCGGCACGTCAAAGGTATCAACATCTTTGTACTTAGTCGTTGGAGGCGAAGGAAGAATACTTACTGTTGTTCTTCACGACGTCCAAGCCTCTTAAACTGTAGAAGAGAAGAAGAATAATCAATATTCTTCATGCATCATGGAAGAAGATTATCAGAAAAACTCACTGTTCGTCAACTTACCGTAGCAGGCGAATGATCAAATAGGTTTAGGGTTGGATCGAACAGGCTTATTTATAGGATATTGAAGTCCTAACAAGAGTAGGGTTTGATTGAGGGTAGTATATCCCTAATAGAGTCCTTACTCTAATAGATACTTACTAGATTAGGTTAATCTTTCCCTGGATAAGCTCTGGGTTCGAACGAGTCACGAACTGAATTAACGCCTTAGGTCAGGGCGTGTATTCTTGAATTGACGCCTTGCATAAGGGCGTTTCCTAAAAAGCGCCTTGAAAAAGGGCGTTTCTTGTTTTAAAACACGCCTAAGATAGAGGCGTTTCTTTTACTTACCCATTTGGTCGCGTGAGAACTGACGACCGTAGGTGTGGGCGTCCTTTCTTTATTCACGCCATTGGTAGAGGCGTTTCTTTATAAATTAACGCCTTAATAAGAGGCGTTATTTTTAATTTGTTTTATTTCGTCCAATTAACCCTATTCCTTTTATATATATTACTTCTGTAATATATATATGTTTTAATTTATTTCAATTATTCATTTATTAGGGTTGCTACACCCTCCCCCACTTAAAAAGAATTTGGTCCCCAAATTCAATATATATATAATTATACATGCGGAGAGTGTAGGACATATACCTCTTAGAATAACTCGGGAAATCGTTTCTTCATAGATTCCTCGGTCTCCCATGTCGCTTCGCGTTCAGGATTCTTATTCCATTGCACCTTGATCATGGGAATAACCTTATTCCTTAGAGCTCGTATTTCTCGATCTAATATCTTCAAGGGCCTTGTTCATATGTGAGATCTTTCTGGATCACCAGATCTCCATGCTCAATAATATGTGACGGATCGTGCACATACTTCTTCAACATAGATATGTGAAATACATTGTGTACCTCGGACAACTGAGGAGGCAACGCGATGCGATAAGCAACCTCGCCAACTCTTTCGAGTACCTCAAATGGTCCGATAAATCTTGGCGTAAGCTTGCCCTTAACACCAAATCTTCGTATGCCACGTCCAGGGGATATTTTAAGAAATACATGATCTCCAACCTGGAATTCAAGATCTCTTCTCCTGGTATCAGCATAAGCCTTTTGCCTTGTCTGAGCAACTTGTAATCTTTCTCTGATTACTAGTATCTTCTCGGTTGTATCCCTTACCATGTCTGGACCTAATAGTTGTTTTTCTCCAACTTCGTTCCAACATATGGGAGATCGGCAACTCCTTCCGTATAAGGCTTCGAAAGGTGCCATTTGGATACTAGCTTGGTAGCTATTATTATATGCAAATTCAACTAAAGGTAAGTGGTCATGCCAGCTTCCTCCAAAGTCAATAATGCATGCTCTCAGCATATCTTCAACAACTTGATTAGTTCGCTCGGTCTGACCATCCGTTTGTGGGTGAAAAGCAGTACTAAAGTTGAGCCTTGTCCCCAACGAATGTTGTAATCCCTTCCAAAAATGAGAAGTAAAACGGGGATCCCTATCAGACACGATTGAGACAGGAATTCCATGTATCCTGACTATTTCTTTAATGTATAGTGCAGCTAGTACATCAATCGACCATCGGCTTTTGATTGGCAAGAAATGTGCCGATTTAGTCAATCGATCAATGATAACCCAGATTCCATCATGTCCTCCTTTAGATTTAGACAAACCCATGATGAAGTCCATACCAATATCCTCCCATTTCCACTTAGGAATATCTAGAGGATGTAGTTTTCCCGCAGGCTTTTGGTGTTCCGCCTTGACCTGTTGGCATGTGAGACAGCGTGATACATAGTCCGCTATTTCTCTTTTCATATTGGGCCACCAAAAGTTCCTCTTTACATCTTGGTACATTTTAGTTGATCCAGGATGAATAGTGTATCTTGATCTGTGAGCTTCATCTAAGATCTTCTTCTTTAATTCCGGACAATCGGGTATACAAGTTCTATCTTTGAACGATAACCTTCCATCAGAAGTTAGTTGAAAATCAGATTGTCCTTCTAATCTGCCTTTGATTTCTATTAACATAGGATCATCATCCTGAAGTGTTTGTATTTCAGATAACAAATCTGACTGTATGCTTACATGAGATAGTGTGACAAATTTGGATTCCATGTCCAAGCTTATATTGAGCTCAGAGAATTGTTCAAGTAACCTCCATTCTTGTATCATACAATTTGCTATTATTGCTCTCGGCTTTCGACTAAGGGCATCAGCAACATAATTACCCTTTCCGGGATGGTATTGTATATTGAAGTCGAAATCCTTGAGATATTCTAGCCAACGTCTTTGTCTCATGTTCAGCTCCTTTTGTGAAAATAGATATTTGAGACTTTTGTGATCGGAGTATACAGTAAACTGTACCCCATAGAGATAGTGTCTCCATATCTTTAGGGCAAATACTACCGCGGCCAATTCCAAGTCATGGACGGGGTAATTCTCCTCATGCTTCTTCAGTTGACGAGAAGAATATGCTATGACCTTCCCATGTTGCATTAGAACGCATCCGAGGCCAATGCCAGAAGCATCAGTGTAGACCTCGAATTCCTCTCCTTCAATTGGTAGGGCTAAGACCGGAGCTGTGGTGAGATGATCCTTGAGAGTTTGGAAACTGCTTTCACATTCCTCACTCCATTCATATCGGATCTCCTTACGAGTTAATCTTGTAAGTGGTACGGCGATCTTAGAGAAATCTTTGATAAATCGCCGATAATAGCCTGCAAGACCAAGAAACTTCTGATCTCGCTTGCATTAGTGGGTCTCTCCCAGTTTCTCACAGCTTCAACTTTTGACGGATCCACAGATAAACCGTCCTTGGATATGACATGTCCGAGAAAAGCCACTTCTTCAAGCCAGAACTCGCATTTGCTGAGTTTAGCATATAATTGATTTGTCCTCAAGACTTGCAATGCAATCCTCAAATGCTCTTCATGTTCTTCCTTAGTCTTAGAATATATCAATATATCATCGATGAAGACTACTATGAATTGATCCAAGTAAGGCCTGAATATGCTATTCATTAACTGCATAAAGGCAGCAGGGGCATTTGTTAGTCCAAAAGGCATAACAACAAATTCGTAATGGCCATACCTGCTTCTGAATGCGGTCTTGTGAATGTCATCATCCTTGATCCTTAATTGATGATATCCCGACCGGAGATCAATCTTGGAGAAATATTTGGATCCTGAAATCTGATCAAACAATTCATCGATTCTCGGCAGTGGATACTTGTTCTTGATAGTAAGATGATTCAACTGTCGATAGTCAATACACAATCTCATGGATCCATCCTTCTTCTTTACAAATAAGACTGGTGCTCCCCACGGGGAAGTACTTGGTCTAATAAACCCTTTTCGGATTAGTTCCATCAACTGCTCCTTCAACTCCTTGAGTTCAGCAGGGGACATTCTATATGGTGCCTTTGAAACCGGACCAGCACCAGGGACTAAGTCGATGGTAAAGGCCACATCTCTTTGCGGGGGTAATCCCGGCAAATCTTCTGAAATACGTCTGGGAATTCTCGTACTACTTGAACGTCTTCTATCTTGGTTTCCTTAGCTTCTTTAATAGTGACAAAAGCAAGGAAGGATACACATCCTTTCTTGACGAGCTTGCTTGCTCGAAGAGCCGAAATAAGAGGGGATTTGCTTCGACTCTTAGGACTAGTATAAGTCAGTTCCGGAAATTCCTTGAAAACAATCTTGCTATCACGGCAATCAACCGTTGCCTGGTATTTGGATAACCAATCTGCTCCTAGTATAACATCATATTCTTTTAGATCTAAGCAGATAAGATCAATAGGAAAATTCTTTCCTCGAACCAATACCTCACAATTTTGGTAATGATGTGTGATATCCGTCTCGTTTCCGAGAGGAGTAGACAATATTATCTTCATCCATTCTGGTTCTAGAGGTAATGGGTCAGCAAACTTCTTGGAAATAATGGAATGCGATGCACCCGTATCAAATAAGACATGTGCATATTTGGAACAAATTTTTAATGTACCTTCCACCAATCCGCCTTCTTCTTCTGGTTCGGTCTCTTGGATTGCATGAAGACGCGCGTTCCTTGTCACTGGGCGTTTACCCTCACCGTCTTGGTCACTCATTAATGGACAATCGGGAATCCGATGTTCACGACTCCCACAACGGAGACATGCTCCCAGTTTCCTCCAGCATTCTTCTGTTTTGTGACCAGCCTTGTCACAATGCTTGCATACTACGTTTGAAGGGGTAGTGGTGATAGAGAAAGGCTTGGATTTCTTGAACTTCTGATCTTGAGAGGAAGAACCTCCATTATTGGGCCTCTTCTTAAAGTTGGGTTTAAAAGAACCCGAACTTGTGACTTGCTCCTTTTTGTCTTTCCCACGGATCCTATCAGATAGTTCCGTGGCATCTTCAAGCAACTGAGCTCGGCGCACTATTTCAGTATAAACTTGAATATCCATAGGCGCCAGTTGAGTAATGTAGTGGGGCCTAAGCCCATTAAGAAATCTACGGGCTTTCATCTTTTCCGTGCCAATTAAATGCTTAGCATATCTAGACAGTCTAGAGAACTGTGCTTCATAATCAGCCACCGATAAAGATCTTTGCTTTAATGAGGCAAATTCGGCGGCCTTCTTTTCCTGGACCCTATCAGAGAAATATTTGGCGTTGAAATATTCAACGAATTCTCCCCATGTAACTTGAGTTGGGTCAATTGTAGCTTCAATCGACTCCCACCAACATCTAGCATCCTTTTCTAACTGGAAAGTAGCTAATAAGACTTTGTCCTGATCCGTGCATTGCATAACACGGAATATACGTTCAATCTCCCGAACCCAATGCTCGGCATCGTCTGGATCGGTCGATCCCATGAACTTCGGGGGATTCATATTCTTGAAGGCTTGGTGTAAGCTTCCAGCTCGTGGAGCACCACCTTGTGCTACCTGTTGTAGCACTTGGGTCATCCCTTGAAGGGTACGCTGCATGTTGCGCCATTGAGCTCGTTCGGCAGCCATTATCCTACAATTATAATAGCTATGTTAGTATTATATCACTATGATCTTATAAAGGACTCATTGATCATTTAACCCTTGGTTCTACCCACTCTCACTTGGTTAAAGGTTTTGAAACCTATCCTTGGACTTGGGTTTCCTAGGAATTGAATACCTTAGGCTCTGATACCACAAAGACTGTCACGCCCCGAGCGCGGAAGATACCCGGAGATGCGCGACGTGTCTATATCAATCATGTCAATCAGAGTGGTCATGTATTCGACACAAAGACAGAGATGCGCAAAATAGCAAGATAACCCAATCCTTTATTTCATAATGGATAGACTATTACAAATCCAATACTCTGTTAAATAAAAAGGAAAAGAATACATAGTTGACTCAAGAAACTATGGAAAAGACTAGACGACACTTGTAGAAGCTCTATCACTTTCACTCTTGACCATTCCCATCCGATTGACTTCCATCGTCGTCGGACTTACCTGAAAAGTAAAAAGGGACAAACGGAATGAGCGAACGCTCAGTAGGAAATTATATCTCAAGTACTAGCAAGTGGTTTAAGTAATTACATTTTCATGGATGCAATAAAGCTATGCATGCTCGCATGAAACGACAAGATAGAGAGAATGTAATATCAAGAAATAAGATGAACTTAGTCATGAACTTCCAACAAGATAACAAGTTTATTCGAGATATTCAAGCAAGTACATTTAACAAGTCATGTCAAGAACTTTGGCTATCATGTATCAAGCAAGTAAATTACCCTTTTTCGGGCCACGCATTTCATTTCATGTCAAGTACGAGTCAAGTACAAGATGTGTGTGGAATGTCCAATCAAGCAAGTCAAGTACTCGGTATAATGCCAGATACCTTATCATTTTAACTCCCATGGGCACAAGTACTTTCGGGTGCTCCTCCCAGGACCAGATCGGGCCCTATATGCGCAGGCATTTATCATGTGTTTTGACATCCACTCTTGTTTATATAGCCAATATAGAATTTCAATAATCAAGCTTGTAGATACGTATGACAACTTTGATAGAATAGAGTCCAAAATATGACAAAGGACATAGAATGGCGATAATAACGGTATAATCACGAGTTCGATAAAACTAGGTAGAATATGGTTCCCTTAACTTAGGTACCATGACAAATCAATATGGACATTCTTTATATAGAATTGAGGTCCACATGAACATTAGATCAAGCAAGATACCCTCATTCTTATCATAGAATTGGGGTTTACAAGAATGACACGATATGGCATGATATCATCATCCCATTAAGAATTTCTTATGATATACTCTTTGTATAATCATAAGGGCCGGTATACCATGTTTCTTTAGATTGACATGGCAAGGATCGTGTAATGGGTTTTTAGGGTACAACCAGCTCAGTCGGCCTTGAGGGAATCCAAGGCTACGAGGAGTCTTACGGAGGTCTCTATGACTAACTCGCTAGTCCAAAGGAACGGAATGTCCAATGGAGAGCTTGTATGTCAATGAGAGTTGAGTGTGGTCGGTAAATCAACATGAAAACATGGGACTATACTCACGGAGTGGAGAATAGTGCCGATATATATATATATATATGTATAATATATAAACCATCGGTTAGCAAATCAGAGGAAAAATCAGTTTACAGTAAAATAACGACTTAGGTAAAGTCGTGTATTGAATAATTAACGCCTAACAGAAGGGCGTTTACATGTATTGCCAATTTGCAGAATTTCCATTATTTCATTAATTTATCAAAAACACGCCTTTCCTGGGGGCGTTTCTTCAAAGTTGACGACTGCAGAGGCAGGCGTCTCATCATTTACATATTCGACAGGATATAATTATTCTCAGAAATTTATCAAAAACGCGCCCTTGGAAGGGGCGTTACTTTCTAATTCCATTTTACAGAATATGTGAATTTCAGGATTTTAGCAGATACACGCCCTAGGAAGGGGCGTTACTTTTCAGATTCACGCCTTGTACTGGGGCGTTAGAATATGGAAAACGACTTTATCCAAGTCGTGAATTTCAAGGGATTTACGATATTTTAATAAATAATATTTCGAGAGACAGGAGACATGTCATGGCAGTAAAATTTAACAGGAATTCACAGAGTCATGCAAGATATTAAAAATCAATATTTCATATGTATTGTAATTTTTAAACAGGATCAATTATTAATCACATGCGATTCTTATGAAATTAACGCCTGCGTAGAGGGCGTCAAATATTAAATTGACGACCACTAGCATGGTCGTTTCTTTTAAATTAGCGCCCTAATCAAGGGCGTTTCTTTCAAAATATTTCAGAAAACGCATGAAAACTATAATAATCATATGCATGACATGCTTATATATATATATATCTTGCATTAATTTCATTTGGGCTACAGTAACTTGAGAAAACCTACCTTTTGATTCGAAGACAATCGTGAGGGGTTTTGACTAGAAGAAGATGATGCTTTGCTACGCTCCTGAAGACAACGGCTACTGGATGATGGAAGAAGATGTTGGCTTCGATTGTAGAAGAAGAACTCTGAAGGTTATAGATGAGTCCCGATTGCAAAACCTATAGCGGCACGTCAAAGGTATCAACATCTTTGTACTTAGTCGTTGGAGGCGAAGGAAGAATACTTACTGTTGTTCTTCACGACGTCCAAGCCTCTTAAACTGTAGAAGAGAAGAAGAATAATCAATATTCTTCATGCATCATGGAAGAAGATTATCAGAAAAACTCACTGTTCGTCAACTTACCGTAGCAGGCGAATGATCAAATAGGTTTAGGGTTGGATCGAACAGGCTTATTTATAGGATATTGAAGTCCTAACAAGAGTAGGGTTTGATTGAGGGTAGTATATCCCTAATAGAGTCCTTACTCTAATAGATACTTACTAGATTAGGTTAATCTTTCCCTGGATAAGCTCTGGGTTCGAACGAGTCACGAACTGAATTAACGCCTTAGGTCAGGGCGTGTATTCTTGAATTGACGCCTTGCATAAGGGCGTTTCCTAAAAAGCGCCTTGAAAAAGGGCGTTTCTTGTTTTAAAACACGCCTAAGATAGAGGCGTTTCTTTTACTTACCCATTTGGTCGCGTGAGAACTGACGACCGTAGGTGTGGGCGTCCTTTCTTTATTCACGCCATTGGTAGAGGCGTTTCTTTATAAATTAACGCCTTAATAAGAGGCGTTATTTTTAATTTGTTTTATTTCGTCCAATTAACCCTATTCCTTTTATATATATTACTTCTGTAATATATATATGTTTTAATTTATTTCAATTATTCATTTATTAGGGTTGCTACAGTGTGTGTGTGTGTGTGTGTGTGTGTGTGTGTGTGTGTGTGTGTGTGCGTGTGTGTGTGTGTGTGTGTGTGTGAATGGTTAAACTTCAATTGGGCAATAGTCGGTCTGTTCATTTTTATTGTTTTTCTTTCTTCCCTGTTTTTGTTTATTTATGCACCTCCTCTACCTTAAATAGTGTTTAGAGGGCAGAAGCTCTCAATTATTCTTGGCTTGTTTTGATATTGATATATTCTTTGGCATTGTTCTATAAATATTAAAGGTGTCCTTTCATTACACTTCTCAATTATTTTAATTGTCAAAGCAAAAAATAAATTCAGATCAACTCAGGTATGTGAAATTTTAAGATGTAATCCTCATCTTTCATATGAACCCAATTATGTGGATCAACTATGGTATATTTCATCATTTGTTAATTTCATTCTATCTCACCTATATAGGCTTTAGCTGCCAAAAGAAGGAGCATGTATCCAGTTGATCGTTATATTTATCCATGCATATGAGTTGTATGCTATTCGAACACTAACAGTAGTGGCAGGGATGGTCATGGAAGTCATTTAAGTGGCCAAAATTGGCCAAGGATGGTCCAGGTAGCTGGTAGACTGCTGATGTATTTTTTGAATGAGAAGAATTGAGTCATGGGTTGGCCATCTAACCAGTAGACTGCCGATGTGTAGTATAAGCTCTGTGCTCGTGGTACTCTGAATCATGGGTTGGCCAAAGTTCCATGCAGTTTGTCATCCCTGAACTCATTCCCATCACTGTCAGAGTTCTCACGTAAATGAGAAGAAAGGGGAAGAGACAGCAAAAGGAGAACCCTTACCTAAATGAGTGGAGACTTGGCATTTTATTGGAACTTCATGTTTAATGGAACATTACAAAGAATTGACTTGTCCCTTTGCTATTACATTAAGATTCAATAGTTTATATGATTATAAATTGGTCTTTTATTTTATTTGCAGTACAGAGCACTATTGATGCAGGCGATGCGGAGCACTGATGATGCAGCCCAGCGATGTCCCGTGCTCACAGAAGAGTATTGGTTGTTGTTGTACAGAGGTTTTGTGCACTCCATGAAATCTGTGGAGTTTGATATTCCATGCCTTGGTGATTGGCACCATGTTATTATATGAGACAGTGATGATTCTTTCATCCATTGTAAAGGCTTTGTTCTTGTCTTCTTGAAAAATGTATGAATTTCAATATGTTACATTTAATTGCGACAGTCATATCTGGTTGTATGAATTACTAAATTCAATTGAAAATGTTTTCACCAGTTAAATATTCTTATCTTGTGTGTCAATTACATGTTGCATACATATGTCTATATAGCCCACTTACAACACACATACACACACACACACACAATGAAGTGCACTTAGCTATGTTAACATAGCTGCATTAACGTAGTTATGCAACTACGGTAATGCAGCTATGTTAATATAGCAGGAATTTTTGTTTACAGGTAACCCATTTTTAGAATGGGGAGGGAGATGTAATTTTTTTTAGAATGGGGAGGGAGAAGCGTAAATTTTTTCATAATATACATATTATTTTGATGTGTAAGAATATATAATAATATTATTATTGATGTTCTAAAATAAACATGGCCAATAAGCTGATCTATTTATAAATGGATATTCTAAAATATGTGTTGTGATATATTTTAACTTTATCATGTAATCATAATTTTTATTTTGAGATAATTTTCACATATAAATTATGGCGTACAACATGTCACGGAAAGGTTCACTAACTACCTCACAAAAACAGGGAGTAATTTGTAAGCTAGAGGAGAGGTTAATCATTTGACAGAAAAACAGTGCACATTATCGTTGTATGTCGACGGACAGGTATTACATCGACGGAAGTAGACATCTCTCACGCGTGTATAATTATGTAATTGATCGAAAGGTAGCGGGACAACTAATTATTTTTAAGGAACATTTGTACAATTATTAAGTATATTATGAATTTGTGACCAAATATTATCCGCACATATTTGAAATTACGTGTCAAATTTGAGATAAAAATTTTATCTACCTATTTTCATAATCACATATTTTTGATATTATTTCTCGTTAAATATTTACATCTACTACTTCCTTGACCTTTATTTACTTTATTATATATTGACTAAATAAATGTATTAATTAAGTTGGGCATTGATTGAGGGGGCATTTAAGATAATATTGGTGGTAGAAGATGCAAAATATAAAATGTAAGAAGTATTAGTAATATTGTTGGGATGGGAGGGGCACTTAAGTCAATGTATAGAGTTATCCCATGATTTATCCTTTTATAAAGCCAAAGTATTTGGAATAAAAGGGAGGCTAATTAACCTCTTTTGTCTTAGAGGGATAACCAATTATCTACCAAAGTAAATCAGAATAATTGAGAGGACAAACTAATCTAGGAGGGATAACCCTCTATTTAGCGATTCCTCTGTCAAAGAGGTGCAAAAGGTGAACTCACCTCTCAATCTATTTTATTTTAGAGCCACTTCAATATAAGATAAGTTAACTCGGATGGACCTGGGATAGACTATTCTTGAGTTTTCATATGTTTAGTTTGGCAGTTATCTTAACAAGGGTTGGATAATATATTTTTTATGGGACTGTCTGTTTGCGCAATAAGACACTAGTTATTAGATACCACCGCCCAAACCATCCTATTCTGTTTGTTAATTTACACGGATCCACTATTCTAACCTGCAATCGAGTTAAGTACCAGTATCTGATCGAGTTAAATTTGATCTAGCAACATGGCGGAATAAGTTAACCCTCCTTCTATCAAAGCAATATCATTTACTATTTGGTATAACCTAACCCCATTTTTGGTATCCCTTTAAGTTATTCCACGAACAAGCAGGACCTAGAGAGGGTGGAATGAATTAACCCGAGAATAATCGACTTAAAGCTAACAAACTATGGATAGGGTAACCCTACTACCAAACTAGAATAAGAGCGGGTGGACATCTCTACAAAAAAAATGTGGGAATAGGGACAGCCAATATATGTCCCTATTCTGTCCAAAAAAAATGTGCCAAGCAACTAATAGAGAGGTTAATCTATGGTAAGCAGGTTGGAACACAGGACCACCGTACTTCTGTACTCTGACAGTTTCACTTTACTAGTACTATATGTTCTAGTTGAGGGAGCAGAAATGGGTTTGAGTTCACCATTGTGAGACCTTTCAATTGGATTGGACCAAGGATAGGGGTGATCATTATTCGGGTTCAACCCGAAAACTAAATCGAACCGATAGATTTGGTTCGATTTGATTTGGGATTAAATTTAAAATTTTTCAGTTTAGATTAAAATTGAACTGTATTAAAAATTTTGGTTTGGTTTGGTTTTGAAGTTCAAGAAATCGAACAAAACCAAACCGAACCGAATAACCTGAATTTAAGAATATTTTTGTCAAATTAATATAAATGTATATGCAGTTATAAATTCTAATTCAAAAAGTTCAATTCCCGTCATCCTAATGCGATTTTCGACTTTATGAAATAGGTTTCAAATCACCTTCTATTTTAATATAACTGAAGTTCTTGGTTTATATGTGTAAGTATTATGGAGCTTGTTCTTACAAGTTATAATTGTTTATGTTATTTTTTTAATATTTACTTTATTTGGTAGAAATTCTTTTACCCTATCTTTCTCTACTGATGTCTGAATCCAATCTAATTTTTAAAAGGGGAGATGAATATGATTTAAATCGAATCAAATCGAACCAAACCGAATTAATTCGGTTTGGTTTGGATTGATTTCAAACTAATTTGGTTTGGTTTGGTTCAGGTTGAAACCTCGATTCGGTTCGATTTGATTTGAAAAAAATTCTATTCAAACTAAACCAAACCAAACCGTGCTCACCCCAAACCAAGGATGGATTTTATCCCGGGATCGAATTGACGGCGCCCCAAGTGAGGGTGTTCCAAGAGTCTGGCATGTTTCAGCAATGTAAGTTACACTAGATAATGGGCTTGTGGAATATTGCTCGACAAGATGTTATCAGTTCATCTACTTTTGTTATGCAGAACCTTCTTCCAGGTGAACCTTTAAAGCTTGTGGATGGTGGTCAATCCCAAAGAACTTTTGTTCACATGATCAAGGATGCTATCGAAGCTGTTTTGTTAATGATTGTATGTGAAAATCTTTCCTATCAGTTCCATTATTTTGGATGTTTTAATGTCTGTTGCAGAAACCAATTATCTAATTTTACTTATCAGGAAAATCCAGCACGAGCCAACGGTCATATTTTTAATGTCAAATTATTACAATACAATAAAAAATTCAAGAAATATCTACAATGTCCCCATCCTCCCTGTCCTCCTCGTCTACTTTGTGACTACCGGTTTGGAGGATCCTATATTATAAAAAAATAACATTAGACAAGTATGAATAAAAAACAATTAGAAATTAAATTAAATAAATTATTTCATTTTATAAATTTAAAACTAGATGATATACACATAAATTCTTTAATTAAGGTGATCAGACCAATATTTCAGATTTTAGACTTCCAATCTAAGTTATTTGATTTTAAACATAGTTATTTAGAAAAAGGAAAATTTGAGCGCCGAGTTCAAATTAACAGGATATCCGATTTAGATTTCATCGATTAATAGGTGTAATTTAATTTATAGTATCGACTAAGTATCTTTGTAATAGGTGTTATACTGTAACTATCTTATATTTATAAGAGAATAGCTTTAAATATAAGCCTTAGTCAGATAACTGGTCCTTTGTGCGACTAAGTCACTAACTAGGTGAACATAGTTGGTATCCATTCAACTATGTTATTGAGATAGGCGACCTTTTAAGATTATGTTGTGAGATAGTCGAAGGAATTCTAGTGTCTATGTCAATTAAGTGAGATTTATCAAGATAGGCGATTTTTGGCAATATATGCGACTAACTTTTTAGATAGGCATTTGTAAATTTGAGATAGTCAAAGTCTATGCTACTAAGTTATAAGATAAGTGATTGTTGAGATAGTTGATGGAAGTGTGCCTATGTGTCTTGCGCCTATGCTACTTAGATAGTCGGATGCTAGCGACTATGTTAACAGATAGGCGTTCTTAAGGTTTGAGATAGTTGATTATCTCATATAACCATTGTTGAGACAGCCGAAGGATTAGCGATTATGTGAACTCATGCGACTATGTCAACTTAAGTTCAGTGCTTATCATTGTTGCGACTATATTCTGCGCCTGAGTGACTTTTCATGCGCCTATGTGTCTTTTAATGCGCCTAAGCCTGTGGCTATGTAAACCCCGCCTATGTTGCTTTTAAGTGCCCTTGAGTCTGGCGACTAAGTCAACTTAACTTGTGGTTCAACGACTATCCGAGTTTTAGTGCGCCTATATGAATTTAGTTGCACCTATGTGAAACTGACATTGCTTGTATTTTTAACGTCTAAGTTCATTAAAGTTGTAGCAGTGAGTAGCTTTGAGTATGTAGCAGTGACTAACATAGCGACCAAGTGAGTGATGCTTCAACTAATCAGCGCCTATGTTAAACTTATCTGACGGTCTTCAGCACTTATATGACTTTATCCTTATTTTGCAGTGCCTATGTGGATTTTGCTGCGCCTAAGTGTCCTTAGCTTCTCTTTAGTGCCTATGTGAGTTTGGCTTTTGAATTGCTGCACCTATGGTGTACTTAGCTGAATCCTGTAGTAGCGACTGTGTTAGCTTAGTTTTTAAGTTGATGCACCTATGTGGAGATAGTCTTATTTTCCCGTGCCTAAGACATGAAAGCTCTTGTATTCTATTGTCTATGTGAATGATGGGTGAACTTATGTTTTGCAATGCCTATATTATACTTAAGGTTTTATTTTCATTAACATTAATCATTAAGATTTTGTCATCATAAATTCAAATTTTTATTATTATCATCAATAATTCGAGTTTTATTTTTATTATGAATAATTAGAGTTTTATGCACAATCGATCCATAGTTTTGCTATCATTAATCCAGGTTTTTGTTAACGCTAAAATAATTGAAATTAAGTTAATATAAAAATTTGTCAGCCTATTAATTTCTCAATGATTAACTTAATTCTAGGTATCAACCTATCACTAATTCGCTATACATTCACTTGGAGACAGTGATTAGTCCAACATGCACAGACTTTGTTATCATCAAAACACGGAGGGATCACAACATCGGTGATTCATATTGGATCGAGGTCCCTCTGATCTGGTACGGTACATCTCTCACCCCACCCGACAGACCTTTCTTTTTCCATCCCGGGATCCTCACATCTCAACAGCACTTTCTTCCCTCACCCCGATGCCCCCCCACCCCGAAAGCCCACTCCGGTGCCCTCGCCCACCCCCAGCAGTCCCTCACTACGGCTGACAATGTCCCTTTTGGCCAGACCATCGTCGCAACTACTAGATCTCGTCTACCACCGCTGGATTCTCGCCACCACCATCGAATCCTCGTCGAAGCACGCCTAGAAGGTCACTAAGAAGGATAGAAAGAGGGGGAGGAGCGACTTGGTCCGAGTCGACCGGATCATATCTCGAATTTTCATGGATCCAAGTAGATCTGTCCGAGTCACCCTTACTCGGATCGAGTTGACGAATCATAATTTTTTTCACTTGTTTTTCTCTTTTTAAGCCCCTCTTTCGTGGGAAGTTTAGTTTCCACTTCCTCCTGTATAATCGATGGCTCATCTCCTTGGTGGATATTATAATATTTTAACCCTCTATCTTGCTAACACTACTTTTGATTACTACAACAAGTTGTGACCCATATAGTGTTAAAACATCGATCAAAACGTTGGTACTTTAATGCTTCAAGGCCAACAAGGATGGACCACAAGCGGGTTCGGAAAAGAGGCGCCATGTAAGTCTCTAATGAGACAGGGGCAAGGCTGTCAACAAAAATTAGGCATGCGATGATGTGCTTCTCACGAAAGATGATTATAAATTGTTTCTATCATTTAATATTAATTTGACACTCTCCATCATGAGAGGACAAAAACCTGTTCTACTTGTTTCTTAAATATATATTTGACGATATTTTATGGCTACATCAATACGTCGTGGTCGGTAGACAACTTGAAAAATTTAGAGTGGGGGGGACATGGAAGAGTGGATGGCATTCACCGGTCACATATTTATAATTAAAACATATTTTTTGATAGTCACTAATTGGACGTACGGCCGCCCCAATTATATATGAAAATGGGTGCTTGAAGTGGTCATTAATAACTCTTTTTTTGTGGTCAATATATAGACGTGGTCATTAACTATTTCAGCGTATCTAAATCTTCTATGTTTTTTTTTAATTTTATTTTTTTATCTAAACGCGTGTTTCACGTATTTTGTGTCTATTTCAGTGGATCACATAGTCATTATCATTGCAACACAAGGATGTTATTAATCATATCTTATGTATTTAAAGTCATCCACACATATTATATATGATAGACGTTACATTGATTGCCATACGATAAAGGGTAGCTTTTGCATGCCATGATTGACACCCCCACATGCAGCTGGCCCACGACATGGCCATGCCTAGAGTACTCTTTGCTCAAATGCAAAGGCAAATGGCAAAATATATTGACCATAATTACCGTGCAGAAACTACAACATGATTATTGGAAAATACGAACGACGACACCATAATTTATTATGCTGTGCTGAAGCTCGGGTGGCCATGCGGCCTTTTATTTTGATGGAGCACCTTCAAGCCATCGCCGGCGGATTAATTATCGGCATGTTCCAGTGTGAGAATCGCCTCGAAGGTGGGGGAGGTGTCACTACCAGTCGACGCAGTTGACAAGCATCCGTTCCATTTATCGGTATGGTCACGGCCAGAGTTGTATACGAGGCCAGAGATGTAGTCCCAGTGTTTGGGGAAGTGGTCTTGCTCACGGATCTCAGTGTAGGCCTGCACATACGCATGCTTGCATGTACATAACAAACACTAATTAACAATCTACAACTCTCCTAATTAATTAATTACGTGCGTACGTACCGTGTTGTCATAAAGATTTCTGTCCCATGGGTTGGACCAAGCCACCATCCAGTCACAAACATTTCCACCTGCGTTTTTGCCACGATACACAACAGCCGCAGACGATCCGGTAGCGGTTCCAGAGGTTTTCACATGCAGATACCCACCCCACTGGCCGTTGGCAATGGATGCCGGGTATGGAGCAGGCCCAATGTGACCATGCCAATCCTCGCTGGTGACTAATGTCACGGTGTCGCCCGTCGCGTTGTAGACCAGGCAGAGTGTGGACACTCCAGTTCCCCACCTCGCCTTCAGATCCTCCACGTACTTGCGTGCATTCACGTCCTTCTCCTGCGCGTTCTTCATGTTGAGAGCCACATGTGCCCGGTCCAAACGCGTTATTGTCTTGCCCGCATATTCCGGCATCCCTTGCAGAGTAGAGTCAGTGATGGGGTTGCCGAAGACGTTGTACGCCATGTCGATGGCAAGCAGGACACACACTACAGACTGCACAATTAATACTATAATAAGTTGAGTCAGCAGTAGTGTGTTATGTTATGCATGTGTACTGAAACTAAGCTTTAGAGTTACTAATGAGAAACACGTACAGATAATAGATTTATAGACTCTCTTCTCTTCACTCTTGACTCTCCTAACCACTGACCACCCGTCCCCGTCCCCCCCCCATGAAGGAACCACCAACCGACCCCAACGTACCGTAGGTTGACCACAATTGCCACAACAACCCACCAGATCGATCAACCATCCCAGGAACCTGTCTCTGCTCCCAGCCACAACAACCCCTCCCCGGTCTCTCTCCTCTCCGGCGGCGTCGTCGGAGTCTCCAACCAGGGCCTATACATATACGTGCGTAATGGAAAATATATTACTGCGTAAACAAACAAAGGTCATCACCTCGTATGGTGAAGGGCTCGCGACAGTTCCTCTCTCCTACGTTCTGCCTCAGGAACGGGCGTCTCTTATGCTCCTCTCTTCATTAAGATGCCGGTATTTATAGGCATGCCAAGGGGCCTCCGGGACTCTCACACGGGGACCCGGCGAAGCTGGGATTATTTTGAGGGTTCGCAACCATTAATATTATTTTCAGACAGGACACCTACTGGTGATATCCAATCTTCCTCTGTTACGTGTCCGGGAGTACTCTCGCACGGGGACCCGGCGAAGCTGGAATTGTTTTGAGGGTTGGCAACCATTAATATTATTTCAGACAGGACACACCTATTGGTGATATCCAATCTCCCTCTGCTACGTGCGTATATCTAATTGCTCCACTTGCATCTTTCATGGTGAAATAACAGCTGACGACGATGCCATTCAGCCCTCTCTATGGTCGGTTACTTGAGACCCAGATCTGATCCACAGTCTTTTTTTTTTAATTATTGACTACAGCGCACCAACCACATAATAATTTAATGGAGCTCGCAACGACCAACAAACAACCACTCTGAAGCTGTTCCTACGGAGACTTAATGGCAGCAGCGGTCTGAAAACGACTTGTTGATAGCGTCGACTTCGGGACTCGCGCGGGGACCGGACGAAGCGGGAAGTTGTAAGTCTCACTAAAATGCGGTGAGGGGGAGAGGACACCACAATTACAATATTAATATTTTTAATTTTTTTAATATAAGATTATTCTCTAACACATCTTTTCATATATATATATATATATATATATCAGATCATAATTATAGATTCTGATATCATGTTAAATTTTATTAGATTAGACCATCAAATTTAAAATCTTAAGGTGTTGATTGAGGAGAACATTACAATTATAATTAATATTATATTTTTAGTCCGTTTCAATCAGAGAGTATTATCTAACAGAGATATCCCTAATAACATTCCATGTATCGTTTGGTATCGTAAAAAATCACGAGAATAAATCGGATTCTGAAGAATGAGGTTAATCTTAAAAATAAATTTAAAAATAAAAGTAATTCATTTTAATTTTTTATTAGATTGACTCATTCTTATTTTTTTAATCTCATTTCATCCCTGTCCACGCTCTTATTGGTATCTTCATCAATGTTATTAGTTCTTATCAAATAATTAATTTATTAATATATTTGTTCAGCACGAGACATTGTCGATTGAGGGTGACAGAGTGGGTGAGGATGCCATTCGGTCCTCTCTGTCGTCGGTCACTTCAGGCCCCGATCTGATCCAAAGTCTTTCTTTAAGGTGATCCGAGAGAGTTGGTGTGAATATGTTACTCATCCCCGACTGTGTGAGGAGGGCACAAGTGGACCTCACTTGCTCTCTCATCAATTACTTAGGGCGTGTTTGGTTACGTTCCTTGGGGGATTTAAATTATGATCAGAATCTCCTATAAAATTTTAAACCTAACTAAATACATTATTCATCATCAGCTTTCGCGTACAGAGAGATTTTTTTGATTAGAGAGAGGACATCTGGGCATCAGAGAGGAGTTAAAAAATCCTCAACAGAAGAAGTTCTGGGCAGATTTGGATGAACATCCATCGCTTAATGTCATATTTAATACCCATCTAATATTTAACCATCAATTTAATATCATTCTTATACTAATTTAATATTTAAAAAGTGAGATGAGAATTTTCATTTATAACACGATACATGAGATAGTGAGAGGTGAACCTGCATCAGTGTCTCTAATATGATTATTTTTTAATCCTCACGCCCTCTTTGGTGTAAGGATAAGGTGGAGATATCCCTAATAACAATTTCAGGAGAATGATATTAATCTTAAAAATAAAAATAAAAACAATTTATTCCAACTTTCTTTTAGAATGACTTATTTTTTATTTTCTTAATTAATCTTATTTCATCTCTATCCACTTTCTTCTTGATATCTTCGTCGGTGTTAATTCTTATCAAATAATTATTTTATTAATATACTTGTTCGGCATGAGACATTGTCGATGCAAGGTAACGGTCTCTTTTTGAGACTGGAGTGAAGTAACACGTCGGAGTGACGGCATACTTAAAAATGAATAAAATAATATAAAAGACATAGGACCTCGCCATCCAATGAAATAGTTAATGACCGGGTTAAACACGCGTTTGCATAAAAACAAAATAAAATACAGAAGCTCCTAACCTTAGTGCATAAACATTTGGACTTCATTGAAACATTGTTATCGTTGAGGTCGATCGTGGATAGAGGCCCTCTTTCATAAGGGGCGACTATTTTTCATTTACTTGGAAACTTTGTTACGACTATGATATAATTATTATAATAATTAATACAATTATAGTTTAAATATGTAACAATTTTGATTAACTTACTAGTCTTTGTAAAAATAAATATGTATTAAAATTTAATAAAATAAACAAAACGATAATAGTCTAAAGTTTGTACAATTACAATCATAATAATATATACTTTAAAAATAATAAATAGATAAAATAAATAAAAATGGACAACAGCCTTAAATTAGTTATTACAATATAATAATTATTATAATATGGAAATATAATATTAATTTAATAATTTTTAGATTTAATGATGATCGAGATCTGATCGTTAGATTTAAAATTGATCAAGATCTAAGCGTAAGATTTGCTCTCGATTGAAATCTGACTGTTAGATTTTAGTTTGATCAAGATCCGACTGTTAGATTTAAATTTAATTAATATCTGATCGATCGTTAAATTTTTTACGGATCAAAATCTGATCATTAAATTTAAGTTTGATCGATATCCATCCATTGGAGGTAAGTTTGATCAAGATCCGACTATTGAATTTACTCATGATCAAAATCTAATCCTTAGATTTAAGTTTTTGAATAAGATATGATCATTGGATTCGTTCTTGATTTATAAAACTAATCAGAATCTAACTATTTCCGGTGGTGGTGTGGTCCTCATCAGCCGACGAGGGGCTGCTTCTTCTCCAATCTCTTCATTGCTTCTTGTACCTGTGGAGCATTATCGGTCATGAGAATTGAGAAGCCTACTGCTCATATATGAGTGAACTGGATCGGTTGGCTTCCTCTACATAAGTTTGATAATTATTCATTTAAAATTTAAATTAAATTCAAATTTTTATTTATTTAATCAAATAATTATTCAAATAAAATATCTCACATATAATTTAATCGAATATCAGATATCTGATCATTACTCATATACGAATTTAGATGTTGAGATATCTGTGTTAGATATTATCCTATCAATTATGAACTCTTAGATAAATATCTAAGGATACACATATTCTATATATAATTAACTCAAATCTTAATATGTTATTTGATTGTTCTTTTTTACCTTTTTTGTCTCAAAATATAATTTTAAAATAAGAACTTCACTTACGCCCATTTGATAATTTATCTCTTATTTTTTAAAGTTGAAGTCTAAACTTTTGATAATATCTCTTAAAATAAAAGTATCTTTCACTCTTTCTTTTTTTTAAAAAAAATAATTTACGACGCTTCCACATGACTCACACGACTTATCTCTAAGTAGGTCTAATAATTATCCGTTTAAAATTCGAATCGAATTCGAATTCATATTAATCAGATAATTATCTGAATAAAATATCTAACGAATAATTTAATTATTAATCAAATATAAATTCAGACATCACGTTATTCACTCCGTGTCTGATCCGTTTACCGATGTACCTCTACACAACTATCTTCGGGGCACTCCATCAGTAGTCACCAACGATGAAATATGGGATCCTTTGAATTTGTCTTGCCTACGTTAAAGGGACCACACGTATCCTTGCGACGATTTGAAAATCCAAGAGGCCAATAAATAGAGTTCCAACGTATGCAAGACAAGGGAAGAAAAGATGACGAGACCTCGATGTGATGGTAGCAGAAAAGTCTGCCCCACAAACGGTGTGGATGGATGACTATTTTATCATCTACAATTAATATCTGACATAGCCATGCAACACCTCAATTTTTTTGGACCACTTCTTTTGTACGTGGATTCTCTTCTTTTATCCTTTAAGATTTATTGAATCCTTTTGAACAGCATCGCTCGCTCCTCATTCTCGTCACTTAAAGGTTAAATACGTCTCTTCTTTTAAGCTTTTCACTCTGAACTTGAGGATAAGGGTCTTCTTCTTGGAGTCTTCATTCCGACCTTACAATTTGAGTTCATGTGTGATCAAATGTTTGAATAATTAAGCTAAAGAGTAGGTATTGAGATCTTCAGCTTCCTCAATGACGGTGACCTTTGAGGTTCACTCAGGTACTAGTGACCAAAACATGTTCCTTATCGGTTCACTATCATAGAACTTCTTACCAAGGGCCTTCGTATATTTAGTAATGAAGTCAACATTATCTCTATTTCCTTTGTTGTCTCGCCCTTCTCCATTCTGAATATTTCATACTTTGTAACTAAGAGGCTGACGGTGGTTTTCTTGACCAGAGACGTGGTTTCATGCCTAACTTCTAACTTTTCCCAAATTTTCTTGGCACTAATGCAGATGAACACTCTGTCAAATTCCTCTGAACTTAATGCATAGAACATGAGGCTCAGAGCTCGTGCGTTCAATGAAACTAGCTACTTCTCTTCTTTGTCCCATTCTACCTTAGATCTTGTGATTATTCTGTCACCTTGCTCTATGACCAGCCGTAGATCATAATCTACTCCCTTTATGTAGTTCATCATTCTGATCTTTCAGTAGGGACATTTGAATCAGCTACATAGTAGAGGACAGCTAGTGAACTGACCTTCCTGTAGACCAGTGTTACTGTAGTTCTCCATCCAACTATTGTCCGGATCTTGTTTCTACGTAGTTAAACATGTAAACAAGGAGACCTACACTCTGATATCACTTGTTAGTAACCAGGCACACTCTAGACGAAGATAAATAAGTGTGTCAAATAAAAATTATAGAATTTCGTTGTTAATCTGAATCGGATTTTACGATGGACATATGGCATCGCTAATCCATCGTGCAAATATTGTGACAGAAATTATCAATCACTAATCCGTCCCTACGTTAATTTACTACGGATATATCTCTTCGCTAATTCGTCACAAAAAATTTGTGACAAAAACTATCCATCCCTATGTCATCACTAAATTTAGGACTGACGTTTTAGTTGTAAATCCTGTCATAAAGTTCGTCATAAAATAGCAACATAATACGTCCATCAGTAATCTATATATCTCAAATTATAAGTCTTGCACTGATTTATATTCCACCGCTAATCCGTCACTATTTTGTGATTTTGTCACTAATTACGTGTTTTTTCTAGTGGATTTTATTTACATAGGGGGACTAATCATACTTATAATTTTCCAAGAAAAGACTTGCCGGTTGTTTTGTTGGATTACATACATGTTTTGGTGGGTAATTCCCCGTGGGAATGCAATGAAATATTGGTCAACCCTCGTTCCATTAAGTCTTCGGTAGGTTCGTTGGGGTCAATTAAATGACTGTGGGGTTCGGAGAGGTAGACAGGTGGACATTAATAAGTTATTTCCAAAGAAGTGGGTGAACATTCATGGTTACATCAATGCGTCGTGGTCGACCACAATTTGAAAAATCTAGAGTGGTGAGGGGGGGAGGGGGGGGGGGACATGGAAGTGTGGATGCCATTCACCGACCAAATTTATAATTAAAATAAAATTTTTAACTGTCAACGGGGTTTTTCAGCGTACCGAGATCTTCTTTGTTTTTTCTTTATTTTTTATGTGAACGTGTGCTTCACGTGCGTAGTCATTATCAGGAGCTCCTATGTTTTTTATTATTTTATTTTTTATGCAAAGTCGTGTTTGACGCAGTGTTTGTAATACTGATCTGGGACGGCTTGTTCCGCATCACTCGACCCATCTCAGCTCGGTGTAGAACGCGCTATCATGAATTGTGATCGGGTAATTTTATATATTTAATATTTTATTTAAATATAAAATATTATATAAGTAAGATAGTTAAGTATTTTCGTCGATTTAAAATTGATTTGGGTTCAAAACTCACCTCACCGATCACAGGTGTTATTTTGATTTCTTTTTAAGATTTTTATATAAAAATTTAATATCTTTGAGAGTGTTCAACAGATTTGAACCGAAGGCATCTTAATAAAAGTGCACAAATCGCTTAACTAATTAAGTTAAGAATTTTGTCATATTATTTTATATATATTATATATATAAAGAGTCTTTTTTTATTTTAATATTTTATAAGATAGACCTAGACGGTATCATCTCGTCTGATCCTGATTGGGATGATCAAGACATCCGGGCCGACAAATCTTAATTTAACATTATGGTCATTAACTATCTCAACGTATCATTAGCGAGTTAGCTTCCATGTTTTGCTTTCTTATTTCTAAAGAAGGCTCCGTTGACCGTGGGTCAACGACCATCCATGGCTACATCAATGTGTGGTTATAGCGTGCGGGTTGTCTTCATAAGGGTTTGACAATCCGGTCCAGGTCTGCTCGACCCGCACGACCTAAGCGCTGGGCGAGACGGCCGGGCCGTGGGTTGTTATCGAGTCACTTTATATATTATATATATTATTTTAAATATAAAATATTTAATAGGTAAGCTGGTCAATTGATTTCACTTGTTCAAGGGTGGTTTGAGTTTGAATCCCATTGATTACGTGCATTTTTTTAATTTTTTTAAAATTTTTAATCAAAAAATTCAAATGTGAAGACGATGGCAATACTTAAACCGGAGACCTGTTAAAGAAACGCTCACAGACAACTTAACCAACTATGCTACAAATTTTATTCAATTATGTTATATATGATATATATATATATATATATATATATATATATATATATATATATATATATATATATATATATATATATATATATATATATATATATATATATATATATATCTCTCTCTCTCTCTCTCTCTCTCTCTCTCTCTCTCTCTCTTACAAGATAGAGCAGGACGGTATCCCGTCCCATCCCGGCCTACCCGATTTTCACGGTGGCACTCCATCAAACATTACTATTTAACCATAATTAATATTTGATCAAATTTAAAAACGGACGAAAATATCCTTGCGTCCTTGCCTTTTATCTCTCATTCTCTCTCTTTGTCACGATATGCTAATCAAAATATTTTTTATAAGAATTTTTCCATCGTAAAAAATAATTATATAATGAAAATAAATCACTCTTTGAATCTTCAACGGAGGCTAACTAGCTGTAGGGTTATTTTTAGCACTATATAGATGTAACAAACTTATTAAAAAAAATAAGAAGAGAATAATTAAGAAGGGTCATTTCACAAATAAACTTGTAAGGGTGTATTTTATTTTTCCCCATAGACGTGTTATTTTCACTTGTGTATCGTGTCAAAGAGGGAGAACAAGAGATAGAGAGATAGGTGTGTGAAGATAGAGAAAGTTTAGAAGAGAGTAAGAATATTTTCATTTTTTTTAAATTTAACTAAAGACTAAAAGTAGGGTTAAAGAATAGACTCTAATAAAATACTAATGGCGAGTACGATAGTAAAGGTATTTGGTAAGTTAGCAATGTAACGAAGTTATTTATAATCATAATAGTAAAATAAAGGTGAGAATTATGTATTTGTTGATATAAGAAGTTATTTTGCTAATTGTCCTTTCATAAATTTTTTGCAATAGTAATTCAATAAATTTCATGTACACTATAGGTATCATGCAAGGTCATTTTGTATGGGTTTGGGCTACTCACCGAAGCATCTTAATTATTGGCTCAATTAGGTGAAGCTCATGTCATTGGTGCTGTTAACTAGGGATGATCAGTATTCGGGTTTAACCCGAAAATTAAATCGAATCGATAAATTTAGTTCGATTTAATTTGGGTTAAAATTTAAAAAAAATTGATTTAGGTTTGAACTGAACCGTATTAAAAATTTTAATTTTGTTTGATTTTGAAGTTTGAGAAATCGAACAAAACTAAACCGAACCGAATAATCTGAATTTAAGAATATTTTTATCAAATTAATATAAATATATATGTAACTATAAATCTCAGTTCAAAAAGTTCAATTCCCGTCATCCCAACGGAGTTCCGACTTTATAAAATAGATTTCAAATCACCTTCTATTCTATTGTACCTGAAGTTCTTAATTTTTTATGTGATAATATTATGGAGATTGTTCTTACAAGTTATAACTTTTTATGTTATTTTTTAATATTTACTTTATTTAGTAGAAATTCTTTTATCCTACCTTTCTCTACTGTTGTTTGAATCTAATCTAAATTCTAGAAGAGGAGATAAATATGGTTCAAACCGAACCAAGCCGAATTAATTCGGTTTGATTTAGTTTGATTTCAAACTAATTTGATTTTATTTGGTTCAAGTTAAAATCTTGATTCGATTCGATTTAATTTGAAAAAAATTCTCTTCAAATCAAATCAAATCAAACCTTATTCACCTATGTGTTAACAACGACAAGATTATTATTTTTAATTCTTTTATGGTGGGGGAGAGGGGAGGGAGACTAGCTAGAGTCAATAAAAACTTTAGTCTTCGAGATGGTATCCATATCTCAGAGACCTAAGTCTATACCGAGCATGACTATTATCTCCATTAGCTATTTAATTAGCTGCGTGCGAAGAAAGTTTCATCACGAAACTGTGCTTTGAATTCGTCTTCCTTACGCGCGTGAAAGGGACCACATGCACGTACAATTTGAAAAATCTACGGTGGGAGGGAAATGGAAGTGTGGAAGAGTGGATGCCATTCCCCGGCCAAATTTATAATTAAATATATATTTTTTAAGGTGGTCATTATTAACTATATATGAAAATGGGTGCTTGAGGTGGTCATTATTAACTCTTTTTTTTTTGTCAATAGACGTGGTCATTAACTATTTCAGTGTAGTCATTATCTATTCCAGCTGGGTATCACGAGCTTGTCTGTTTTCTATTTTGTTTTCTTATGTGGTCATTATTTACTCTTTTTCTTTGGTGGTCAATATATATATAGACGTGGTCATTAACAATCTCAGCGTGTCGACATCTTCCATGTTTTTTTTTCTTTGCTTTATTTTTTATGCAAATGCGTGTTTCACTCGGTCGTTATCTATTTCAGTGAACTGTGAATCACGAGCTCCTATGCACTGTTTTTTTTTTTTAAATATCTAAAGAAGACGTCGTTCTCCGTGGGTCATCGACCATCCATGGCTACATCAAGAGGTGGTTTCAAGGTGGTAGTCTGGAATAACTATATGTATCTGAATAACGTACCACGTGGACAGTTGGGCATTTATTTAGGGTTTTTTTGTAAAATACCCTCTTGCAATTTTATTTGTGAATTTACTTCTCTAGTTCTCTTATTCTCATATTATTTTTGATAACCTTACTACGTACAATACTTGCACAAGTGCCCTTCCCATCATCTATTGTTAGTATTCCATCAAAATATAATATTTAATCCTAATTAATATTTGATTAAATTTGAAAAAATGAAAATATCCATATACCTCTCAAGGTTTGACGTACCCACACGACGTGTGAGGGTGTGACGTACCGCATATACTAGACCATATCAACCGGAGACCGATATGATCGGTACATGATACACAATCGACACGTTATTCGTACTCTTTTAAATATTTAACGTTTTATTTTATATCAAGTGACTCTTGTGCTTTGGTTGGGAATGTTTCTTTGAAACGCAAGGTTTAATTAAGGACGCACATTTTTCTTCTTCTTTTATTATTTTTTATAAATTAAAATAAAAAATTATAATAGAAGTTAGATTCAATCCCTCGACCTCGCACTTAAATCACAGGCACTCTAACCAAATGTGCTGCACATAATTTTTTATCATATTTTATTATAATAAATATTTATAAAATAATACATATTTCTTAGCACACACTGGTATAATAGGTACAATATCATATTATACTGTATCAACAAAAGTCCGATACGTACAGTACGCGCAAGCCGACAAGTCTTGATACGCCCTCGGCATCTTCGTATATATGTTTATCTCATTATCTCTCTTTGTCACAATAGGATGATAAAATAATTTATTTTTATAAAAAATCATTATCTCTCTTTGTCCAAAAATTTAATTATATGGATGAAAATAAATTATTCTTTGAATTTTCAACGGAGGGAAACTATAGGGTTATTTTTAGCACTATATCGATATAACAAGGTTATTAAAATAATAATATGAGACTAATTAGAAGACTCATTTTACAAATAAACTTGTAAGGGTGTATGTTTGCAAAAAAATCCAATTGTTTACCATCCAACTTATAATATTCAAAGTGGAAAAGAAAAATAAACGTTTGCTTTGATTGTCATAGGCTAATGAATGTCCAAACTTAGTGATTCTAAGTTTGTTCTGATTTTACTCATGTTAATTTACTTATTTAGATAAATTATTTAAGCTGTGTTTACAAGTAACCATGACTACCCACTGAGAGAGCCATTCACTCACTCTCAAGATCGAACCCAGGTGTTATCCGCCACGCTTTGTGGCTTGAGATCGTTGCTCCTCTCCCTCTGGAATGCTGGGGGCAAGCAAGCGGAAGGAGCTCCGTTCCGCGCGCTGTCGTCGTCTGAACTACATGTGGAAATTTAATGCGTGAAAGTTGAAGTTTTGGGATGCCTTTGAGATAATAGAAAATGGATTCAAAGAAGCCTGACTGAAGTTTTCCGACCGAACCCCCGTCGCTCGCCTATAAATACCCGCAACAGAAGGAAGAGCAGCAGCACATTATCACAAGCCCATTCCCCTAGCTAGCTAGCACACTTGATAGAAGCATCCTCTCCTTCGTTGCGCTCTCTCTCTCTCTCTCTCTCAATATGGGTGAGCTTGTGATGCTCAACTCTGTGCAGCTGCGTAAACTCGCGAGCATAATTTACCACCAAGAAGCCGAGGCCATAAAGAATATCAACTTCAAGTCTGAGCCCGAACTCGCTAAATACCTGCGAGATAGCCAATCCAATTACAATTCCGTGGTGGGGCTTTTAGACGCCGGCGGCGACTTGCACCGTAGGTTTGAGCAGGACACCACCCGGGCTCCCATCGCCCAGGACATCTTCGACTACATAGTGAACGGTGCCAACTTCGCGCTGCAGATCGTGCGCAACTACACGCTGCGGATGAACTACCTGTCGAAGATCAGCGAGCACGCCGCCGCCGTCATGGACGCACTGAAAACGCTGGACCCCGGGAACGTGACCAACGTGAGGCGTCTGGCCAAGGAAGCGGCGCAGTACAGGAACGCCATGCTGGAGTACACCAGGAAGCATCAGAGCGCCGCATCCCGCAACTTCTCAAGGTGGCTCAAGGAGAGCGGCATCAAGTTTGACGAACTTGTGAGAAGGTACGTATAACGTATATATATGTATGTAGTTAATTATGTACGAAGTAATTAATTGAGCCTGATCTTTTATATGCTAACATTTGGCATTTATCTTTGATTTTTTATTATTTATTTACTTATTTTTTTTCTGCAGGTACCAAGCGAAGAAGGGATATGAGGGGCGGTTTGAGGATCTGCAAGATGTGCAAAAGATAGAGGTGAACGAATGAATGGCGAGTGGGGAATTACTAGCTGGCTAGCAGCTGCATCATATAATTATATAAATTTGCATTGCTCTAACTTTATATATGTATATATATATATACATATGAATAGGTGTACGAGGAGATCGTGGACGCATCGGGGCGGGGGAGGGTTATAGTGAACCGGCTGTCGAAGGCGTTCGGGGCCGCCGGCGTCGCCATGCTGCTGCTCACGGTGGGCATGATGGTGTGGGACATATTCTCATCCGAGCACGTCATCAAGACGGTGACACGCGATGCCGTGGTCACCGCAGCAGCGATCGGCGGCGCGATGCTGGGTGAAGTCTTGGGGGTCGCCGCCGCAACGTTGGTGATTGGGGCTGAGGCGGCCCCTCTGTTCGTGCTGCTGGCCGGAGTGATAACCAGCATCGTCGGAGCTTTTCTGCTGGGGGAGTTTGCTGGCTGGCTGGTGGATCTCATCTTCGGCACGGGGGGCACCCACTTCAGCACCGAGGGGCACCGATGTTATGTGGCAGAGATGCCCGATGGCCAGAAGCTGGCACGCCAGATCGCACACCAGAGCTAGTTGTTATTAATTAATTAGCTCCCCCAATAATTAATACCACCTTAATATATTAAGATCCCTACGTAATTAACAGGGCCAGTGTGGACTTCCACCCTCAATAAGAGGCGACAGTCTGTATTAATTTGATCAGTATGATGTATTTGCAATGTAAGGTGGCCAATGGTTGCCAGGTCTTAGGGCTCCATCATGTTGCATTTATAATGCTAGGTCTGTAATAGCAACTTTGGATCCATCAGAACGAGGATGAAAACTTTTGAAATTCGAATCTGGAGTAAATCTAGAAACTTTTCGGAACATGAGCGGTCGCCTACCCCAACTGGAGTGAATTTTCTCTAGAATTCATGGTCGACCGTTCCATCCGATACCTTTTTCTCACTCTTCGTTGTTTCCAACACTGTTATTCCGTTTTTAATTTCAAACTTATCTAAAATCGATTGAGGATTCTTTCCAGATAGTGTTAGCATAATCTAAATAATTATTTATACCATATTTTCATTTTCTCCTATATGGAACATAACTTAATAAGCATTTTCAATAATGGACCAATAATTAATTATATATCAATTCTTCTATCATCATGGCCCAATACTTAAACACACACGATAAGATTTTATTGATCATCTTAATAAATCACAACCTAACAAATAATTTCACAATCCATGTTTTGTAATAATAAAAAATCAAAATAAATCATATTTTTTTTACAACAATCTCTCTCTTTATAATTTATAACGACAAAACAACCAAAAGAAGCTCCATTTTGCACATAGTTTCATATCAAATTATTCATATGCACCATTATTCACAACAGCAAACAACACAAACTTATGACCAAAACACAAACACTTTCATTAATGTTTGTCCTTAATCAAAAAGACATCCAGGGGACACCACAAGAAATTGCAGGATTATTGACGAAATTTTTACGTTGGAAAGAATCCGTTGTCATATTCAGAGTCCAAGAAATTTGTGTGCACTTAGCAATAAAATTACGACGGATATAATCCGCTGCCGACTAATTTAACTTTACTATAGAATTTGTGACGGGTTTTGAACAAAAATAGTCTCTCTCTAATATATCGATGGATTAGTGACCAATTGTATCTGTCGCAAACTAGAAACTCAAATTCTAATTATTTGAATAAAAAATCATATTTTACAACGGATTAGTGACGTATTATGATCAGTCGCAAATGAAGTTCTGATTATTTTTAAAAAAATTGTGATGTAGCAACGGATTGATGACGAAGAGAGATCCATCGCAAATCAGACAATTCAAATTTAGACTAAAATAACTGAGATTAAGAGCATCCAACGATCATATCTTGATCAAACTTAACTCCAACCTTCATATTTAGAGTTGGAGTAAATCCAAAAGTTCGGATCTTGATTAGATTTGGATTGAGAGTAAATTCAATAGTCAGATCATGATCAAACTTAAACTGAACAGCTAGATTTAGATCGAAATCAAATCTAACGATCGGATCTTGATAAAATTTAAATCCAACAGTCATATTTTAGATCGGGAATAAATCCAACGGTCAGATCTTGATGAGATTTAGATCAGGAGCAAATCCAATAGTTGGATCTCGATCAAATTTAAATCTAACGATCAGATTTACATCAAAAGAATCTAACGTTCGAATCTTGATCGAACTTAAATTTAACTGTCAGATTTTAGATCAGGAGCAAATCTAATGGTCGAATATTGATGAAACTTAAATCCAACGGTCAGATTTAAATTGGAAGTAAATCTAATGGTCAGATCTTGAGTAAACTTAAACCCAATGAACATATTTTAGATCGAGAGCAAATCTAGTAGTCGGATCTTGATTAAATTTAAATCCAATAGTCAAATTTAGATCAAGAGTAAATTTAATGATCGGATCTTGATACAAGTTAAATCAAACATTTAGATTTAGATGGGAGTAAATCCAACGGTTGAATCTTGATCAGACATAAATTCAACTGTTAGATTTAGATCATGACTTAATCTGACGCTCAGATCTCAAATATAAATCTAACAGTTAGATTTAGATCGGGAGTAAATCTAATAGTCAAATCTTGATTAAACTTACAATTAACAGTCAGATCTTTAATTGTCAGGAGGACAAGTTAGATTTCCGATGACGGATTCATAGCAAAAGAGTTGCAAATCCCGTTACATAACAAGTTAGAAAGAAGGTTCTCTACACGACCACTAAAATGTTGCCCTGCGGTGAAGGAACAAATACTTGAGATCGATTTGAGTTATGTGTACGATAAGCGTGTGATTGATATTCTTAGCTCACCTGATGTAGTGAAGTAGATTACGTACTTTCATCACCATTGAACTTGGTGACATGAATAACCTAAATAGGTAGATTTATTAATTATTGTAATAATTAATATATATAATTTTAGACACTTGTCATTTTTTATTTTGTTAATTTTTAATACACATATATTATTGTAAGAATTAATAATTTTATAATAACTGTTGCACATTTAAATTATACTTTATTTCTTATTATATAAATTACACTATTTAAATTTATAGTTGGCATATTATTTTACTATTATTCAATATAATATTTTCGAAATTACTATAATATTTTTGTTAATATTCATATTTTCTTGTTTGAATTACAATTGGCATATTATTTTGTTTACTGAAGTTGTAAGATAATAAATTATATTCACATTTATTACTATAAAAATAAAATCTTCTTCTGTTAGCAGCGGATTTGCGACAGCATTATCATCCTGTCTTCTTTCCCAGTCACTCTCTCTGTTCGTCTCACTCTTACTCTCTCTCTCTCTCTCATGATCTCCACAGGTGAGACCCAGTTGTCGCTACCTTTCTGGAGCGTCGCCGCCACCGCGCCACCGCCGCGAGGCCGCCGCCACCGTGCCACCTCTGCGAGGCCGCCCCCTTCATTTTCCTCCTCTCCTCCTGCCGCCGGAGCCCACCCTACCCGCGAAGCTCGATGCTGCTTGCTAGGGTCCTCACCAACCACCGCCGGTATGTTCCCCCTCCTTCTCTCTGTTGTATTAATTTTTTCGTTGTTGCATTTATTCCACCACCGTCGTTGTTGCAGAGGGAGGGGACCGGCCTTGTCGGAGGGGGAGGGGTTGTGGGTGTGTGGGGTTGGAGGGGGAGGGGAGGGGCCTGACCATGTTTGTGTCTCGTCGGGAGGGGGAGGGGGGAAGGTGGTGCGGGGGGCGTGTCCAGCCACAGGCTGTGTGTGTGTGAGAGAGAGAGAGAAAGAGAGAGAGAGAGAGGTGGGCCAGGTGGGGGGTTCTGACTGGCCGCTGCCGTGTGTGTGTGTGTGTGTGTGAGAGAGAGAGAGAGAGAGAGAGAGAGAGAGGGTGGGGGCGGGGTTGTAGGGGGGTTCCGGCCGGCTATGAGTGTGTGTGCGCTTCTGTCTAAGAGAGAGACTGAGAGAGATAGAGAGAGCAGGGGGCAGAGGAGAGAGGGGGAAGGAGAGAGAGAGGCTGAGAGAGAGAGAGAGCAGTGTTAGAGAATAGTCCCGTATTGAATACGGACTAAAATATAATGTGATTATAATTGTTGTGCCCTCTCCACTCAACATCTTAAGGTTTTGAGTTGGATGGCCTAATCCAATAAAATTTACATGATATCAAAGTCCATGATTATGATCTAAGTCGCGCACCCCATGTTTGTCATAGTCCACGTAATAGAGCCTAAAATCGGTCTGCACATAAGGGGGCATGTTGAATATAGTCCCGTATTAAATATGGACTAAAATATAATGTGAGTATAATTGTGATGCTCTCTCCACTCAATCCAATAAACTTTGGCAGGAGAGAGAGTAGTGGTGGGGTGTGATTATAATTGTGGTGCCCTCTCCGCTTAAGAAGAGAGAGAGAGGGGGGGCGAGACCCTCTCTCTCTCCGTGTGTGTGTGTGTGTGTGTCATAGAGAGAGATTAAAAAATTATAAACATCGTAATGTAAATAAATTTATTAAAATATAAAATTGTATACACATCAAAATAACATTCTTGATACATCATTTGTTCATGTTCCCATTTGTAAAGTGATAAATAGATTAAGTTTACATTTTGACCCCAGCCACTGTAATAATCATGTCCTTTAATTTATTTTGATATTTTAAAAAATATCTTATATATTTGCATTACAAAAAATTCATTTGTAAAACAGCTGAGGGTATTTTCAGAAGTATGTTAGGAAAAAAATTTTCTTTTGCCCTTCGTGGATATTACGTTTAAAGATTGTCCTTCTTAGATATTTTAAACTTAGAGAGTGTCTCTATTAGATATTTTTAAAGTTTTCTTGAGATTTTTAGTAACCTTCCCTAAAAAAAAAAATCCTTTGGCCAGCCCCCAGCGATAGGGTGACTTAATTTCTGACCTTGCATTACCTACACTTTGCCCTCTAGACTTGATAAAGAAAGAAAAATGTCCATTAGAATGACTAAGAACTATTTCATGTTTAGACAAAGTTGGCATCTGATAGAGATTAGGGGCATTACAATTACTTTTCAATTGAAGCTAGCAATTCATGCCTCCTCTGAATGAAGGCCAGAGAAAAGCTTTAGTCAGCAATTTTACTGTGCACAAAGGTAATTCATATGTAAGTAGCTTGTGCTCCATTAATATCTTATGCTAGATTCTAGAAGTTGCCCTTCCATAAGTGAGCCCATTTGTATTTTTGATCCAGTTCATATTATTCAGCAAATAATAACCTATAGAAATGGCAACTGAACAAACACTAACATGCTCTTCCTTCCATTTGGATGGGCTCAATGGGTCCTGCCAGCAGTTGATCCTGGGTGGGCCTTGATGGTCTGCCACAAGTAAACAAGCAAAAGTCAAGAAGAAGATTGCGAAAGAAAGTATATAGTATGACAAACCTGTAAGTGACATGTCAGTCACAAGTTGAAGAGATGGTGAAATGAATCAAAATGGAGAGTGTTCTTCAAACTAATGCATCTGTCTGTTGCATCTAGCATACCAATTAAAAACAACAAAAAGTAGGCTTTTGTACTCCTGTGCATATTGACCAACAAAAAGAGTGTGCAATTAAACAGGGACACAGAAATATTCGGAGTAATTAGAGCACAACTGAGATATGCATTTTTCAAGTCCCGTTATCAGACATCTGCGGTGCATTAATGTTATAGATGGAAAGAGGATCTACAGAACAGTAAACAACAAGATGAGCATGTAGACTACAACAAAAGGATAAATAAATGAAACATCGCAAAATCGGTGAAGCGGCTTTTTTTGCTCATATGTCTATACCAAAGAACACAGAATGTAACCATTAATTTTCTTCTGACTCGATCATTTCTTAAGAATCGTTTCTCATCCAATCCTTAAAATGATGGCCGGGCCTTGTGCATTTAACAATTAACGATATAAACTAATTCGATCAGGATTGTGCGAGGTTAGTCTAATCTGATTTGCTGGCCTTTGATATTATAATTGGAATCTTAAAGCCCCATCTGCAACAGGTTTGCTGCTCTTTGAAATTATTAATCCATGCCTTGTGCATTTCATTGACCATGAGATACCATTCGTTTCTGTAATGCCAAATCTTCTTTGGTGTGTAGGCCACAACCATCTTCGCATACGCTACATGCATATAAATTTTATTCCTACAATTTGTGTATGTTCTTTATTTCGTTGTTCTTTAAATTAGATGCTGTTTAATTCGATGTATGCATATGAACTATATGTTCTTCAATTAGATGGGATATTTCATGTGAGCTTAGGTGTGCAAGTGCAACTTAATGTTACACGCACGTCAGTTCACATGGGGAGAGAGCGTGTTAAGTCAGTGTCATTGAACCTGCCCATTCAAGACTTTGTGATTGATGCGTATGTTCTCATGTTTTGACGAGAACGTATATATCTGAATGTGAACATTAATGATTATAGAATCCACTATTATAAGTGATGAGAGTGTGCGTAATAAATTGCTATTAAAAAATAATTACCTATGGCTATTATGATGAGACACTATTTCTTTTTTATACATTTGATAATAAGTGACACTATTTCATTTAAATCTATACCTACAGTTAATCCTAAGCGAAACTAAAAATAATACTAACACTTCAATATCATAGGTGTTGAATCCACAAAATCGCGGTGTTGAGATATAAGGGCCCAGGGTCATAAGTACATGAACCACAAATTCACGGTCAAGATGGGCCGTGGACATTAATTGGGTGAAGGTGACAAGAGGAGTTAGGTCATTTGGCCTGCTCTGATACCATGTTAAATCCACAAAATCACGGTGTTGAGATACAAGATCCCATGATCATAAACACATGAACCACGACTCATTTAACTAATACGGGACTATTATCTAGAGACTATGTCCAAATTCCAACGGTAGGTAAACTCGCTCGTAATTGTGTTTGCAAATGATTTTTATCCACGCTTTCTTGGACTATATTGGCGATTTTTAACCGAGGGACTATGACCTATACCGTCGGTTCAAAAATGTATGGGTACAAGCTATAGTGGTGCAAGTTAAGTTTAAAAATGCATGGGTATAGGCTATAGTGGCGCAAACCACCCTGACGCTTCACAGTCGTCGCTACTAACCATAGATACAGACTTTACTCATGGTTTTAACCCTCGTATCGATGATTGAAAATATAGGTATAGATCTGGCTTGTTGTAGTGCAACTTGGATATTATGCACATTGAGGAGAATGCGTATGAAAGCATTATCGATACATCGCTTAATATTCAAGAGAAAACAAAAGATACCATAAATGCTCGCAAAGACCATGCAATTATGAGTATAAGGGATGAATTGAGACCAAAAATTGGTGAGAAACGAATTTACTTGGTTATACATTATCTAGAGATAAAAATAAAAAGTTTTGTCAAACTTTATCAGAACTGAAGGTACCAGAAGGATACTCTTCTAATATTAGAAACTGTTGGGGAGCTGTAAGAAATATACTAGGCACAAATATATGTGTAGGCGGAGAAATCAACACGAAAATAAATTCTATCCGCACATCTTCGGCTGATCTGTGCAACCACAATAATTTCTACGGCATCCACACGCAAGGATCCGAGTCGAAAACACCAAACCAACACAAGAACAATCACACACAAAATGCACCGGATTTTTAACGTGGAAAACCCTCTCTCGACATGGAGAGGGAAAAACCACGGGGCAAACCGACAGTGATCCACTATGTAGAAATAGCAATACACGGTTTTCTTCTCTCAAGATTTACCCAAATCTTGAGGTATACACATAAGAGAATGGAGGGATGTGAGAATACCTCAACCGAGATAAATCCCCAAAAATGAGAGAATGAAAATTACCCGAGTTCACCGGGCTAACCTTTTTCTCCCACTTCTCTTCTTCCTCTTCCCTTTCTCTTCCTCTTTCTCTTTCTCTCTTTCCCGCAAGAGCACCACTGCAGAAAAAAAGCAACAGCCGCTGCTGCCTTTTTTCTTTTGTTTCACTGTGTGTTGAGATGGCCAGAAGGCCTCGGGTGTTTTAGGGATTGAGGTGGTGAGGGGTATGTTATACCCCCACCCCCCTCTCACTTACCATGTGCCCATATGGGCTGGACCGCACCAACAATCTCCCCCTCCAGGCCATGGTGGGGGGTAGTACTAAAATGACTCCTCACCGGGAGTCCATGCCAGCCAGTCACCGACATAACTCTAGCTTCTCTCTAGGAACCACCTTTGTCATCATATCAGAAGGATTTTTGTCTGTATGAATCTTCTTCAGCTTCATCTGTTGTTGCTCTATAGCATCTCGCAACCAATGGTATCTCACATCAATGTGCTTTGTACGGGAGTGATATGTGGAGTTTTTGCTCAAGTCCATAGCACTCTGACTGTCACAAAAAATCACATACTCTTCTTGCTTCAAACCCAATTCCTGCAAAAATCTTTTCAGCCAAAGTATTTCTTTCCCTGCTTCAGTTGCTGCAACATACTCTGCCTCAGTAGTAGATAAAGCAACATATTTTTGCAATTTGGACTGCCAGGACACAGCTCCCCCTGCAAAAGTAAATAAGCACCCTGAGGTAGATTTTCTGTGATCAAGGTCACCTGCCATATCAGCATCTGTAAAGCCTTCTAGAACTGGTTCTGAACTCCCAAATGTCAAACACACTCTAGAGCTACCTCTCAAGTATCTGAAGATCCACTTCACTGCTTCCCAGTGCTCTTTCTCTGGATTAGAAAGGAATCTGCTCACTACACCAACTGCATGTGCAATGTCAGGTCTGGTGCAGACCATTGCATACATCAAACTCCCAACTGCTGAGGAGTAAGGAATGCTCTCCATCTCTTCCATATCTTCCTTAGAAGAGGGACATGACTTCTTGCTGAGCTTGAAATGAGCTGCTAATGGAGTACTCACAGACTTGGCATTCTTCATATTGAACCTGTCAAGCACCCGTTCAATATAATTTCTTTGTGACAACCACAATTTCTTGATTTTCCTGTCACGAAATATATCCATGCCCAATATTCTGCATGCTGGTCCCAAGTCTTTCATATCAAAAGACTTTGACAAATCTGCTTTCAATTTATCAATCTCTTGAGTATCCTGACCAACAATCAACATATCATCAACATAAAGTAAAAGGATAATGAAGCTCACATCTGATAATTTTCTAAAGTAAACACATGCATCTGCAGCTGTCCTCTGGTACCCATGGCTCACCATAAATGAGTCAAATTTCTTGTACCACTGTCTAGGTGCCTGCTTTAATCCATACAAGCTTTTCTTCAACCTGCATACCATGTGTTCCTTACCTTTCACTTCAAAACCTTCTGGTTGTACCATATAGATCTCTTCCTCCAAATCACCATGAAGGAAGGCAGTCTTCACGTCCATCTGCTCAAGCTCCAAGTCTAAGCTTGCAACCAAGCCTAGAACCACCCTGATAGAAGTCATCTTCACAACAGGAGAAAATATTTCATCAAAATCAATTCCCTGTTTTTGTGCAAAACCTTTCACTACCAATCTAGCTTTATACTTCAAGTACTCTGCATTGCCATCCTTTTTCAGCTTGAAAACCCACTTGTTCTTCAATACTTTTCTGCCTTTAGGAAGGTCCACCAACTCATAAGTATTATTCAGCTTAAGTGAATTCATCTCGCTCTGCATGGCTTTGAACCACTTATCTTTATCTTTATGAGATTGCACCTCCTCAAAGCTCTCTGGCTCCCCCTCCTCAGTAAGCAGCATATACTGAGAGGGAGGATATTTTGATGATGGCTGTAGCACTCTGGAAGACCTCCTGATCTCTAACTCTTGATGCTCCCCCTGCTCAGAAACCTCCTGCTCTGGCTCAGCATCACTGTCACCTAATTCTGGCATTTCATCACTGTCATCTTCACCTTGCATTTCTTCTCCATCTGTAAGCTCTTGCACTGGAGAAGGAATGGGTGCGAGATCTAGAGCATTGTAGGAAGATTGACCTTTCAACTTTGTTTCTTTGATGTCTTCAATATTTTGATCTTCATAAAAGATCACATCTCTCTGTCTGACTACTGTCTTCTTTTCTGGATCCCATAACCTGAAGCCAAACTCTTCATTTCCATAGCCTAAGAAAATACAAGGAATGGCTTTGTCATCAAGTTTCGCCTTTGGTCCTTGGGGACATGCACAAATGCCTTGCATCCAAACACTTTCAAGTGATTGTAGGATACCTCCTTCCCTGACCAAATCTTCATTGGAATTTCAAAACCAAAGGAACAGAAGGAGACCTATTTATCAAATAGCAAGCAGTGCGAACAGCTTCAGCCCAGAAGCTCTTTGGTAGCTTTGCCATCCTCAACATACATCTCACCTTTTCCACAATGGTTCTGTTCATTCTTTCTGCTACACCATTATGCTGTGGGGTGCCTGGTTCAGTCCTTTCATGTCTTATGCCATGAGCTGCACAATAATCTGTAAATTCTTTGGAGATGTACTCTCCTCATTATCTGTGCGGAGACATTTCAACTTTTTGCTTGTCTCTCTTTCCACCATAGCATGAAAATTTTGAAATGACTGAAACACTTGATCTTTTGTCCTCAGCAAATAGACCCACACCTTTCTAGATGCATCATCAATGAAAGTGACAAAGTACCTATTTCCACCCATGGACTCCACCTCAAAGGGACCACAAACATCAGAATAAATCAAATCTAAAATGTAACTTTTTCGTTGTGATGAAGAACGAAAAGAAATTCTATGATGCTTTCCAAGTAAACAATAATCACAAGGACTAAGAGTCATACCTTTCATGGAGGGAATATAAGACTTCCTCGCCAAAAGTTGTAGTCCTTTCTCACTCATATGCCCTAGCCTTCTATGCCATAAATCTGGAGAAGAATCATCTTGGACAGCATTCAACACATCCTTGCACACTTTTGCATGAGTCTTGTAAAGACCACAACAAGTATTTCCCTTGGCAACAATCAATGAGCCTGTAGTCAATTTCCATTTTCCTTGACTGAATCTGTGCTCAAAACCTTGCTTATCTAGAGCAATACCGGAGAGAAGATTGAGACGCAAATCAAGAACATGCCGCACATCCTTCAAAGTTAGTGCATACCCTGCATTTGTTTGCAAACACACATCACCAATGCCAACTACCTTTGAGTAGCTAGTGTTACCCATCTTCACATTTCCAAGATCTCCTGCCTTGTAAGATGTAAAGAGCTCCCTTTTAGAAGTTGCATGATAGGAAGCACCAGTGTCCACTATCCACTCTGAATCATGGCCTGTGAAATGCAAACAAGTGTCTCCCTCTATTGTGAGAATGACATTATCACCCTCTAACAATGTAGCTGCGTTATTTTGATCATCCTCTGTCTTCATCTGATTTTTATCCTTCTTCTCTTTCATCTCTCTCTTCCATACCCTGCAGTTCCTCTTTAGGTGACCTTCTTTTCCACAATGAAAGCATGCTCTACTCTTGGACTTTGACCTGCCTCTGGACTTGCTTTGACCCCTTGACTGATCATTATACTTTGATCTACTCCTCCCCCTGTTCTCTGTGACAAGAGCATGTGCATTATCTGATCCAGTTAATTTTCTTCTTGTTTCTTCATTAAACAAGCTAGCAGTAACTAAACTCATAGACAACACACCATTAGGAGCAGAATTACTAACTGACACAACCAAGGTTTCCCAACTGTCTGGCAAGGATCCCAAAAGTAACAAAGCCTGGAGTTCATCTTCTAAAGTCATTTTCATTGTAGCCAATTGATTCACCAAACTTTGGAACTCATTCAAATGCTCTGCAACACTGTTACCTTCTTTGAATTTCAAATTAACAAGCTTTCGAATAATAAAAGCTTTATTACCTGCGGTCTTCTGCTCATACAAGGATTCTAATTTTTTCTACATTGTTTGTGCACTGGTTTCACTCGAAACATGATGAAATACACTGTCATCTACCCATTGTCTGACTGTGCCAATGGTCTTCCGATTTAATTTTTCCCAATCTTTAGCGGACATACCCTCCGGTTTGGCTCCATTACCTTCAATCGGATCATACAAATCCTTGCAATATAGGATGTCTTTCATTTTTGGCTTCCAAATAATCCAATTTGTATTATTCAATTTTATCATGGTGCTAGACGCTCCACTGTCCGACATTCCGACTCACAATAATAATGCATGTAATTAACCCCGCTCTGATACCACTTGTTGGGGAGCTGCAAGAAATATACTAGGCACACATATATGTGTAGTCGGAGAAATCAACACGGAAATAAATTCTATCCGCACACCTTCAGCTGATCTGTGCAACCACAATAATTTCTACGGCATCCACACTCAAGGATCCGAGTCGAAAACACCAAACCAACACAAGAACAATCACACACAAAATGCACCGGATTTTTAACGTGGAAAACCCTCTCTCGACATGGAGAGGGAAAAATCACGGGGCAAAGCGATAGTGATCCACTATGTAGAAATAGCAATACACGATTTTCTTCTCTCAAGATTTACCCAAATCTTGAGGTATACACATGAGAGAATGGAGGGATGTGAGAATACCTTAACCGAGATAAATCCCCAAAAATGAGAGAACGAAAATTACCCGAGTTCACTGGGCTAACCTTTTTCTCCCACTTCTCTTCTTCCTCTTCCCTTTCTCTTCCTCTTTCTCTTTCTCTCTTTCCCGCAAGAGCACCACCGCAGGAAGAAGCAACAGCCGCTGCTGCCTTTTTTCTTTTGTTTCACTGTGTGTTGAGATGGCCAGAAGGCCTCGGGTGTTTTAGGGATTGAGGTGGTGAGGGGTATGTTATACCCCCACCCCCCTCTCACTTACCATGTGCCCATATGGGCTGGACCGCACCAACAGAAACCTCATCTCTATGCCAGAGTTAAAGGTTAATTGACTTAAATCTCATGATCGGCATACATAGTTAGTGGCAATACGATCAATCGTGCCTAAGCATGTGAGATATGTCATTACCATATTCTACTTCTTCTTTAATCCTATTTGTACTAAGATGGTGGATGTCTCGAAATTAGATGACGTATAAAAAAAGATGGTGATTGTTGAACAGTTGGATAGGATCACAGACAGAGGACGTAATCCTCCTGTAGCGAAAGCGGATAATCTCACCTAGTACAAACACACAAGACAACAATAAGTACACAATAAAGAAAACAGATGTACGTGATTCGGAGAGGCAAGATGTCTACCTACATCCACGGGAAAAAAGCTAAGAGAGAGTTTCACTAGAAGGAGAAATCAAGAAGAGCGATCTTACACCGGCACCGATCGTCTCCTCAAGATACAGACACTCCAACACTTTTTCTCTGTACGTGCTCAGAAAACTAACGAGCACAGCGAGATGAAAACAAATGGAGCATGTAGCAGGCCCTTCCTCTCTCTGATTTGTTATCTTTACACATTATGCCTCAACCAGCAGCTCCCCTTAAATAAGGAGAAAAGACGGTAGCAATCAAAGATAATTAATGCTGAAGATGGTAAGTGGCCTCCGCGTGAGAACAGACGTGCCGTACACGGCACTTGTGTGATAATGTCTTTTCCACGCGGGAAAAGACTTTCTCTGCTACGACAAATCCAACTATGCTGGATTCCCGCTGTTGCCCACTTGATTGGGTCAACATCAACAGGTGATCACATTATGTTTTCCTGAAAACTACTTCCCGCTATCATTTTTGATAGTATGTCCCATCTAACAGTTCATCTAGTAAGAGAAATTAAACTTTGTGGACCAATTTACTTCCGTTGGATGTATCCATTTGAGAGATACATGAAAGTCCTAAAGGGTTAGGTAGCTAATTATTACCATCCAAAAAGTTGCATCACTGAACGTTACATTGCAGAGGAAGCTGTTGAATTCTACACAGAATACTAATTAGAAGATTTTAATGCAATTGGAATCCCCCAACTGAAGACCATGACAACAGGCACTGATAATGTAATTGGCCAGCTAGCTTCGTGTGATCGGGTGGCTACAATTTCACAACAGCAATGGCATCAAGTGCATCATTATATTTGCAATTTAACTATCATACAATGCTCAACGTGATAATCAATGACATAATGTTGATTGATATATTATTAGTGAGAACGTGACAATGTTAAAGATACAAATTTCTCGTCAAGCAAAAAAAATAGAGATCGCTGCAAGACAAACACCATCGCATGTACATCTTTTGGCTACGTAAGAAGGCACGAGATTAATTAAATTTATAATAATTTATGTATATCCTTAATAACTTACTAATTTTTGTTATACACATGTTGCTGATAGTTCAAATGTCTCAAATAATATATTAAACACCATTCAATGTATTGCATATGGGTCTCATCGGCAAGTACTAAAATCACATGGTTGATTAATCAATGGATGTCGTTATCATATGATGGAGCGAGATCAATCGCAAGTCGACCAGGCTAGTGGGGTGAGCTTGGTGGCCACAAAAATGCAAATCGCATATGCGAAAGACAAAAATCTAGTAGTTACATGTGTTACTATGGAGTTATTAATGAAATATGACAATTGGATTATAGTGTATTTGAAATTCCAGTATTCAAATGTGACTGGGTTGACAGCAAGAATGACATTAGAGTGGATGAGCTTGATTTTACACTGAATGAGCTTGATAGGATAGCTAGTCACAGATCTGAACCATTCATTTTAGTTTTCGAGGTATGTCAAGTATTTTATGTACGAGCAATTCTTTGTGCATCGAATCTGATCTACAGAGTCACGTCATTCTGCAACCTTTGATCCCATTAGCCAAAAAAAAGGGTGAAAAGACCGTTTCTACGTAGAAAGGACAATCACGTCAGACCCGTATGGCGCACATTTTCGAGCATTAAATACGGAACGCGCTGATTAGAAAAATACAGAAATAAAATATTTTGTTGAAGAGTGAAATATTTTGTTACACAAATAAAACATTTAGTATAAAATTAAAATATTTTGTTAAGTTTCATTTTTTTTGGAAAACACTACCTAGAGGCATGTAGGAGTGTGCACCCTCTACCATAAGTAGAGGGGATAGCCACTTCATCATCGCACAACTATGAGGTATATTTTATTATCACAAGAGAAAGTTTAATAACAATTATATCAAACGAATGCTAGGCATACTTAGTTTATCCAAACGAGCATCACCTTTAACAAATCTAGGTAGTTGCTCTTGAGATAAAAAGAATAAATTACATTTCGTAGTGCAAGCCAAATTAGCTAAGGAATCAACGACCTTATTAGCCTCTCTGAATATATGAATAATGGAATCATTTGTTGATAGAATACTCTAAATTTCTCTGACATAAATGAGAATTGCCCAAGGACAGGGAACCTTCCTGTTAATCACTTGCACAGGCACTTGGGAATCACATTCAATGAAGGCCAGTTGGGAAGTCACTGTGTACAGATATTTAAGACCATCAAGAAGAGCCCTCGCTTCTGCAATGATACTATTACACTGCGCGTAAAAGTGTGAGAAGGCTAATAAAATAGTCTCTTGGGAATCTCTAATAACACCACCGCCACCCGAGTCTCCTGCCTGCTTAGATGCTCCACCAGTGTTCAGCTTTAGGTGACGCCAAGGAGGACAAAGCCATTTAATTAGTTTCACCTGACGACCACCATTTGTAGAAACCTTGATTCCAAAATCAGCCAAGATCCTCTGCCTATTATAATTGTCTTTCTGTAGCTCAACATTACCAATAACATGTTTAACCTGCGAGAGAATCTTGTGAAGCAGACTATGTTTAGAAATTTTCCTGTTCTCATATTTTGCAGCATTTCTAGCTGTCCAAAGTTCCCAATTGCCATAAGCAACTACAGCTAGACTGAAAAGGCCAAACATAGATTTTCCTTTCATAGCTTGGATGGAATTATTTAAAATGATGCATGTAGCTGTGTATTTTTCCAAATCTGTAAGCCTATAGAATTGAAAGAAGACCAAACAAAAGAAGCCCATTCACTAGTAACGAAGAGGTGATTTAAACCCTCCTCCCGATGTAACTCACAGCAAAGACATTTGGAGCAAATAGGGATGCCAAAAGATCTAACATTCGAATCAGTGGACAGTCAATTAGAAATAATCTTCCAAAGATGCACAGAAAGCTTGATTGGCAGCCATTTAGACCAGATACGATTCCAAATGGGGTGAATCTCATCTGGAAGATGGCCATCAATGTTTTTATAAACATATGAAACAGAGCAGTCACCATCAGGAGATAGACTTCATATTTCTTTATCGGGAATTTGGGAGAAATTCACATAGTTGATGGCTCTCCTAATTTCAGGAGGGAGAAATCTGACAATAAATAAATTATCTTCTTGGGTGGGGTGAATAATAATATCTCTGACAGTGGCCTTTTTGTTGGGAATATTTCCATTGGGGATATAAGAGGCCCAGCTTTGATTACCTAGCCAAATGTCCTGCCAAAAATTGGAAGATCAACCATCACCACTAATAATTCTTTTGTCCTGTAAAATCAATTTTTTAGCTTGTAACCATCTTCTTCTGGCATGCCCTTTCATAGTTTTAAAGTTGACATCACTAATATGGCAACCTCGGATATATTTAGCCCTGGAGAACTCATCCCATAATGAGTTAGAGTGTAGAGTCTTCCACAGCATTTTAACATGCAGAGCTATTTCAATTCCATGTCTTAAAGACATGATTTCTGTTGTGCCCCTTGTGCTTTGATGATAATGTGGTGTTTTAATGATAGCAACATGAATGAGTCACCATAAGAACAACACATTGAGTCGTCATCTGTTTGTGTCTGCATATGAATTTGTTGTGTTGCATATGAATGTTTCATTGAACATCTTATCTGAGTGTCACTACATGGAACAGGATGTGTGCATTGGTGCATTTCATAACTGGTGCATTTCATAACTCTGCACATTCATTTGGCTTTGTGTTGCTGTAGTGTAGTCTATACATTGCATGTGTCGCAGATAGCATAGTCCATACATCGCAGTTCTCGTAGGCTAGCAAGTCTGTACACTGCATGGCTCGCAGGCTAGTAAGTCTATACATTGCATGGCGAGCCCAAAGTCTATACATTGCATTGGCTAAAGTCTATACACTGACTGTCTCATTTAGCGTCTAAGGCAATGTCTATGCACTGGACTTAAAGTTTGCACATTGTTCTCCGTCTTACTTTGCGTCTATGGCATAGTCTATACAGTGCAGGTCACATAACTAGCAAGTCCATACATTGCATTGCATTGGCTAAGTGTGTACATCGTCCGTCTTATTTGAAGTCCATACATTGCATTGCATTGGCTAAGTGTGTACATCGTCTGTCTCATTGGAAGTCTATACATTGGAAGTATGTACATCGGACTGTTCATGCATTAACATTCAAAGTCCATACATTGAACTATAGCATGCACGAAGCTAAGTCCATACATTGGACTGTAGCATGCATCAGTGAAGTATGTACAGCGTCATGCATTGTTCTTCAAGTCCATACACTGCACTGTAAATTGCTCGAGGTGAAGTCTGTACATCCATCAATGAACTTCCAAGTCTGTACATCCATCAGTGAACTTCCAAGTCTGTACATCCATCAGTGATCTTGCAAGTCTATATATCGGTAGCTTTACCGACGTTGCACTCGAAGTCTATACACTGATAGCTTTACCGTCGTTTCCCTTGGCAAGACTATACATCCTAGAACTGTGCAAGTCTGTACAGCCATTCCCTTGCCAAAGTCTATACATTGTGAACCTTGTAGTATGTACAGACTTTGCCTTGCTCAAGTCTGTACATCGCCCAGTTGGCAAGTCCATACATTGGAAGTCTATACATTCGTTTGCCTTGCATCGTTCATCAAGTCTATACAGCCCTTTCGCTTGGCAAGTCTTCACATCGTGAAGTCTATACACTCGATTGTCTTGCATTGCATCAAGTCTGTACAGCCTTTCCTTTGGCAAGTCTGTACATCGTTCATGAAGTCTGAACAATGAGCAAGTCTGTACATCGGACTAGTCTGTATCGGCTAAGTCCATACATTGTCCAGTGCATTGCATGCATCGTTATTGAAGTCTGTACATCAAGCTGAAGGCTGCCTAAGTCTATACATAGTCTGTCTTCCTTAGAGTCTAATGCATAACATGAAGTCTGTACATCGCACAGCATTCAAGTCTGCACATTATGCATCATATGAATTCAAGTCTGTACATTGTGCATCATTCATGAAGTCTATACATTGAGTTGAAGGCTGGCGAAGTCTGCACATCGTCTGTCTTCATTAGAGTCTCATGCATAACATGAAGTCTGTACATCGCACAACATTCAAGTCTTCACATTGTGCATCACTTAGTTGAAGTCTGCACATCGTGCATCTAGTGTTTCAAGTCTATACACATCTGCACGTTGTGTCTGTCAAAGTCTTCACACTGCTTCTTCATGCACTGAAGTATGCACATTGCTGCACGATCATCAAGTCCATACACTGGCATGTCTATACATTACCTACTCTATACATTGACTGCTGTATGTTATTCAAAGTCTGTACATTGCATTCACGTTCACAAAGTCTATACAGCAAAGTCTATACAATGCATTCGAGTTCACAAAGTCTATACAGTGAAGTCTATACAATACATTGCATCCCACAAAGTCTGTATAGGGTTTATACTTAAACTGATAATTCTATTTTGTCTGTCTGACAGGGATTCTTTGCAGAGCCTAATGAAGGCACGTGATCCAAGAAAGGACGAGGTGCTATGATGGTGACACGTGGAAGCAGCTCAGTCAGGATGCTGCCAGGTGGTCGAAGTTCCTAGAACCTGGAAAAAGCATTGGGCGGGAAATGTGGAAGCCACACGCCATTATCCAATCTGCTACTATATATATGAGCTTTCTTCTTCAGATGAAAGCTGCTCGATCAAGTGGAAAGTCTATACAGTGAGACTGAAGGTCTGAAGCAGTAGAGAGCCACCGAGATCCTCAGAGAAGAAAAATAGAGAAGAAGAAAAAGAGAGAAGAAGACAGAGTGTGAAGAGAAAGAAAAAGAGAGTGAGAGATCGTGAGCAGAGAAGAAGAAGAAAAGAAAAGAGGAAGAGAGCTCGTGAGTTGAGAAGAGAGAAGACTCCATCAGACAATCTGTCTCCACTGGAAGTTGGATCAAATCCAATCCAGTCAGCTCCTTGTGAGCCATATTCGTGCTTCATTGTTTACAGATTTTCGTTGCTGTAGTTCCTTATTTTCGTTTTCCTTTTATACATTTCTTCAAGCTGTTTGTCAGCGGAGCAAGCTGTGTTGCTCAGCATTTGCAGTGGAGGATTCCACTGGATGGCTAAGCTGTATTGCCCAGCAGAGCAAGCTGTGAGGCTCAGCAGGCGAGGAGGATTCCTCGGACAGCAAGCTGTGAGGCTCAGCAGATTGTTGTTGACGCCTAAAATAAAAACAATAATAATAGCAGTGATGAAACAATAATAATAACCCTAAAATACCTTTATTTCTGACAAAATGTCTTATTTCTGTTATCTTGTTTTCAGGAATAGAAGAAGAAAAGAAGAGACGGCCGGCTCTAATAGAGAACCACTGAAACGAGACACAAGACCTCGGAAGATACTCGGGACCATCCCCGAACGAGCAAGACAGAAGCCCAGCCGACAAGATATGTCAGCCGATGAGTCAGCCCTCACAACTGAAGAAATGAACATAAGAAGCCCAAAAGCCCTAAATGGGCCAATACCTGTGGCACCGAGAAGCTGCTGAAGAGGCCCACGGCCACCAAAAGGCGCACCGATAGTGGCCACGCCGAAAGCCCAACAAGGCCCATATGGGGAAGGGGCGCCGAGAAGCCTACTGCTTCCGACTAAGGCGCGCCGGGAGCTGCCATCGACACCACCTGCCGCGTCGGGAGCCTCGTCAAGGGCGCGCCAGTTGCTGTCGGCCGAGAAGTCAGTCAAGGGGCCTATATAAACCCACTCCTTCGATGAAACAAGGAGAGCGGACAGAAGGGGGCGGCGTTAGAAGAAGAAAAGAAAAAGGGAGATATCGAGAGGATAGCCAGAAACCAAAGGAAGAAGAGAGCCTCCGCTGAAAGAAAAGAAAAGAAGCCTGAGAGAAGAAGGAGAAGAAGAACCCCAGGTGGGCTGATAGGGGGAGGGAGAGGAGTCAATGCTCCACCCTCCCCCCCCCATGTTCGCTATTTTCTTGATTTGCTTCCGTATGTAATAGTCTATGTTTTCGAGTTCGATTATTCATATGATGTCGAGGATGCTCCCCTCGCTCCCCCATGTTTCCCTCTTCTTCTGTTCTTCGGCTTCTTGCCTTGCAGATGATGTAAACAATGCTTATGAGATGAAATGAAGTGAGCAATCGAAGCTCTTCCCTCTTTCCTCTGTGCATATATCTATATATCTCTTCACCGCAATATCCGATGGTTTTATACGCTCCCGGTTTCAGAGTGTCCCTGCAGACCCATTCTTCAGAGGGGCATAGATAGGATCCCTAAATGTCAAATTCATCGCATACGTATGAGTTTCTCTCAAAGCCCTCGATGCCCCCCCCCCTTGTGCTGTTCAAGAACCAGAGACATTAATCTCTTGGTTTCCTGAACTGCTGGCTGCACGAGGATGCGTCTGCTCAGCATATGAACGCCACCCCGTGGGTTTCTAGCGACTGGATCTCAATCTCTCGACCCTCCATTCTAATCTTTGAATGATTAGGGTCTGGAGTCTTGATACTGAGGGTTCCTCCGTCGTCGGTTTTAGATGCCATTAGGCTTGTCGGGGAGATCAGAGACAGTCATCTCTTGATTCCCCCGGACGGCCTGCAACAAACAGATAAAACCCTCACAGGATCTGGACGATGATCTCGATTCCCCCTACTGATCCTGCCTTACAATTCCTTTGGCATCCTTCTAACAGAAGTACCCATGAAACCCCCCTTTCTGCACCCCTGATTCGGCATCAATCCAAGCCAGAAACCCCGAAAACCCCCAAACAGAGCATCGTTTTTGAGCTCTGGAAACCCTGAAGCCTCGTAGCAATTTAGCCTTCTCGGCACGCCATTTGCCCACCGAAAACCCCTCAGCCGAGAGGCCTCCCTCTCCTGCTAAATGACAAAAAAAACCATTTCAGACCCTTCCACGTGAGCCTCCCGGCACCAAGCTCCCGGCGTGCCATTTTCCCGCCGAAAACCCCTCAGCCGAGAGCCTCCCCCTTTTTCATCAAGCCGCGCCGAGAACCCCCCTGGCCCTCTTGTCAGCGCGCCGAGAACCCCCCTGGCCCTCTTGTCTGCGCGCCGAGAACCCCTCCTTTGGCCAGCCAAGAGGCCAGGCCGAGACCCCCCCTTTTTTGGGCTGAATAAACCACGCCGAGACCCCCTGGGCCATCTCCTTTGCGCGCCGGGAAGCTGGCGCCGAGAGCCCTGCGCGCCGGGAAGCCCGCGCCGGGAGCCTACCTGGCCGTCTCCTCTTCGCACTAAGTAACCCCCTTGCGCCGAGAATCCCCTTCTGCCTCCCAGCTGCACCGATAGCCTACCTAAATTTTATTACTGGGCCTTCAATCCAAATTGAGCGTTCGCTCGCTTTCCGTCGTACCGCATCGGGTTCACGAATAACCCCTTTAGCTCGGGAGGGCTCTGCCACTGCATGAGTTCCACCGGCTTCTACAGGGAATATCAAACATTGCCCATGGCAGATATGCGGGTCGGGAAGTTCAGCACTTCTCTCTTTCGGCTTTCATCCCGGCACTCCGTGGGTGATAGTCTATTTCCCCCTGGGCATAATCCAGATAAAGGAGAAATGCTGTCGAAATATCGATCGATGCTTTGAACCCCCATCATGGCCACGGACCAGTCTGCCTGTGACTGAAATTTTCCCTTTCCCCCTAAGCTCGATCTTTGAACCGCTGGCTTAATGATATCATCCATTTCTATGGTTGATGTTATTATCTTGCCCGCCTTCCTGGCTCCGGTATGAAGTTCCATTTCGCGCACATGAATACATGTTTGCCTCTCGAGGCCTCCTATTTTGGCGTTTAATCAAGGGTTGTCCTTCCTTCGAATGACGTAATTAATGTCATAGCGTTCATGGTATGACGGACTTCGGGTCCTGACTCGGACTTCACAAATGACTGACCATGTCAGATCGAGCGCACAATGAAATTGTCACCCCGGTGACTGGCACGCCAATAAATCAATAAATAAATAATATAACGAGATAAATAATATAAAATCAATGCGTCCACAATTGTATGGCAAGCTGTGATGCCCAGCTGTTCAAGCTATGAGTCAGCGGAATCCACACTCTGGTTTGAGTGTGGGGTGGACGTAGGTCTGCAGGATCGAACCACCTAAAAATCATCTTGTTATGTGGTTTGAATTCTTCTATCTGTTTGGCGCTAGATGAATGATTAGGCACGATTTGTTTAGTTAGTCTAGTTGAACCAAGTTTGCATTCAGATCATTTGATTTCGGATCTAGAAGAGCAGTGAATTCCTTATAGTTTACATGGATTAGAACTGAAGCTTAATTCATTTCTTTAGGCTTTAATTCCGTAGTTCTGAGCATTTGATTTTAATTGGGTGTGGACGCACTTCTCGTTCGACCGTCGCTCTGGTTCATCTGTTGGTTTTATTAAGTGCGTGGGCGTGCCAGTCACCGAGGTGACGATTTATTCGGGTCCCGAAGAGCCCATGGTGCGCTCGATCTGACTTCGTCAGACGATTGTGTGGTTCGTGTCGGGACCGAATCCCGTCGCGCCATAAAGGTCACGACGTCATTTACATCCCCCATACGAGGGAATACCCTTGATTAGTTGCCGAGAGGCCCCGCGGCCGAAAAGAGTAATACTAATTATGCGAGAGAGATAGGGATAGATCACACTGAAGGTTGTATTAAGGCCATAAACTGTCGGCCGTGCCGGCCGCTCGTAGACCTTTTCGTATTCGGACACAGGTCCGTGGCAGAGTCACAATGAGAAAACCGAGGTAGATCCCTTCAAATGTCTGCCGAGCATGCGGCAATTTTTTTTAATGAAGATTCGGAAGGTATCCGGAACGAGAAAACAAATCCGGTCCGATTAGGATGTCGGCCCGAGGTTAGATCAAAGCCTGGCCATATCGGGGTAATTCCCGAGACTCGGGCTCGACCTGAAAGGGCGGCGTTGTTATTCCCTTTTGCCCCGGGTCACGGGGAGAGATGGGGGGCTACGGTGTGGGCCTTAGCGTCTTTTATCTGGGGTTTTCTTAGTTATATCTTCTGGGATTTCTGATTTGATGTCTACTGTTTATTCGTGCCTTTGTCCGGGATGGTTTCTCTTCTTTTATTCATAATTATTCTTATTATTATCATTTGTTTGTTATTTATTTTTTTATTACCCCTCCCGCCTCTTTTATTGTGATTAATATTGCGCATTCGGAGTCCTTTGATTAGCGTAATTTTTATTAATTTATTTGCTATTGTTAATGCCCTTATCAGGCTGTATATGTGTATATGTGTAGTGTGCCGGCGAAGGGGAAAACGGGAGTGTGCCGCTGAGGGTAGAGAGCGTGCCGTTGGGAGGCTAAAAAGGGCGTACCGCTGGGGGCAACAAGGTGTGCCGGCCAAAGGAATTGGGGTGTACCGCTGAGGGGAGTGTACCGCTGAAGGTGGGGAATAGGGTGTACCGCTGGGGGGCAACAAGGTGTGCCGGCCAAGGGAATTGGGGTGTACCGCTGAAGGGAGTGTATCGCTGAAGGTGGGGAATAGGGTGTACCGCTGGGGAGGCAACAAGGTGTGCCGGCCAAGGGAATTGGGGTGTACCACTGAAGGTTCAAGCAGTGTGCTGGCGAAGGAGTTAGGTGAGTGTGCCGCTGAAAGGTGAGAGAAGTGTGTCGGATAAGGAGCCGATCAGAGCGTGGGGGTGGATATGAAGTCTGTACGTTCCCCAGGCTCGTACGTTGCCAAGCCCAAAGTCCATACACTAGAGCAGAGTAGAGCAGAGTCTGTACGTTGCAATATGAAGTCTATACGTCGACTGGCCCGAAGTCTGTACACTGGCCGTCATGAAGTCTATACGTTGGCTGGCCCAAGTCTATACATTGGAACGTGAAGTCTGTACGTTGCCCCTTTGATTGCAGCTCGAAGTCTATACGTCGCCAAGCCCAAAGTCTGTACGTTGTAACGTGGAGTCTGTACACTGTAACACGAAGTCTGTACATTGGCTGGCCCAAAGTCTATACATTGGCCAAGTCTATACATCGGCCAGCCCCAAGTCTATACACTGCAACGTGAAGTCTGTACGTTGCCCCTTTGATTGCAGCTCGAAGCCTATACGTTGCCAAGCCCAAAGTCTATACGTTGGATCCCGCTGAGACGATGGCTGAGGGCGTACCGGTGAAGGGAGGGAGCGTGCCGCTGAAAGGGGCCAAGGGAAGTGTGCCGCTGAAGGCCAATGGGAGCGGCGTACCGACGAAGGGCCAACTGAGGCGTGATGGTGGAGGTTCGATCAGTTTTTGATTATTTGTTTTAAGGCTTTTCTTTTCTTCTTATCTTAACTTTCGTGTAGTTTTATATAAAATTTCTCCCTTTGTTCGTTCTCTTTGTTCGGTTCGGTCTCTTTTCTTGCGAGTCGGACGTTCGGGCCACGGGGTAGTTAATTAGTTCGGTTCAGTTCTCGTTGTGGTGCCGGCAGTGGTTTGATGAGTTGGAAGGTTTCATTAATTATCCTGTTCGTTTGTTGCTTCCTTCTGCCTCTTTTAATCGTTTATTAGTTTCTCACAAAAATTCGACAGCATCTCCCCTTAACCCGGGACGTAAGGGAGATAAAGGGAACGCGCCCACATGGAGTGGCGGAACCCGACAACTGGAGGTGGGCCCCCGGGGCAGCAACACCTTTATAGGGCCTCGAAAAACGTGAAGGAAAGGGCTCGGGGATGAGGCCAAGAAGAGGGGCTACTGAGGGACTGCATGGTGTGCCGCTGAAGGCCATAAGGGGGGTGTACCGTTGAAGGCCAATCTGGGCGTGCCGCTGAGGGCCAATCTGGGCGTGCTGCTGAGGGCTGAAAAGGGTGTGCCGCTGAGGGCTGAACAGGGTGTGCCGCTGAGGGCTGAACAGGGTGTGCCGCTGAGGGCCCAGAAGGGTGTGCCGCTGAGGGCTGAAAAGGTGTGTCGGCCAGAGGCCGGAAGGGTGTATCGCTGGAGGCTTGAAAGAGCTGAATGTATGGGCTGGGAGACTTGATGGCTGTTCAGGAAAAGAAGAAGAAAAGAGGGGGCTTCAAGGCCGGGAGTGGTCTATTGGTAACTGGGTAATCGGGAAGAAAGTAAGGGTCTCTCCCTCCCGTGAGGGGGGGCAAAGAACCCAGGAGACTAAGGATCATAGGGGGAGGATCACATCACCACCGAGACTCCAAAAAACGCCGTAGAAGAGAAAATGAACAGAACACCATGCATTATGAAGGCGGGAGCAAACCAATAGACAAGACAGGAAAGGCCCAAGAAGGGTGGTTTTTCATTCATGGGGGGGGGGGGGCAAAGGCCATGGCCCTACATGCATATTACAAAAGCAAAAAAAGGAATGCCCAGGATGAGACCGTGGACAAGGGGAAAACCCCAAAGAAAAATAGAACATGGAAGGGGGGAGACGGAATACAAGACGACAGGAAGCGTTAGGGGCTTGGACGCCGGCCATTGCCCCCAACTCTCTCCCCTATTACATCAAGCTATCTCTCCCTTACTCTGGCTTCTTCCCGGTGGTCGTCGGAGGGGGCTCACGTCGGGAGGGCCTCTCCTTCTCTTCTCTATTCTCCTCTTTCTCCTATGTCTCTCTTCTTCTGCCCGAGCTCTCCCTTTCTATCTGTCCTTCCTCTCCCTTGTTGAAAGCAGAGGATCTTTTTATACCCCAGGCTGCCGGAGCCTTTCGAAGATGACCCTGAGGGCGGGAAGTGGCTTGCGATCATGGCGGCTAACCTGCCCCGTCCTGGGTGTCAGTGGGGTAGGCTACGTGGCCTAACGATCGGCCGCCACCTCAGACGGCTCCACTGCGCGCCAAGGATGCGTAGGGTATGGGCTGCACGTCGTCTTGCCGTTGAAAAGCTTCACGTTGTGCCGCTGGCGGGCTGAACAAGCGTGCCGTGGGGGAGCCAAAACGGTGTGCCGTTGAAGCCCCTAAAGGGCGTGCCGCTGAGGCCTGCTGAGGGCGTGCCGCTGAAGCCCCTGGGGCTGTGCCGCTGAGGCCTACTAAGGGAGTGCCGCTGCAGCCTGCTGAGGGCGTGCCGCTGAAGCCTGCTGAGGGCGTGCCGCTGAAGCTTGCTGAGGACGTGCCGCTGAAGCTCCATCAGGGCGTGCCGTTGAGGCCCCTTGGGGGCTGGGCGTGCCGCTGAAGGGCTCCCCACGGGGTGTGTATATGGGGCCCATTCTGAGCCCGTTGCGAGCACGAGTCATGGCCCGTTTGATTTCCTTTGGGGCCCATGGGCTGTGGGGCCTTTTGTGCTTGATTTCTCCGGGGTTTCTTCACTCGGCGCCGTTGTTGATGCTGGGCCGAGCATGACATTTGGATGTGCAATTTTCGGTGTCCACAAATGCCCCCCACCCATTGGTAGCGCGGGAGAAGGATGAGCCGGGCGGTGCCCGTGGGTGTACTTGTCTCTTTTCTCTTCGTCGGTGCCGACGGGGTGTTGAGAGCCGAAGCGACATATTGGTCTCTCCATCAGTGCCGACAGGGCGTCGGGAACTGAAGCAGTATGTTGGTCTCTTCATCAGTGCCGACGTGGTGTCGGGGACTGAAGCGGCATGTTGGTCTCCTCATCAGTGCCGATGTGATGTCGGGAACTGAAGCAGCCTATTGGTCTCTTCATCTCTTCATCAGTGCCGACGTGATGTCGGGAACTGAAGCAGCCTATTGGTCTCTTCGTCTCTTCATCAGTGCCGACGGGGTGCCGGGAGCTGACCTGCTTTGTTGTCTCTTTGTCTCTTTGTCAGTGCCGACAGGATGCCGGGAACTGACCTGGTTCGTCGATCTCTTGGTCTCTTCACCAGCGCCGACAGGATGCCGGGGACTGGCATGCTTTGTTGTCTCTTTGTCTCTTCGCCAGTGCCGGCAGGATGCCGGGAACTGACATGGTTTATGGATCTCTTGGTCTCTTGGTCTCTTCGTCAGTGCCGACAGGATGCCGGGAACTGACATGGTTTATTGGTCTCTTTGTCTCTTCGTCAGTGCCGACAGGATGCCGGGAACTGACCTGGTCTCTTGGTCTTTTTGTCTCTTCGTCAGTGCCGGCAGGATGTCGGGAACTGACATGGTTTGTCGTCTCTTAGTCTCTTCGTCAGTGCCGACAGAATGTCAGGAGCTGACCTTGTTTGTTGATCTCTTCTTGTCTGTTCTTTCACTTTTTTTTTGTACCACATTACCGATACAAGCGCCCTTTCGGGTTTTCGTCGGTACCGGCCCCCTCTTGCTTTTGCCCATGCGCCCTCTCGGGTTTTCACGTGGCGGGGTACCCGATTTTGCCCGTAGCGCCCTTTCGGGTTTTCGCCACACCCGGGTTATTGCCATTTTTACCCTTGTCCCCACGTAGGGGCAAGTCCGGCGGGGTATCTCTATTTTTAACCCCATTTTATTTCCTCTTCTTTTTTTTTGACAAGCGAGGAATATGCGAGTGTCGGCTAGGGCACGGAGCCTTGCGCCGGAAGGTGAGGCTTTTTCATTGGCAAGAGAAAATTGCCAGCGCAACGGGAGAATTCATGCCGATTCGGACGTAGGGTCCGTAACGGCAATATTGTGCGGAGTGGGTGGCTAGGGCACAGGGCCTTGCGCCGGAAAGGGACTTATTCGTTGGCTAGAGATTAATGCCAGTGCAAGATAGAAGCCCTGTCGATCCGGGCGTAAGGCCCGTGACGGCGATTTCATATGATGGGAGGTGGCTGAGGCCCGAGGCGACGTGCCAGGGACGGGCTTGTTTGTTGGCATGGGAATGGCACCATTGCAGAGGTGGCTGTGTGCAAGGGTAAAGTTGTCTTTGCTCGTGCGGACGCCCGTCCGTATAGGATTGTGAGGAGGGAACGTTCCCTCGGAAGGATCTTATTTTTTGTGCCTCATTTATGCATACGTAAGTATATATATATAAGTGGATGTATATATATATATATATATATATATATATATATATATATATTCATATTTATTTGGTAAAGTTTTTTTTTGTTTCCCCTTTTTTTCTTCTTTTATTCCCCTCTCTCTTTTTCTTCTTTTATTCTCCTCTCTCTTTTTTCTTTTCCCCCTTTTTTTATTCTTTTTCTCTTCTCTTTTCTTTTCTTTCCTCTTTTATCCCCTCTTTTCTTTTCCTATAAATAAGGGGCGGGGCATTTCGAACGGTCACCCCGTTCGAATCCCCCTCCCCTTTCTTCCCTCCTTCTCTCTCTTCGGTGACCGAGCGGACGGAGACCTTCCCCCCTTTCCTTGCTTTGTCTTCTCCGTCGCCGGACGCCAACGCCGCCGCCGTCGTCGTTGTGAGGAGAGGGTCACGACGCCCCCCACCCCTTTCTCCTCTTCTTCTTCCCCCTTCTTCTCCCTGTCTCTTCCCTCTCCCTCTCGTTCTCTTCCCCTTTTCTTTTCTCCACCGTGGACGGCGGCTGGGGCCCTCGCCCCCTCCGTCTTCATCTCTCTATCTCTTCCTCCTTCCTCTGGTTCTCTTCCCCTCCCCCCTTTTCTTCTCCGTCTCCGGTGCCGTGGGTGGCCGGATGTGCCGCTGGGAGCGGGCGTGGCCCTTCGGGTTGGGATGGTGCCGGGGAAGAGGTCGACCTAGGTGCCGGGGAAGGCGTCCCCTTTTGGGTGCAAGTGTGCCGGGGAATGACCCCGACGGGATGTACCGGGGAGGCCTTACCGCGTGTGCCGGGGAAGGCCCCTCAAGGGCGTGCCGGGGAGCGGGGCCTCTGGTGTGCCGGGGAAGGCGGGCCACCATGTGTGCCGTTGAAGGTCCCCTCAAGGGCGTGCCGGGGAAGGGTTCCCCAGGGTGTGCCGGGGAACGGGCAGAAGGGCGTACCGGCAAGGGCCTTAGGCAGTGGCGTGCCGAGGAAGCCTTGAAGGGCTGTGCCGGCGAAGGGGGCACCAAGGTGTGCCGGCGAGGGCACTAGGCAGTGGGCCGGTAGGGAGGCCTTAGGCAGTGGCCCGGTAGGGGAAGGCGGGCAGACTTTTTCCACTGGCGGACTACTGGTGTTGCCTCTCGGGGCCCACCATGACTTTGTTGGGGCCGTCACTCCTTGTGGACGCGCACCCGTGTTTTCCCTTACGCCTCTGGCCTAGGGGAAACTCTGCAGAAATTTCATCAGAAATTGACAATATTTTGTTCATTTGACTTGTAGCAAAGCCCCCCCCCCTTTACAGTCTTTCACTTCCTTTGGCATGTGGCTTATTCTGATCTTCTATTTATGTATCTTTGCAGATAAATGGCTGCCCCAAGTGGTTCCTCTGCTCCTATTGCTGCTATCGGTGCCGACCTCATCCCGCGAGGTCCCATGCCGGCAGTCACCTGGCTCAATGTGGAAGACCTGGACCGCGAGCATGCAGAAATAGCCGCCTTGGCGGAGTCATCTGAGGCTGACGGGGAAACCATGGATTTCCAGAGGCTTGCCAGAGTCGACAGCGGCTTCACATTTGACCGGGCCACCGGGGAGTACATGAAGGACTTCCCGAAGGATAGACACCTAGTTCGATTTCTGAAGCATTTTCGCTCGCGGGAAGGGCGAGACTTCCGGGTCGTGAAGAAGGCTGAGCAGGCCATTCTGCAGGCCCGGGATAGCTTATTGTACAGTGTCCCCCGGAGTATTCCAATGTATCTGGTGGGAGAAGCCCGGGAGTGGAAGCCAGTTCTGGGGATTGAGGGGGTGCTGCCAACCGAAGACAAGCTGGTGCGGGCGCCTCAGTTTACTCCGGCGAGATGGGACCTGTCTGCCGGAAAGGTGCACAACGAGGCGCCTCGATTCGGCCTATTCTTGGCTCCCTTGAAGTGGGGCTATAAAGAGGAGCCGTTCATCTTGGACTGCTTGGCCGTCAGATTCAAGTATGAGCTGTCACTGGGCTGGTTTGGGGAGCTGAAGCTTCAGGATGCACACAGCTTCCGGGAGAGGGCGGTGGAGTTTACGGAGCACGTGCTGTTCAACTATGCTCCGCTGCTGGTTCGGGTCGGCATTTATCATAGCGTGTACGCTTCCCGGTATGGCTACCCCATCTCCAAGGGTCTCTGCTGCGGCATGATAGAGGTATTCAGCGCGGAGACCAACACCTTTTACACGGCAGAGGGCGAGACTGTCTTGGTCAGCTAAGTGGCTTGCCCATTGACGGGGAGCCTTATGAAGAAGTATGCCTCCCCGACTTGATCAAGGATGAGACCAACGGGGATGGCTATTATTCTCTGGGGTATTCATATCGGTACCTAATGAAGGCGTACCGGGAGCTGTACCAATGCTCGCATAAGGGAAAGCAGCCCGCTCGTGGGGACAGGAAGAGGGTACGCATGCCCTTGTGGCTGGAGTATTTCTATGACGGGCCGAAGCGGTACGAGGAATTCCCCTGTGTCGGTACCGCTGTCGCCCCCAAGAAGCGTGCGAAGCCCAAGCTCAATGTGAAGATCCCGTCTAGAGGGCGTCGAAGCGGGCCTAACCCGATGGGCTTGGATCCCCAGACCCACTGCGCCGCCTATCTCACGTACTGGCTATGCTCATTCGCCATGCCGTACGGCGACGAGACGGTGATTCGGCCGGATGCCATCTACCCGGCATGTCAAATGGCATGGGGTATTAGGCTGTCGCTGTGCCCGGCGACCCTTTGCTTGATTTACAAGGCCCTGGGGGACATCAGCACGCACCAGTTCCCGCGGCAGGCCCGGTATGTGTGCCCACTGCACTTCTTCAACGCGTGGGTCTGTTCGCTGTTCCCGGAGTTTGCCCCGCGAGTTCTCCAGGACTGGGGGCTGATGCCGAGGATGTTGGAATTTGCCAGTGCTGAGCCGGGCTCCACCTCCATGCGGATGTATGACATTCGGGGCCGGCTGACAACGGTTCCCCGGGATGCGGTCGGGACTATTCATTTCTGGACATTGGGGGCACATTCGAGCCCTCTGGTGAACAACAAGAGGGAGTGCAAAGACGACCAGGTGGATAAGTACGCCCACCCCATTAGCCAGGAGAATGTGATCCGCCCACTGCTGGAGCCGGAGCTGAGGGACTGGGCGCTGTCGATTCGCCCGAGCGTGCTGGTGTTCAGGAAAGGGGAGAACGTGTTGCTGGAGCCGTATTACCCCTTCCGGTTCGGTCGCAATTTTGGGTATGACCAGCATATCCCTGCTTATCATGCACAGTTCGGCCTGCCCTTGCGGAGTGTCCGGGGGAGCTCAATTGCTGAACACGCCAGGAGCTGGTGGGACTTCTTCCACCTAGCGGACTCCGCCTCCTTCAGAGTACCGGCCCCGGGTCGTGTTCCCCGCGTGACCCAAGATTATATTAAGTGGTGGAATAGCCGGACGGCCTTCTATCGGCTACACAAGACCGATTGCTGGGATGGGGCCGAGAGGAGGTTCCTTAGTCGGCAGCCGGTGCCGGTTCTTGACATTGAGCCAGACCATCTTCTTCGGCTCAGGAATAGATAGGAAAAGGAGGTGGCAGCATATCTGGCGGCTCGCCGGGAAGCCCGGGATAAGAGGCCGACGCCGAAGGTGGAGCTACCCCCGGTGGCCAAGGATCATTATCAGAAGACGCTGAGGGACCTGTGCCAAGTGGGGAGCGACCGCCTGGACCTCATCAATTATCCATTCCCCATGGAGGAAGAGGGGACTCCTACCAGGAGTTGGCGTCCAGAGAGGGATTCGGCCTGCCCGTACCGCACATTTATGAGGCGGGAGGAGAGGCAGCCCGAGAACTATAAGGATACCACGTGGCTATACGTCCTTCTCCGGGTGAATGGGATGAAGATCGAAGATCTGACGGCCTCCCTCCTGGGCAAGCGCCTGCACATCCCTTATTATTATGCTGACGGGTGGGGCATGGACCACTTTAATCTTTTCTGTCACCTCTCCTCAAAGAAGCACGCGGATCTGGCCAACCTTACGGACCGGTGCCAAACGATTGAAGACGTTTGCTGGCTAGTCCGGGAGGCGGCGCGTCGGGACAAGGAAACGTCCCTGAGCTACTGGCCGATCACGCTGCGGCTGTACACTGGCCCTCATGGTATTCAGTCCCTTCTTGCTCTTTGGTTTTGTCTCTTAGCACTGCGGCCTTCGCGGTGAGTTGGGTGCTAATCGTAAATGCATGTTCATTTTTTCCCCTCTTTTCTTTGCAGACCATCCCGACAGCACGCAGATGGCCACGTACCGGAACCTCCTCCGGCTGGTGAAGAAGCCTGCGTATTTTGAAGCCGCGCCGCTGGCCCCGACCACGGCCCCTTTGCCCAAGGCTGCGAAGAGGCCCCGGGCTAAATCGCTTGTGAAGAAGGAGGTGGACGCCGCCAAGGCGGCTAAGTAGCGGGACACAAAGCGGAGGAAGACGGAATCGGCTAAGGCTCCGACGGCTGTTCCCCCGGCACCACGAGTCCCATCTTTCGAGGAATTCGAAGCTGCCCGTCCCGAGCCAGGCCAACCTGCCGGTCAGTGTCCCTGATCATTAGTGTGTCTCTTGAATCTCCCCCCCCCCTTTTTATTTTGGAGTGGAGCCATGACACCTGGATACTTCTTTTGTCTCAGCTCCTGTGGGAGAGCCCGTGCCCACGCCTGACATGGGTGAAGTTGCGGTCCCAGCAAAGGCAACCTCGGTGGCGGCTCCGGCTCCCTTGCCGCAGGCAACGGGAAGGCCCCGGGCACAGTCGCCCGTTAAGAAGGCACTGGCTGCTGCCAAGGTGGCCGGGCAACAGACGGTAAAACGGAGGCGGACCGAGGCATCCCCGGCTCCGACGGCAGCCTCGCCGGTGGCCCCTGTCTTGTCCTTCGAGGAATTCGAAGCCACGCGGACCGAACCGAGCCACGAAGCTGGTGAGGTTCATCGGCCGCCTACGTCGTCTGCGGTCGACTGGCCTCCCGAGTTGGCCTCGGATTCACGCACGGCGACGATGCGCGTCTATCTTACGGGCGGCACGGAGGAACCGACGCCCGTGTTGCTCCCGGGCGAGGGTACGGCTGGGACTCCTGAGAAGGCTTTGCCTGTTGAGGAAGCCCGTGGGTCACCCCGTGCCGCAGGAGCTGAAGGGGGTAAACATTTTCGACCATACGGCTAGCTCCCCCTTTTTTTTTGTCCTGGAGGCTAGTAGATTCAACATGGCTTATCTTCTTTTGCATGACAGGCGTTGCCGCCGCGGCCACCGAGTCATTGGGGCCTGATCCCGACCTCCCGACGACGCTGATATATGTGAGGAGGAAGAAGATCGGAGTGCGAGCCTCGCCTAGCCCGAGGGAGGACGTGCTGGACAGAGACTCTGAAGTGGAAGCTCCTCTGTCGGCCCAGGCCGAGCCGGCGGCGGTCGAGTCTCCGTCTGGGGAAGAGGTAGATTACAACTACTCTTTCGACGAAGCGGCTCCTGGGGATGTAACGTCTAGGGCATCGGGGCTGCCCGAGCTGGCCCCTAAGGCCTCTTCATTTGCTAGCTCGCTAAGCTTGACGGAGGAGGCCGCTGTAAGCGTGATTCCATTTGCGTGGGGCTGCTTCTGTGGTCGCCTACTGACATCGTCCTCCTTGCGCCCGACCTTTTCAGGAATCAGCTGAGCCGGAGGCTGCGAAAGAGGCTGCTCCGGCTGCGTCGGTTGACCGCCCATCGGGGGTCGATGTCGGCATGGGCAAGCTAGCCCTTCTATTTGAAGCTCTTCGGGAGGAGGCGTCGGAGGAGCCGTTGGCGGGCGAGCCTCTGGAGGAGGGAGAGATCGCGCCCGAGAGCGGTATCACCCCGGTGGCCGAGGTAAGGACACGGGTCTCATAACCCTTCTCGCCTTTTGGGCCTCGTGAGGTTTTACCCCCGCTGGCAAGTGAGTAATCATGCTTTTTGTGGTCAGGTGGTGCCGATGCCAGGGGGGTCGTCTGGCCGTGCCCGGAAGGTCGTTGCCAAGCGGCGGCCAAAGACTGGTCCGCTAGCGGTGACGGGACTGGCTCCGGTCGCGGTCTTGGGAGCGGAGGGCCTTACGGCGCTCGTGGAGGCGGGACGTCTACCCCGGCTAACGGTTCCGCTTCCGCCTCTTCCAAAGCTTCCGGCCCAGATGGAGGACCCCTTACTGAAGCAAATATTCGCGGGGCTCCGCGCACATCTGGGGGGATCGGAGCCGCGGGGGTGGAGTTGGCCACTGATGGCAGCGGGCCCAGCCTTGCTTGAGGCCCCTCCTTTGACCGGAGCAAAGGCAGCTGCACCCCTGCCCCTTAAAGCAGTGCCGGCAGTGCACCAGGCGGAGGCGGAGGAGGCAGGAGAACAGCTGATGATAGCGGCGTTGGATGCTTCGGCAATGATCTCAGCCACCTCCTCAACAGTAGTCGGCTAGGGGTCTTTAGTCGAGCCACGCCGGTCGGGCGACTTAACCCTTGCTCTCCCATCTTCTTCAGCCGCCGTGGATGCCGATCTGTGGGCGGAGGTGGACAGCGCCATGGAATTCATCCCTCCGGTCGTGCCTTCAGTCAGTCACACGTCATCAGAGGCGCCAGTCCGTGAGATGCTGATCACTATACGGACGATGCTCCTCGCCGATGCTTCTCTGTCGTATCGGGAGGTGCATACCATAGTGACGCATTTAACTGGGGCGTTGCAAGTGCTTGGCTGTCCGCTGGGGGAATGGTCACGGCGGGTCTTGCTATTATTGAAGTATGTGAAACGCCGTGAATTCCTGGAGACCCAAGCTCCTGACGAGCGCGCCGCTCTAGATGCCCAGGCGGACGAGTATCTACATGCCTTGGAGGCCCGACGTCGTAACAAGGAATGCCACGAGAAAGCCTTAGAGGAGGGCGAAGGCAGCGTTCACTCCCTCGAGAGCCGAATCGAGGAGTTGGAAGGCTACCTTGCAGCGGCCAAGTTCGACCTCGCCGAGGCGGGAAGGGCAGTTGCGGAGGAGAGGGAAGCTCTCGGCGTTGCCTAAGTTGAAATGGCGTCCGTGGAAGCGGAACTCGCCCGTCTCGTGGGATTAAGGGGCCGACTGCGCGACAGGACAAACTTTCCTTGCGTCGGGATCCTCCCCCTCGAGGACATCTTCAGGGGCATTGACTAGGCATTTCTTTTCCCATATTTTTTGTAACACAGGGGTATGCCCCGTAGCATATGTAGTCTGATCCTCTTTTGAATAGAGCAGAATATTTATGGTTTCACATGTCCTTTCACTGTGCGTTCACCCCGGAGGCCCCTTCTTCCCCTTCTTTCTCTTCTTTTATGCTGAACCATGTTAGCAGGGTATGGGTCTTTGCGAGGATTTGCTTCGGGAGAACCAGGCGGGGACCTACGTCAAGGTACAGGAGAGTGCTCGCCTTCCCAGGGGGAGGACGAGGGGACCACTCCACCATACCGAACGGGCAACTCCCTGGTTTTGCCGCAATATTAGAAGCGCGTGCTGGCCTCAAGCTGGGGCCTCGGTCAGAGACCGGACTTCTCGTCGTCCAGGGGGGGACGGAGAGGAGAGTTTGTTTAGTCAATGACCCGGATGGGAGGTCCGAGCCCAAGGGGTACTCACCGCCCGGGGAGGACGGAGGGAAGAGTTTGTTTAGTCAATGACCCGGACGGGAGGTCCGAGCCAAAGGGGTACTCACCGCCCGGGGAGGACGGAGAGAAGAGTTTGTTTAGTCAATGACCCGGACGGGAGGTCCGAGCCAAAGGGGTACTCACCGCCCGGGGAGGACGGAGAGAAGAGTTTGTTTAGTCAATGACCCGGACGGGAGGTCCGAGCCAAAGGGGTACTCACCGCCCGGGGAGGACGGAGAGAAGAGTTTGTTTAGTCAATGACCCGGACGGGAGGTCTGAGCCAAAGGGGTACTCACCGCCCGGGAAGGACGGAGAGAAGAGTTTGTTTAGTCAATGACCCAGACGGGAGGTCCGAGCCAAAGGGGTACTCACCGCCCGGGGAGGACGGAGAGAAGAGTTTGTTTAGTCAATGACCCGGACGGGAGGCCCGAGCCAAAGGGGTACTCACCGCCCGGGGAGGACGGAGAGAAGAGTTTGTTTAGTCAATGACCCGGACGGGAGGTCCGAGCCAAAGGGGTACTCACCGCCCGGGAAGGACGGAGAGAAGAGTTTGTTTAGTCAATGACCCGGACGGGAGGTCCGAGCCAAAGGGGTACTCACCGCCCGGGGAGGACGGAGAGAAGAGTTTGTTTAGTCAATGACCCGGACGGGAGGCCCGAGCCAAAGGGGTACTCACCGCCCGGGAAGGACGGAGAGAAGAGTTTGTTGTTGTTGTTTTTTTTTAGTCAATTTTTGGTACCTCCGCTGACGCGGGGCGGTGGCTGGAAATGGGGGGCGTTCCCATTTTCTGGCTTTTTTTTTCTTCTTTTTCTTTTCCTCTTTTCTTCTCTTTTTTTTCTTTTCTTTTTTTTCTCTCTTTTTTTCTCTCTTTTTTTTCTTTTTTTTTCTCTCTTTTTGCTTCTTCCTTCTTTCTCCTTCTATTCTCCTTTTTTGCTTCTTTTTTTTATCTTCTGCCTTTTCTTTTCTCTCTTCTCCTCCTATTATTCTTTTCTCTTTTTTTTTGAAACCCGGCTGGTGGTCAAATCATTTGGACATTAATCACGCAAATCCGCCCCAAAATGGGGCGAAGAGTAATATTATTACCTGAATGGGGGCGCCGGAGCGTGGTACAGTCGCAAGTGCCTTCCATTAAGAGGCGGGAATTGAACCTCCCCGCGGTGGTTGACAATTACATAGGCTCCGCCTTCGTAGACTTTTTCGACTACGTAGGGTCCGAGCCAGTTCTCGTTTAGCTTACCCTTGGGGTTGGCCGTCATGAGATCTTTTCTCTTGACCATGACAAGGTCGCCCTTCTTGAATTCGCGTTCCTTGACTAGCTTGTCAAAGGCGCGTGCAATCCGGGCCTGGTAGACCTGGATATTCTGTTGGGCTTGAAGCCGCTTTCCTTCCAGACTGGAGAGTTCATCGAGCCTTCGCTCGGTGTTGGTATGCCCTTCGGGGACAAGCCCATGCTGAATGGCGACCCTGAGGGACGGTATCTCCAGTTCGACGGGGACGATTGCTTCCGAGCCGTATACGAGAGAGAAGGGCGAGCAGCCCGTTGGGGTCTTGTATACGGTTCGGTACGCCCAAAGCGCTTCACACATTCTTTCTTCCCAGTCCCTTTTGTTAGAGCTAACAGTTTTGGCCAGGAGAGTGCAAAGTGTCTTATTGAAAGCTTCGGCCAGCCCATTGGCTTGTGGATTGTAAGGAGTCGATGTCCTCCAGTCAATTTTGTATTTTTCTGCTAGCCGGTAAACCTTCTGGTTACAGAAGTGGCTGCCGTTGTCCGACACAATCCGGTCGGGCACGCCAAACCGGAATATGATGTTGCGGCGGACAAACCTGACCACGATTTCTCCGGTGACTTCCCGTAGGGCAACAGCCTTCGCCCAGCGGGAGAAGTAGTCGGTCGCTGCCAGAATGTATTTGCAGCCTGTGGAAGATGCGGGTAAGGGGCCCACAACATCTGTTCCCCATTGGGCAAACGGCCAACTGGGCGCGGTTGGGTGCAGTTGCACGGGAGGCCTCCTGGGTATAGTGGCATGCTCCTGGCATCTCTGACACGACTTAGCGTACTCGCAACAGTCGTTGAACATTGCAGGCCAATAGTAGTCAAGTTTCTTGATTTCAATTTTCATCTTCGGCCCCGCCTGGTGTGCGCCAGCTGTGCCGGCATGGACCTCCTTCATAACCCTCCAAGCTTCTTCAATGGAGAAGCATCGGAGGAGTAGCTTCTGTTTGGCATCCGCCACAATTCTGAACAATATTCCGTTTCGGAGCTCATAGGAGTCTTTGGTTCTGACTAGCTTGATCCTTTCTTCTCTTCGATCAGGTAATTGCTGGTGTTTGAACCACTGTATCAGGGAGGCTCTCCAGTCAGGTAGGCCGACGGCTTCTGCTGCAGTGACCTCTAGTTCTTCTTCTTCTGGCTCCTCTTCTATCATGCTGGGCATCTGGCGCTGGTTTATTACTTGGATATGGAGAGATCCATCTGGAGGCACTGCCAGTGAGCTTGCCAATTTTACCAGTGTGTCGGCTTGTGCGTTCTCCCCTCTGGCGACATGGCCTATCTCGAGGAGGTAGAACCGCTACATGAGCCGCTTCGCCTTAGTGTGATAAGGGAGCAGCTCAGGTTTTCGGACATCAAACTGTCCCTGGACTTGCTTGACGACCAGCAGCGAATCGCCGAACACTTGGAGCATTTTGATCTCCATTTGAAGGGTGACCTGGAGGCCGATGATCAGAGCTTCATATTCTGCTTCATTATTGGTGCAGGGTTTGCTAATGCAGCAGGAAGTGTGCATCACTTCTCCGTCTGGCGACTTGAGGACGATGCCTGCTCCGGCTCGTACCTTGGCGCGCCCGGACGGGGTCGCTTCTGTTCTCGAGGCCCCGTCGAAGTATAGCTGCCAGATGGCTCGTTGTACTTGGTCTACCTCTAGTGTTTCGTCTTCAGGTAGTTCGGTGGCCAAAGGGGAGTCTTCGGGCACGGGGTGTGCTGCGAAGAAATCCGCGACGGCTTGTCCCTTAACGGCCTTCTGTGGCACGTAGGTGATGTCAAATTCCATGAGTAGCACGGCCCACTTGCCAACGCGCCCCTTTGGGACTGGCTGGAAGAGGATGTGCTTAATGGGGTCGGCCCTGGATATTAAGCTGACTTCATGGGACAGCATGTAGTGCCTCATCTTCTTGACTGCGAAGACCAAGGCAAGGCAGATCTTCTCAATCGGGGTGTACTTAGCCTCTGCACCCACCAATCTTCGACTGAGATAGTAGAGAGCCTGCTCTTTTCCCTCATCATTGTTCTGGGCGAGCATTGCCCCAGTGAATATTCGGTGGCCGCTATCTACAGAATCAGCGGTCTGCCTTTGACAGGTGCCCCCAGGACAGGCGGGGTCTTCAGGTACTCCTTTAGCTGGTCGAACGCGTGCTGGCATTCGTGGCCCCAGCTGAAGGGTGCATTCTTCATCATCAGTCTATGGAAGGGTTGGCAGCGCCCTGACAGGTTGGAGATGAACCTGCGGATGTAAGCTAAACGCCCCTGCAGGGACCTCAGCTCTCCCAGACTCTTCGGAGGAGGCAGCTCCTGGATGGCCTTTATCTTCAGGGGGTCGATCTCGATCCCTCTGTGCCGGACAATAAAGCCGAGGAATTTCCCACTGGACACGCCAAAGGCGCACTTCATGGGATTCATCTTCAGCCCGTACTGCCGGAGCCTTTGGAAGACAACCCTGAGGTCACTCATGTGCTCGTCTCTTTTCTTCGTCTTGACGACCAGATCATCAATGTAGCACTCGACCTTGCCGTACAGCAGCTCGTCGAAGATCTTGGTCATCGCCTGCTGATATGTGACACCGGCATTCTTGAGGCCGAAGGGCATCCTCTTGTAGTGAAATATCCCTTTGGGTGACCGGAAAGCTATATGGACCCGGTCGTGGTCGGCTATCCAGATTTGGTTATAGCCAGACGACCCATCCATGAAGGACAGGGCCCCGTGGCCAGTGGTTGCATCAATCATCACTTCGGTGATAGGCACCGGGAAGTCATCTTTCGGGCAGGCTTTATTCAGGTCGCGGAAGTCCACGCAAATCCTGATCTGTCCATTCTTCTTTTTCACTGGGACAATATTGGCCAGCCATGTGGTGTATTGATTTTCCGCCACGAAGCCGACATTTGTGAGCTTGTCGACCTCTTTGCAGATCTGGCTGGTTAGCTCCGGCCTCATGTGCCGGGGAGGTTGCTTCACTGGTTCCACCTTGGGATCGATGGTCAGGATGTGCTGAGTCACTTCGGTGCTGAGCCCAGGCATTTCTTTGTAATTCCAGGCAAAGCAATCCCGGAATTCTTGCAGCAACTTGGTGTATTGTTCTCTCTCCTGTAGGGGCATGAGAGCACTCAGAAAAGTTGGCCTGGGGTCGTCTTCTGTACCAAGGTTGACCTCAATCAATTCGTCGACCGTGACCTGGCCGCCATTTTCAATTTCCGGCGGGGCTGGCGACAGATCGACGAAGTCTTGGTCTTCGTTGTCCTCGGGCTCGAGGACGCCATCTCCCTCTTCTTGTTCATCATGACTGGGCATGGAGGCTGCATTCACCTCGCACTCCTCCTGGGCCGTAGCCGCCGGGTACGTGAGGTCCGCTGGCTCAGAGGGGCATAGGTCCACCTCGGGCTCTTCTGTGTATTCATCATAGACCGCTCCTGCGGGGGCCGGGGTAGCCGCATCTTCAGGCGCCTGGTATTGGATGGACACTGTAATGCCCCAGAGTTTTTGGATATTTTTCGGATCCTTTTTCGTAGGTTCCGGATCTATTTTCTCAGATTGTCCGACTCTGTTGTGTCCAAAATTTTGTTTCGGACATCTTTCGTGTTCGGATCGGTGCGATCCGGAGTCGTTTCGGAGGCCCGGAGGCGTTCCGCGGCTTTTTCCGCGTGTGTTTTCCGATTCCCGGCGTGGGTTTCGGCTTTCCCTTCGGAACCTCGTTGCGGGTGAACCGGGCCGTTCACCTGGGCGCGAGTGGTACCGTTGCGATCGGTGCGCTCCGAGGATCGCGAGGGTGTAATTTTCTATTTTTTTGGATTTTTCCGAATTTCCGGATTTTCCTATATATAAACATTTTCTCTCTCCCCCTCTCATTTCTCTCCCTCTCTCTTCTCACGCTCTCTCCTCTCTCCCTCTCTCTCCGGCGGCCGACGGGGCGGAGTATGGGCGAGGCGGGGACGGCGCGGGCGAGGCACGGGCGAGGATGCATGAGGATCGAGGCGGTGGAGGCGCGTGGAAGCTCGGCCGTGAGTTCGTGGAACGGCGAGGCTTCAACGGCGTTTTCTTCGTGGATCGGCGTCCACGGTGCGCGTAATCTTCGGTGGAGGTAGGGTGATGGACCCTCAGCCCGTGTACTTCCTTTCCCGCGAGTTTTGTAGGCCGTGGTGAGCCGAGCGGGCTAAACGGGGCGTTTTGGGCAAAATGCATGATTTTGGGGTGTGAGCCGGATCTCCCGTTCTATGGTGTTTTTGGGCGATCCAGGGGTTTAGGTGCATGCCTAGGGGCTTGGGGAAGGTTTCCCCTTTTGTTTCCCCTTCACCTGGGGGTGAACGGGGCGTGGCATGGCTTTTCCCGCGGTTTCTACCGTTTTCGGGCGCGGACTGAGAACGCGCTATACTCCAGTAGCGCGTTCTTGGAGGTCGCGCTGCCCCGAATGAGCGCGTTCATCGGAGAAGATGAACAGTAGGGCGGTTCGTGTCGCGCTATGGGGTCCTAGCGCGATCATCCTTGTCGCGCTAGGAGGACCTAGCGCGATGGTCCCTGTCGCGCTAGGGAGACCTAGCGCGATCTTCTTTGTTGCACTAGGGTTGTCTAGCGCGTTCTTCCGTGTCGCGCTAGGTATCCCTAGCGCGATCTTGTCAGTTGTCGGGTGTTCCCCGTGGGCCGTGTGTGCCTTGGGCACCCCGTGGAGTTCCGTGATCATGTTTTGGGGTGTCTGGAGGTTCCATTTACCTCGTTTTGCGTGCCCATGCGCTTAAGGGTCTGGGTGACCTTTTAGCGTCCGTTCGCATTGTGTTGGTCTCCGGTCGACCCGGTTGGGACCCAGTGGTCGACCTCCGGCCTCGTGAGTGTCCTGGATACCCCATGGGTTCTGTGTCTGTGTTTTTGGGGTGTCGAGAGGGATCGTGTTTCCTCGATTAGCGTGCCCTAGGTGTAGTGGGTCCGGGTGACCCCATGTGTTCCGGGCTTTCGTGTTACGCTTGATCGAGTCACCGTGTGTCGGTGTGTGTGCGGTGGGGTCTCCCTCGCATATCGTGGGTTCTTTTGGAAGGCGATTCCCATGTGGGCCATGTGTTTGGCCTTGGACTGTGAGTCCAGTTGTCCGGCCTGGGGCTGGAGGTTTCCCGCTTGTTTCAAGATGAGAAATCGTCGTGGCGGCTTGTGTGCTGCCTTGGGAATCGTGCTTCTGCGTTTTTCGTGTGGCCCATGTGGGTGGCCTTGGTCCTTTACGTTCCCTTCCCGAGGGAGTGGTCTTGGCGACTCGTGAGTTGTCTCGGTACTCGTGCTACCGTGGTTTTAGACCTAGAGATTGGACTAGATTGACGGCCTTGTGCTGTCACGTGCAACGGTCTTGACCCCGAGTCTTGTGACTCAAGGACCGTTGGGTGTAGTGCGTCTGGTGGACTGTCCAGAGTCCAGTGGCTTAGCGCCACTTGAGTTTTCTCGACTCTCGCACACGGTGCGTGCGTGGCCGTGGACTGTGAGTCCTGTTTCTTTTCCGACTGTGGTCGCCGTGCGACGGGGCCGGTACGTGGGGTGGTCCCCGTATGTCGTCGGATTCGGACGTTGCTTTCCGTTGAATTGAGAGTCTACTCCTTCAGTGACCCTCCACTAGTCGTAGCCTACCAGTACGCGTGTGCTGGTCGCACCAGGGAGTGGTGTACGGGCTTACCCTTAGAGGCGGTTTGTGGACCGGTTGCCGTCGGGCCCCACGTCTTGCAGCCAGAGTCCGGCTGAGGGGAAAACCGGTCAGAGGACCAGACCAGGGACGCGTGGTCTGTGTGTGCACACGTGGTTGGGGGCGGTTGGACCCACGTCGACGGGCGTGACCCCAGCTAGTTACTTGTTTGTGGTTACTTGTACGGTGTTCGCGCCTCGGGTAGGACCTACCACGTCAGGCGGTACACCTGCGGTGCGGTGTAAGACGTCAGGGGACGTTACCGGCTGTGCTTCTAGTGGGCGGTACTCCTGTCGAGTACGGAGTGGCAGACTGTCAGTTTCTATGTCTTTGACCTTCGGGTTTTTGGTCGTGCCGACCGTTGAGTCCTTCGGCTGTTTTACCGTGGTGCGTGTATTGGTCTTCGCGTCGTGAGTCTAGCGCTAGTGGCTTCACCGAGGTTGGGTCTTGTTGTGCGGAACCCGCGATCGGATGGTCGGGGTTGCACCTTGGACAGCGTGTCCAGGTCGGCTATGTCCGGGGGACAGGCCTCTGCGGCATGGTTGCCGTGTGTTGTTATCTTCGGTAGGCGGTACTAGCGTGGTTTGGTAGCTTCGTCTGCGTGATCGAGGTGTACCTTCCGGTGCAGTAGGAGTAGCTGTAGTGCCGAGTTTTTGACCGGCCACCGGTTTGCTGTTTCTGCTGTAGTGTAGTTCTCCTTTCCGCTACCGCCGTTGTTTCCGGTTGGGGTTCCGCGGGATCCCTGCTGAGTCTCTGTTTTGGAGACTCATTCCCTGCTTTTCAGGTGTAGCAGATCTTCCTCGTGGTTCGAGGGCGCGGAGCGGAGGTTCTCAGTTGCCAGCTTGCCGGGCCGAGTGTTCACTTGGCATGTGGAACGTTTTTACTGCTTTAGACTGTACTTTCTGTTGGACCGGACTCTGTTGTAGCTGTTGCTGTTCTTTCTTTCAGCTTGTTGTTGTTGATTATCCTGCCTTATTTCCTATTTCTTTGTGCCTCCACACTCCTTTTAGCCCTTCCGAGCCCTCCCGGCTCGTGGGCGGCGGTGCGAGTCTCGGGTTATCGGGCCTTCTCGGTAATCTGATTCTCGGGTCGTTACAGCTGGTATCAGAGCGGTGGTTGTGGACGTACATAGGAATTCGAGATGTTGCAGTGATCAGAGTCCGTAAGGTCCAGTACAGTCGGCAGCTGGCTTAGGGTTTTGTGTTCGCTTTCCGCCTTGTTTCTCGCTTGAGAGCTTGAGTGCACTGTGCGGCGCTGTGAAGGTGGTTGCTGTCCGCGGCTTTCGTGCCAGCGTGGGGTCTAAGGATCGAGGTCGAGAGCCTTCTCCCTCATCGGTGCTGGCCCTGGTTGTGCTGCGTTGGGCAGAGGTTGCTGGCAGGCGTGAGTTCGCGGCTGCGTTCGAGGAACCTGCAGCGTGGTCAGGTGGCTGGTGCGGACTGTTCTTGGTTAAGTGGCCGTGAGCGTGCTTCGAGGGAGCTGCTGTCAGTTTTTGGTCACTCCATCTTGAGGTTTGTCCAGCTCCTAAGGTGTTTTGATCGAGAAGTGTGCTCGGGTGAGCGGAGGATCTTCTCGGTGAGCTGCTGTTTTGTCGAGCCTGATGATCTTGTCGTGCTCTGTGGCGTCAGAAATGACGTGTCGGTCCCAATTGTTCTGCTGATTTCGAGGCAGGATTTGGCAGAGATGTCCCGTTAAGTCTTTGCTCCTGTGCTTCTGTCAGTGCATGGGTTGTGTTCGCCCTGGAGTTGGTTTAAGATGTGAAGGCTCCGCGGTGAGTTCGGGACTCGAGGATGAGCATCGGCAGTTGTTGTTATGGCTCGTGTTGCGGCTCTTGGCATGCCGTGTTACAGTTCGAGGAATTGCAGTGGTGATGCATCGAGAGATGCTGTGATTGTGGTCCGACGTGACACTCGTCGAGTGTGTCGGAGGCGCTGACCTGATGGAAGCGATGGTTTTCTCGATGCTGGATGGTGCTGTTTCCAGCATGCGCGCGAGGTTCGAGGTCAGGTCGAGCGTGGAGTGTGCTGGTTTCTCCTTTGGTTGGAGAGATTGTGCTTGGGCTAAGGTTCGTCATCTTGCATTGTGTGTTCGGATTGGTTGGCCTTGTGTGCCATGAAGTCCGTGCGAGACGTGCTCCTTGTTTTGGCAAGGTGGTTGCCTGTGAGAAGTCGTGCCCATTCCCTTGTCGTGTGAGGGTGCTGGCGCTGTTCCGGAAGGACGAGTGCTGGTTGGGCGGTGTTTTGCTTTCTCGGCTGTGCGCGCGGATCTGAGTGCGCAGCGGAAGCGTGGTGGGCTTGTAACCCATTGGTTCAGGATCGTAGCGTTGGTTGCTACGGGTGGATTCCTGAGTTCATGTTGAGTATCGGAGGATGGGTTCCTCGGTGTGAAACGTGTTGCTGCCGTGCCGTTGCCCGAGAAGTCGTGGTTCTTGGCACTGGCAGGTGGAGTGTTGGGAAAAGTGCTGGCTAGCGTGCCGCATGAGTACCCCACGCACCGTGGACGCCGATCCACGAAGAAAACGCCTTTGAAGCCTCGCCGTTCCACGAACTCATGGCCGAGCTTCCACGCGCCTCCACCGCCGCGGTGCGAGTCTCGGGTTATCGGGCCTTCCCGGTAATCTGATTCTCGGGTCGTTACAGACACAGTGTAGACTCCTGCCCTGGGGCTGTCCGCCACGTGGGGGCGTGGCGGGGCTATCACGTAGTCCCCCATTCTGAGCTCATCCCTATCAATGAGGCTTTGAGCAATGTCTTTGAAGACATAGCAGTCTTCAATGGCGTGACCCAGCATCTGGTGGTAAGGGCAAAATAGTGGGTCCCCACTCCTTCTGGTGTCTTGTGGCCTCTTGGACTGTGGGAGGGAGACCTTGCCGTAATGGCAGGCCAAGTCGAAGATGCCCCGGGTCTTCTCTCTCGGGAAGGAGTAGGGCTTCTGCAGCTTCTCTTGGAGTGTTAGGCCCTGCCCGATTGGTCGCCCGATCAACAGGCTTGTCGTGTCTCTCAGTTCCCTTCTTGACCAGACGGGGGTGTCAGGACTGGCATCTCGGGGCCGAGGCATGCGGCCACCCCGCGGGGGAAGAGATCCCTGGATCAGGTCGGCGACTAGCGAGGTCAACTCTGCCAGTCGTACTTTTAGTGTCTCGATCTCCCGTTGCTGCCTATGGTACAAGGCGTACATGACGGGGTCGTATCGAGGGGATTTCGGAGCCTGGCCCATGCTTCTGCTCCTTGTTTCGCCGGCCGATCGGGGTGGAGGTGCCTCGCTGGTGTGCCCTCTCGAGGTCGACACTTCAAAGAAGGAGGGGGTCTTCTCCATGCAGCGGCGGCGGGGAGGTTTCCAAAGGAAGATCTCCTCGTCTTGTGCCTCCTGAACCGGGGGCCCAGGATATGCATCTTGACAGGCTTCCCGCGAACCTGTAGCTTCTGCGGGGTCGTCACTAGACCATGTTGAGACTGATATGACGTCAGTCTCGTAATATTCCTCTAGTGAAAAGCCCAGACCAGGGTGCTTGGTGATTTTCAGCAACCGTCGATCCAAGTTTGGTGGGTCCCACATTCTTTCAAACAGTTCCTTCCGGCTGGAGGGCTGGTAGAGGGGAATCTTCTGCTTTCTGACCATTCTGGCTGCTTGGTCAGTCATGTGGGGAAGTCCCGTAATGGGGACGTGCGGGTCATGCAACTCATCAGGGAACCGGCAATCATCGTCTTCCCTGACTGGCTTCTCCCCGGCCACATAAAAGATAGTGGGCGGCCCCTCAGGGTTAGGCACCTCGAAGGTTCTCAGTTGTTCAGCTGCTTGGCATTCAATTTCCGCTATCGGCTTGACGATCCCTGGCAGGACCCTGACATCTTCTAGCAGGTCTTCGAGGCAGGGTGCTCCTGGTGTGGGGTAGATGGCGAGAGGGGCTGCCCTAAATACCCCTTCTTCTTGTGCAATAAATGGTACATGTGGGGGAGCCACATAGCCTGGGGGTGGTGGAGGAAACCAGCCTCCTGATTCCATTTCTTCTTGCCCTTGTCTTGGACGACTTGAGGAGCTTGCTTCGCCTTCTCTAAGTATAAGTTGGCATCTGACAGGTGACACTCGAACACCTCGAACGGGTGGAGGTCGGCGAAGATCCTGACTTCCTTCCCCTCACAGGGGTATTTGATGCATTGATGCAGGGTGGAGGGTGGAGGGCACCACCCTGTTCTGGTGTAGCCAAGGCCGGCCAAGCAACGCCTTGTAGGAAGTGTTGGAGTTGATGACGTGAAACTGGACCTTGGTGGTGAAGTCATCAAAGGTCAAGTTGAACTCTGCAACCCCCATGGGCACTTCACATTTCTGGTTAAAGCCAGCAATCTTGACATTTTTAACCTCAACCAGGTGTACGTCGAAATAGTGTTTCTGGTACACCCGGTAGGGGAGTATATTCATTGCTGCCCCTGGGTCGATCAGGACCCTGTTGATAGGCTGGCCATTCAATTGCCCCTTCATGTAGAGGGGTCTGTTGTGACTGCAGGTCGGCAGGAGCATGTCATCTTCTGTGAAGGCCACGGCCACTTCGGGTGCTATTTCTGCCAAACTGGCTTCAAGGTGGGCTGGCGTCTAGAGTGCGGCGATGATGGCTTGCCGTGTTTCTTCATCTAAAGACAGCATCTCCCACACAGTGAACCGGGTCGAGATCTTCTTGAGGTGTCTGACTATCCGCTCGGCAGCCCGCACCTTGAGTAACTTCATTTCTTTGGGCTTGTCGCGCCTGCTCCCCTCCTGAGGCTGGGGTGTCTGATCAGGGGACGCCTCCTTTGCGGGATCTATTGTAGCCCGTTGAGCAGGTGGGGCCTGTTGGGCCTCCTCCGCTGCTCGCATGAATTCGGCGAGGTTTGGGGTGCCGCTGAATTCTTCCTCTGGCTGGGCAGGAGTTGCAGCTGGTAGAGCTCGGGGAATGCTTGCTTTACTGGTCGCAGAGGACCCCTGGGGGTGCGCCCGCCTTCCTGCTCGAGCTGACAGGAACTCGGTGAATGACGGGGCGCCTTGACTCTTGGTGCCTCCGGGGTAGAGACCTGATGGGGGAGGGATCTCGGTGCCTCGGACCTCGGGCTCGGGAACCTGGTATGGTTGTTCCCCCCTGAGCATGATGTCGAGGCTGCCCTGAGGAGGGCGCCCCCACTTCCTCCCTGACCTGGTGGCGTGCTGGGAGGTGGATGCTTCAGCTTGACTCACCTCTGCTGGTTTATGGGGTGGGTCTTCTTCTTTTTCTTCCAGAGAGAGAGCGGTGTCGAATAGCGTCGAGAGGGTGTTGCAGGCGAGGACGACCTCCTTCTTCTTCTTACCCCTGGGTCTTCTCTTCTTCTTCTTCTTTCCTGCCGTGGCCAATGGCTGCTCCTGAGGAAGCTCACCCCACGGGGGAGGCTCTTTTTCTGTTTCACCTTTTGTTCCTGGAGCCAGCTCGAGTGATTCGAACTCCTCCCAGGGGACATATTCTTTTAGTTCCACGGGCTGGATTTTGGGCTGTTCATAATCTTCAAGCCCGTCAATAATAGCCTGGAGTTTCTCGACCGCCGGGCTGGTTTTCTGGTGCATTCGCAGCGGGACAGAGCTCTTCTTGTTGTGGGTGGGCCGCCTCATGACCAGCCTGGGGGCCGTGTCATGGCGAACCGGGCTCACCGGTGGTGGTGCCGGCAAGGGTGTCGCGTCCCTCGGGTGAATTGCTGGGGTAGGCCGAGGGGCACGCGCCTTTCTGTTCTTTCCGGGCACGGTCTGCCAACCCTCTTGGTCTTGAGCTGGGGCCATAATGAAAATCTCGTAAGTGGCGCGGGCACAGGCTTCCGCCCACTCTTCTGGCAACTCCTGATATAGTGAGATCATATTGACGGAGGAGGCTATGCTGGGCAGCTCGTGTGGCTGCGGGGGGTCTACTTTATGCTCCCCCATGTCCAGCTCCCCGTCCTTGATTAAGGACTCAATAACGTCCTTGAAGATGTAGCAGTCTTCAATGGTATGCCCGAGCACCCGGTGGTACATGCAGAAGCGCGGGTCATCCTTCTTCTTCAAGTCGCCAGGCCTTTTCGGCTCTGGCAGTGTGATTTTATTGTAGCTGGTTGCCCATTCAAACAGGAGCTTGGACTTGTCCCGGGAGAAGGAATATAGCTTGTTTCTCATCTTCTCCCTTAGCGAGGGGCCTTCCCGCCGCTCTGTGGTTCTGGGCGGCGGAGGATTGGCCGCTCCCTTGGCTTTCTCCTTCTGCTTTTCAAAAGCCTGGAAGTCTAGTGCATGCACCTCCGGGGGAGCCGGCTTCTTCTCCGCCTGCCTGGCTCCCTGGCTTGACATGCCTGGAGTGGAGGAGTATCAGGCCAAGAATGCCTCGATCTCCGCTACCACATTGTTCAGGCGGTCAAATGTCTTGACCTCAGTGCCGATCATCCTTTCTAGGATTTCTTTCTTTAAGTTTTGCTTGCAGATCTGCACTGCGTCCTCCTGATACGGGAGGCGTTTGCATCTCATACTAAGGTTCCTCCATCTTTTAATGTAGTCGAGGGCCGACTCATCATTCTTCTGCCTTGTGGCATAGAGTTCAGCCATGGTAACTTCTCTCTCGGCAACGTAGAACCTTTCCTTGAACTTCTTCTGCATGTCGGGCCAATCGGCCACCGACCCGGGTGACAAGCCGGAGTACCATTCAAAGGCAAGTCCGGTAAGTGTTGAGCCGAAGAACTTCAGGAGGTAGGCCTCATCAGCAGCCAGGTCTCCCATGACGTTCACATAGTAGGCAATGTGCTCTCTGGGAGATCCTTGCCCGTTGAACTTTTCAAATTTCGGCGGCTTGGTGACGCCAGTCGGCAACTTCCTGGCAGCATAATGAGCCGGGTAGGGTACCCGGTAGATGTCGAAAGGTGTCTGATCCCCATCGCCCCTCTCAGCCAGCTTCATATCTATCATCTGCTCGAGCATCAACCGGCTGACTGCCGCCGGGTCGACTGGGCTCGGGTAGAAATGAGCGGGCTGCGCGCTCGGGGTGGCTACCACGGTCGCTCGGGGGGCCATGGGGGACCCTTGTGAAAGCGGAGCCTGTGGCGGGGTCACTGATGTGCAATGTGCTTGCTGCGGGGGTGCGCCCCCGAGAGGATCGAGGGTCGCTGGAAGAGCTGCCTCTGAAGACTGCCCCCTGTCCCTGGGTACCTCGGGTATAACCTCGGTCTGCCAGGACATTGGGGGTGGTGTGTTTCGCTCATTCAGCTACTTTTTAAGTGATTCAATTTCCTGCTGGAATCGTTGTATCATGAGCAGCATTGCTGGGTCAGCTGTGGGAAGACTGGGCATTCCCCCTGTCTCTTCGGTCGGGGCGTCCTCGGATGATGTCGAGGGTCCGCCACTCGTGTCGCCGGTGGTGACCACATTGGCCGTGAGGGCCGCGAGGGGCTCTTCAGGTAGGGCCCCTTCGGCGCCTGTGGGTGTCGCGCCGCCTGCCGCTCTCCTTCTTCTGGTAAGGGGTCCCGGCCTGACGGCTATTCTGGCCAATTCTTCCGGGTCGGTGGGTAAGGCCCCATACCGACCATGAACTCCTGCCATATTGCAGGTGAATGTCTGCCATTTCTTATTCTTATTTCTTCTTGACGCCCTCCTGGACGGTCCTCCTGGGAATGTCAGCCTGTCGAAGACCGACCGTCGGGGCGACGCTTCCTCCCGTACAGGGGACTGGCGCGGCTCCTCCGGGCGGGTCCTCGACTCCATGCTAGGTGCAGGTCCCCCCCTTTCTTCCTGGAAGGCGGAGACCACTGCCCCCAGTAGTCTCTGGCGGCCGGCGGGGGTGCTACCCGGGCCTCGGAGGTAGTTCCTCATGGCCTGCTCGATCCCTTCCCACTCCTGGTCAGGGAGAGCGGCCTGGGGTTGCGCGTCGACGACAGCGGCAAGAGGGGAGTAGGCCGTGAGAGCTGGGCGGGCGGCATTGTGTCGGCGCCCTCGGCGACGACGATGAACATTCTCGGACGGCACCGGGACGACGGGTGCCGGTCAGAGAGTGGGGGTCACTACCTCGACCCTGTCATCGTGTCGGGCCCTCCTGGGGCGGAAAGTGCTGGGCCCTGCCTGGGCGGGTGCAGTGGGCTGGGTCTCCTTAGGTACCCAGACTTGCTTCAGTTTAGCCGTCCTGTGAGCCGGCGTCCTCTTTGGTGCCACGGCTGGGGTCGCGGGTGCTGCCCTCTCTTTTAGCTTCTCCAGTCCCTGGAAAGAGTTGCGGACTGGGACGGTCAAGATGACGCGGTCCGGCGCCGGTTGGGACTTCTGTCCGTCTAGGCGGACTCGGAGGGCTCCAACAGTCATTGACTTCCCGGAGTTGGAGGTGCGGCGCCCTGAGCCGGTGCCGGTGTTGTTCCTCCGGAGCCTCCTTCGATGGGATGTCGACCCCTGGTGGGATGGGCAGGTAGTGTGGTGCACGTGGTGCACGATGCAGCTGAGCGTCGTTGTGGGGACGCTATTGTTGTCTTCGGCCACAGCTCGGCCGGCAGCAGCTCCCATGGCCCCCGGGGCGAGAGCGTTGATCTGGGCGTCCTCGGGCGTCTCCACGTCGAGGATCTCGGTAAAGGCCACCCCCAAGAAGTTGGGGAAGCCCACAGTGGGAGGGAAGCTCCCAAAGGTGAGGGGCACCGCCAGGTAGCCGCCTCGAACGTGGTTCTGGACGGGCTGAGGGCCGCAGACGACCGCCATGGTTGGTTCCATGATGTCTCTCTCTTTCTACATTTAAGAAAGTAGCATAATTAGTATTACAAGAAGGGGGCCGCGGGGCCATTTATTTCGGCTAAAAGATGAAGGGTGGATCGGTCCCACCGGGCGTGCCAGAGTTGTGGACGCACTTCTCGTTCGACCGTCGCTCTGGTTCGTCTGTTGGTTTTATTAAGTGTGTGGGCGTGCCAGTCATCGAGGTGACGATTTATTCGGGCCCCGAAGAGCCCATGGTGCGCTCGATCTGACTTCGTCAGACGATTGTGTGGTTCGTGTCGGGACCGAATCCCGTCGCGCCATAAAGGTCACGACGTCATTTACATCCCCCATACGAGGGAATACCCTTGATTAGTTGCCGAAATTAGAGGCCCCGCGGCCGAAAAGAGTAATACTAATTATGCGAGAGAGATAGGGATAGATCACACTGAAGGTTGAATTAAGGCCATAAACTGTCGGCCGCTCGTAGACCTTTTCGTATTCGGACACAGGTCCGTGGCAGAGTCACAATGAGAAAACCGAGGTAGATCCCTTCAAATGTCTGCCGAGCATGTGGCAATTTTTTTTAATGAAGATTCAGAAGGTATCCGGAACGAGAAAATAAATCCGGTCTGATTAGGATGTCGGCCCGAGGTTAGATCAAAGCCTGGCCATATCGGGGTAATTCCCGAGACTCGGGCTCGACCTGAAAGGGCGGCGTTGTTATTCCCTTTTGCCCCGGGTCACGGGGAGAGATGGGGGGCTGCGGTGTGGGCCTTAGCATCTTTTATCTGGGGTTTTCTTAGTTATATCTTCTGGGATTTCTGATTTGATGTCTACTGTTTATTCGTGCCTTTGTCCGGGATGATTTCTCTTCTTTTATTCATATATTTATTTTTTTATTACTCATCCCGCCTCTTTTATTGTGATTAATATTGCGCATTCGGAGTCCTTTGATTAGCGTAATTTTTATTAATTTATTTGCTATTGTTAATGCCCTTATCAGGCTGTATATGTGTATATGTGTAGTGTGCCGGCGAAGGGGAAAACGGGAGTGTGCCGCTGAGGGTAGAGAGCGTGCCGCTGGGAGGCTAAAAAGGGCGTACCGCTGGGGGGCAACAAGGTGTGCCGGCCAAAGGAATTGGGGTGTACCGCTGAGGGGAGTGTACCGCTGAAGGTGGGGAATAGGGTGTACCGCTGGGGGGCAACAAGGTGTGCCGGCCAAGGGAATTGGGGTGTACCGCTGAAGGGAGTGTACCGCTGAAGGTGGGGAATAGGGTGTACCGCTGGGGAGGCAACAAGGTGTGCCGGCCAAGGGAATTGGGGTGTACCGCTGAAGGTTCAAGCAGTGTGCTGGCGAAGGAGTTAGGTGAGTGTGCCGTTGAAAGGTGAGAGAAGTGTGCCGGCTAAGGAGCCGATCAAAGCGTGGGGGCGGATATGAAGTCTGTACGTTCCCCAGGCTCGAAGTCTATACGTTGCCAAGCCCAAAGTCCATACACTGGAGCAGAGTGGAGCAGAGTCTGTACGTTGCAATATGAAGTCTATACGTCGACTGGCCCGAAGTCTGTACACTGGCCGTCATGAAGTCTATACGTTGGCTGGCCCAAGTCTATACATTGGAACGTGAAGTCTGTACGTTGCCCCTTTGATTGCAGCTCGAAGTCTATACGTCGCCAAGCCCAATGTCTGTACATTGTAACGTGGAGTCTGTACACTGTAACACGAAGTCTGTACATTGGCTGGCCCAAATTCTATACATTGGCCAAGTCTATACATCGGCCAGCCCCAAGTCTATACACTGCAACGTGAAGTCTGTACGTTGCCCCTTTGATTGCAGCTCGAAGCCTATACGTTGCCAAGCCCAAAGTCTGTACGTTGGATCCCGCTGAGACGGTGGCTGAGGGCGTACCGGCGAAGGGAGGGAGCGTTCCGCTGAAAGGGGCCAAGGGAAGTGTGCCGCTGAAGGCCAATGGGAGCGGCGTACCGGCGAAGGGCCAACTGAGGCGTGATGGTGGAGGTTCGATCAGTTTTTGATTATTTGTTTTAAGGCTTTTCTTTTCTTCTTATCTTAACTTTCGTGTAGTTTTATATAAAATTCCTCCCTTTGTTCGTTCTCTTTGTTCGGTTCGGTCTCTTTTCTTGCGGGTCGGACGTTCGGGCCACGGGGTAGTTAATTAGTTCGGTTCAGTTCTCGTTGTGGTGCCGGCAGTGGTTTGATGAGTTGGAAGGTTTCATTAATTATCCAGTTCATTTGTTGCTTCCTTCTACCTCTTTTAATCGTTTATTAGTTTCTCACAAAAATTCGGCAGCATCTCCCCTTAACCCGGGGCGTAAGAGAGATAAAGGGAACGTGCCCACATGGAGTGGCGGAACCCGACAACTGGAGGTGGGCCCCCGGGGGAGCAACACCTTTATAGGGCCTCGGAAAACGTGAAGGAAAGGGCTCGGGGACGAGGCCAAGAAGAGGGGCTGCTGAGGGACTGCAGGGTGTGCCGCTGAAGGCCATAAGGGGGGTGTACCGTTGAAGGCCAATCTGGGCGTGCCGCTGAGGGCCAATCTAGGCGTGCCGCTGAGGGCTGAAAAGGGTGTGCCGCTGAGGGCTGAACAGGGTGTGCCGCTGAGGGCCCAGAAGGGTGTGCCGCTGAGGGCTGAAAAGGTGTGCCGGCCAGAGGCCGGAAGGGTGTATCGCTGGAGGCTTGAAAGAGCTGAATGTATGGGCTGGGAGACTTGATGGCTATTCAGGAAAAGAAGAAGAAAAGAGGGGGCTTCAAGGTCGGGAGTGGTCTATTGGTAATTGGGTAATCGGGAAGAAAGTAAGGGTCTCTCCCTCCCGTGAGGGGGGGCAAAGAACCAAGGAGACTAAGGATCATAGGGGAAGGATCACATCACCACCGAGACTCCAAAAAACGCCGTAGAAGAGAAAATGAACAGAACACCATGCATTATGAAGGCGGGAGCAAACCAATAGACAAGACAGGAAAGGCCCAAGAAGGGTGGTTTTTCATTCATGGGGGGGGGGGGGGGGCCAAAGGCCATGGCCCTACATGCATATTACAAAAGCAAAAAAAGGAATGCCCAGGATGAGACCGTGGACAAGGGGAAAACCCCAAAGAAAAATAGAACATGGAAGGGGGGAGACGGAATACAAGACGACAGGAAGCGTTAGGGGCTTGGACGCCGGCCATTGCCCCCAACTCTCTCCCCTATTACATCAAGCTATCTCTCCCTTACTCTGGCTTCTTCCCTAAGGGCGGGAAGTGGCTTGCGATCATGGCGGCTGACCTGCCCCGTCCTGGGTGTCAGTGGGGTAGGCTACGTGGCCTAACGATCGGCCGCCACCTCAGACGGCTCCACTGCGCGCCAAGGATGCGTAGGGTATGGGCTGCACGTCATCTTGCCGTTGAAAAGCTTCACGCTGTGCCGCTGGCGGGCTGAACAAGCGTGCCGTGGGGGAGCCAAAACGGTGTGCCGTTGAAGCCCCAAAGGGCGTGCCGCTGAGGCCTGCTGAGGGCGTGCCGCTGAAGCCCCTGGGGCTGTGCCGCTGAGGCCTGCTAAGGGAGTGCCGCTGAAGCCTGCTGAGGGTGTGCCGCTGAAGCCTGCTGAGGGCGTGCCGCTGAAGCTCCATCAGGGCGTGCCGTTGAGGCCCCTTGGGGGCTGGGCGTGCCGCTGAAGGGCTCCCCACGGGGTGTGTATATGGGGCCCATTCTGAGCCCGTTGCGAGCACGAGTCATGGCCCGTTTGATTTCCTTTGGGGCCCATGGGCTGTGGGGCCTTTTGTGCTTGATTTCTCCGGGGTTTCTTCACTCGGTGCCGTTGTTGATGCTGGGCCGAGCATGACATTTGGATGTGCAATTTTCGGTGTCCACATTGGGCGAAAGTTTTTAAAGGGTATATTCATTCACCCCCCCTCTGAATACATAGCACCGAACCCAACACTTGGTATCAGAGCGGGTTGCTATGCATAGGATCTAACAATCCGCAGTAGATCCTGCATTTCTGTTTGGTGCATTTCAGAGTGTGCTTCTTGTGTTCTGTGTTTTGTTTCATCGGTTGTGTGTCTTGATTTGTTCATCTGATTTCAGTGCATTTATCACTTCTCGATGGCTCATCCACCCGTCTTTGATGGTTCTGATTTCAAACAGTGGCACAGTGCTTTCCGTGCTTATGTTAAATCTGTTGATCCAGACCTGTGGAAAGTGATTTCACATGGTCCACATAAACTACCAAAAGATCAGTCCAAATGGACTAACAAGCATCAATCTATGCGTGCAGAAAATCAGAAAGCACTGGAGTTAATGAAGGCCGCGACTAATCGAGCTCTTCATTCATGTTTCTTTGATTGCAGATCTGCAAGGGATATATTGGAGATGATAAAGAAAGTCGGGAAAGAAAATCAAACAAGCTGCATGATGGCTCGAGGGAGTGAACCAAGTAGCAATGAAGATGAAGAACAGGACGATGATCATGTAAACATCTTCGAAAATTACACCCTGGATGATTGGATTGTTGCATATAATGAACTGCTGGAGTCTTATGATCATTTAAGAAAACAGCATAAGAAAATGAAAAGGAAAATTGATAAAAGTGATTTTAATTCATCATGTGAAAAGTGCTTGAAGATAAATGAATTGTATGATAAATGTCTGTCTGAGAATCACTTGAATATGAAACAAATGTGCCTATTGAAAAAGGAAAACCAAGAAGGTTTCAATAAAATTTTCGAATTAGAAAGTCAGCTGAAACTGAAAACTAATGAACAATTGATGAATCTAGAAGAGTTGGAAAGGATTAAGGTTTCACACTCTTCTTCTGCTGAATCATACTGTAAAATGTGCTCAGCTTTAAGAGAATGTAATGAAAATCTTTATAGTGAGAATGAATGGCTAAATAAACAAATTGCCTCACTTAAAGATGATCACAAAAATCTGCTTGCTGAGAAAATTAAAGCAGAAGAAAGAGAAGATGAACTAATTGAAAAATTGGAGCTTATGTCTGGAAATGGAAAATGTAATGAAGGAGTCATGAAGCTATCTGAAGAGAACAAAGAATTGAGGGAACAAAATAAAAAATTGATGGTTTTAAATACTATTTTCTCACAGAGGTTTCTGACTATCGAAAAAGAGAAATTTGTTTTTAAGGATGCTAAACCTCAAAAATTTGAGAAGGAAAACACTGAACTGAAAGCTGAAATTGAAAAATTAAAGTGTTTAAACACTGACTTATCTGGAACACCTCTCACATTAAAAAAAGAAAAATTCACTTGTGATGGAGAATCACAAATGGTGATCAGTCTAGAACAAGAAATTGAGAAGTACAAAATTACAAATAAAGTCTTAAGTGAATGTGTCAATTGCAGTGAACAGGAGATAGCTAGTTATGAGCTTCATATAGCATCCTTGGAAAATAAAATTCATGATCTGGAAAACTCAGCATCCAAGTTTGCAAAAACTGAAAGAAAAATAAAAACTATTGTGAAAAGTGAGGATAAGAATTCAAAAGGGGGAACAGATTGCACTTCTGATGTTAAGGAAATCACTAAAAGCCAGCTATATGCCACCTTTGTGCAAAGCTCAGATGTAGCTGGTACTTCAAAGCAACCCCCAAAATAAAATGAAAATCAGAAACCACCTTCAACATCTGTATTTCAGTTCAAAGCCCAGAAAAATGAAAAGCAAACAAAAACTGTTAAGAATAATCAGAAATTGAAAAAGAAGGGTCATACAAAGAAGGCAAACAATATTTCTAAGTACATCTTGAAATCAGTTAGCTATGCTGAATGTAATAGGTCAATGCAAAATGCTCATGCTTCATGTACTCATTCTCATGCATCTAGTCAGTCTGTTAGTAATCATGTCGTCAGGAAAACTAAAGTGTCCTGCCATTATTGTGGCAAGATAGGGCATGTAATGGATGATTGCAGACTGTTTATTGAAGATGAGCATGCTGGTGAAGGAATGCATTCTAAGAATTTATCTGATAGAAACCATGCCACTAAGAAATTTGATGCATCCTGTTATTAATGTGGTAGGCGTGGTCATCTAATGAATGCATGTTTTAAAATGAAAGAAGACAACAATGTGAATTCTAGATTTTTCACACATGCTCATGGCCCACATAGATATAAATCTACTTCAGGCCAGCATATTATTTGTTTCACTTGCAACAAGCCTGGGCATAAGGCAGATGAGTACTGGTCAGGAAATCATTAGGGTAACAATGAATCAAGAAGCAAGCATCTTAGATGTTTTGAATGTGGGAAATATGGTCATGCAGTCAAGGACTGCTGGTATGCTCAAGGAAATCACTTTAATTCCAAATCTGTCAGATTCCCTGCAAATAGAAATTTTTTGGGTAGAAATAAAGCTATTTTTAAAGGAAAGACACTTGTATGTTCTGAATGTGGAAAACCTGGCCACCGAGCTTCTGAATGCTGGTGGGCAGGTAATGGTAAATCAAAATTTCATGCAAGTAACAGAAATCTTCATGCTAACTCACATAGATTCCATGATTATACAAATGTTCACAAAAAGAATTCAAGAGCTGTTATTTCATGTAGATATTGTGGAAAGTTTGGTCATTTCATGAATAATTGTTACCTGATGGAGAATGATGATAATGTCGCCAAGAAACTATTCAGAACACCTGTTAGAGTTAACTCGGGACCCAAGGTTGGTTGGGTCCCTGCAGGATCAACTTGATTAACATGTTACAGGTGTGCCTTGGAATGAAAAAGTGGGGTAAATAAACCAAGGCACTCAACAGGAAGACCCCAGGATTCTGCTTTTCAGGTTTGTTCTGAATACTCATCTTAAATTCCATCATCTGAAAATCGCTTGCCTGATATGGTTAAGCATCTTGTTGACTTGATTTGTGTTTAATCAAAACTTTCTGAAAAGTTGAAATGAAATTGATGAACTTGACAGTGTCTCTCTCTGGTTGAACATCATGATTTTTCTTCGAGCATAAATTTTAAATCATGAGCTGTGCTTTCACTGTATATCATGCACTTAGTCAGGGGGAGTTTGAATGGTTAAGGTTGATGGTTAATAATCATGATTATGGTAATTATCTTCTGTCTGATTTGCATGAATCATATCTGAATGAGAGTCATTGCATAAGCATACATGTAGTGACTGCATTTGTAGTGCCCCAGAATTTATATAAGTATTTCCTAGATTATTTAATAATTTTCTGGAATTTATTTGTAATTTATAAGGGCTAAAGAGAATTATAAAAAGGACTATTGAACTTTTATAAGGCCCAATGAATTAACAAATCAAAAGGGTTTAAAGATCAGGCCCAGTAAGTTTGGCCCATATTCTAGAGGATTATCAAGCTTATCCACAAAATTTAAGGATAAATACTAATTATATAGATAATTATAAGAATAACTGAATAATAGAGTTTTATTAATTTAGAACTCTGTACTCGTTGAATGTAACGGCCCATCGCACGACCGTCACAGACATGTAACGCGTAGGCCTTAGACCGTTACATCCTGTGAGTTCCGTAAGTGAAAGAACTTACAAAAAGATTGAAAATTTGAGATCATATCCACTAGGGATCGACGTGGGAAGGCTTGTAATATTGCTAAGGACTCTTAGAGATTAGGATTCGATGAAATCAGGACTCTAAACTCGATCTAATCCTCAAACCCTAGTCTAAACTCTATAAATATGGCATAGTTCTGAACTGTGCGACCCTTACTTTTTGGGCGTAAGGAAGCAATGTAAGGAGTCATTATCTCAGGTAAGTTCTTTAGAAGCATTTATTTACAATACTTTAGACTAACTCCCCTCCAAATTTCACGTCTTTAGGTCAAGAGGCCGTGGAGTTAGAGCCCAAGGAAGTTGCTGAAAAGTCACAGGAATACGGGAACTAGGGTTCGGTTTTCAAGCCCAAATTGGAAATTAAAGCTTGAGTAAAAGAGATAGGTTATCTCATGAACGGCAAAAACAACCTGATAGGACTAATAGCCCTTTTGCTTGATTGAATTTCATACATAGTAGATCATTAATTTCATGTTTTACTAGTTCTTATGCATATCATGTAACTCTTAGCCCTAATAAAGAAATTAAGACATGTTCCTCATCTAATTCACTGATACCCATGCATGTAGTTAGCCTATACTTTGTTATCATGTCTAGAATACACATGGTATTTGATTTAGACATGATATGAGTTGATCTCTTAGGTTTCATATCGTTTTCTGTCAGCAGATACTGTAACGCATCAGCGTAGGACCGTCACACTCATGTAACGGCCCTACAACAGACCGTCACACACTCTGTGGTATTTGGATTTCACTGTTAACTCTGACGCACTTGGACAGGCGTGTTACGTTCATGTAACGGCTGTTCTTTGACCGTCACAATCACTGTAACACCCCACCTCTAGACCGTCAGAGTCTATGATCTGTCAACCCTACACAGAATATGAAGTGTCAATATACTTATTATTAAGCCTAGTTACCTAAGTGTTAACCTAGTTATATGATTTTGAGATTATTGAAGGATTCATGATAGGTATTGCATGTTTTGATATCTCACCATTACTTTGAGTTATGTTAATTTCATGAAGCCAAACTCTATAGTTTTGTAATTAGAATCATGATTTTGAAAGATAAATTAATAGAGTTTTATCATGGTTTCACATCGATATACGTATATATATATATATATATTCTTTCTCTATCAATAGAGTCAATTCCATAAGTACATGGCACATATTCCGGTATGTTGTCATTAGTTCACACTTTGCACTATAGGAACACAATCTTGGACATGAGGACCTCTCTATTGGATATTCCTTCCAATGGACTAGGAAATCATTGTTTCAAGGCCTCCGTAATTCTCCGCGAGTCTGGGATTCTGTGGACACCAAAAATTGCACACCCAGATATCTTGCTCGGCCTCGCATCAACAACGGCGTCGAGTGAAGAAGCCCCGGAGAGATTTGTCGTCCGGACTCCCCAAATATGCACACTGCCGCGAAGCCGTCCCCGGAGTCATGACAGTTAAGAGAAATCAACCACCAAGAGCCCCACAATTCGTGGGCCTCAGAGAAAATCAAACAGGCCATCACTCGTGCTTACAATGGGCTCAGAGCGGGCCCCAGAAACAACCCCCAGGCCTCCAGCGGTACACCCTTTCTGGCCTTCAGCGGTGTTGACACCCGTTTTTTACCCAATAAATCGGGTCGTCTCCTTATTCATTCAATATGATGCTCCGAGTTGTTCACTCTTCATTGAATTCCTTTTAATCAGTTGAAGCCTGTTTTCTGGGTCTCAATTCCTAGATTAGACCTGGTTCCGGGTGGCACTTCGTTCAAAAGCTTGGCAATCCCTCCATTTTTCTTTTCTTGAAAATCAATGATAATAACGATCTGGACTAGGTGCGTCATTTCATAATAACGCATTAATCCTAGGCCGTTACTCTTTGAAGAGTCCCAAGACTTAGGGCCTCGTTGTTCTTTGATAATAACGGTCTACTCCCTAGCCGTTGTTTCCTTATGATGCCCTTTACCCTGGCCGTTACTTACTTGCAGAGTCCTATTGTTTAGATCTTCTTCCCATCGATCTTATCCTTTGGATAGGGTTGAAAATGACGGTAATTCCTTGGAGCGTTATTTCCAAGTGGCGGTCTGTCGTAAGGCCGTTACTTCCTTCAGAGAGTCCTGACAGTTCAGGCCTTTTTCTCTGCTACTCCGTGGACGGGATAGGGTTTTGGATTGGCATTATCTCCCTCAATTCTAATCCTCAGGACCTCTCGTTTGTTTCTTTGGACTCTTGTTGATATTATCCTCAAGGATTTGCTAAGGATTATCCTCCTTTCTTAGCTGATTTATCTTCAACTCGACCTATGAGTTTTGAGGGCCTATAAATAGAACCCTTGATTTTATGACCCGGAAAAGGGGAAGATTTTGATTCACGACGAAGTGCTGCCAAATTCCGGAGCTATCTACATCCAGGAGGAGCTGCTTCCTACGTCCATCTTCCAAGTCAAGGGAGTAATTTTGGGTTTTTACTTGTCAAGATCATCACCATTGCATGCTCAAGTTTCCCTTGGTTTTATCAATCGAAAGCATTGTCCCTCCTCTTCCTCCACGTTTTTCATTGTTGCTAAGCATACACATATCCTCCTAAACTTAAAAAATGCCCAGAGGGGTTAAAAAACCAACAACTCCCCGGTAATCCCCTCTCCTTTTGATGTTCTTAAGCTTTTTAAGGATTGATGCTATACTCATGTTGAGGGCTAATTGAGGTTGTGTTGTTTTGCTTTCTACATCCTTGGCAGGTTTTACAGGATCACTAGCACGAGGCCCAAGCCTTCTAGCCGGCTGGAAGGGTTGGAGTTAAAAGGGTTCATATCTTTTCACTGCAGGTTATCTGACGGTCAGGTGCAGGAGCATTATTTCCTTCTGGCGGTCTATCGCACGACCGTTACTTCCAATCGACGCACAGGGTTTGGACCGTTGTTTGCAAGCTGATCTGCAGGCTTTCCTTGGTTTTCTCTCCCGTGGGCGGGTGTTTCATCCACCTACTTCCAAGGTATATTCGAGTTTTTAACTTGTGTTTACTTTGGTGGCGATCACGACTTTCCTTAGTGTTGGGCACTAGCTGTCTTTTTCATCAAATCTCTTTATTCTCCTTGATTGTTCCACCCCTAGCGGTGTGTTTTTATTTATCTTTGCTCCACGCTCCGGCGTGTGTTTTTGTTTTTCCCTTAGCGTAATTCGATTGAGATAGCATGCCCATGCTAGAGTTAGATTTGGTTGCCTAGGTTCATGTTCACATGTGCATAGGTTGAGCTGATCTTTGGTAGTTTGTTTATCATCTCGCCATATCATTTTTCAAAACCCCTACAATCAACAAAAAAAAAAAAGAAAGAAGATAAGAAGAGATAGGCAAACAAACAATCAACAGATAATTTTTTGGCGATCACGGTGGGACAGCTAGTGCCAATCGTGCTTCTGATTCCTGTTTAGACCTGCCATCATCTGTTTGTTCGGTTGTCTTTTGATCCCTTTGTTTTCACCCCTCTTTCTGGTTTTCTGAATCATATGACGGCCCTGTCTCAGCGCGTTACAGTGTTCTGACGCCGGGGCCTTAGACCGCCGCTTTCATCTTGTTGTGTGAGCTTCACGGGTTTTCCTGTTACTTCAGTTTGTTTTTTGGTTCCCTGGCTCATACGACGGTCTGGAACCCCTGCGTTACATTATTTATGGCGGTCTGGTCTCTGACCGTTATTGGGCTCTGACGCAGGGGCCTTCGTCCGTCACTCTCCTGGCAGGTACGCATCCGAGGTGCAGTCATTTCCGCAGTTTTTGGCTGTGATTTATTGCTTGGGTGCTGCTTGATTTCTGCCATAATTCCATTCATATCTTCATATCATTATGTGCACTGTTGTTTGCTAGATTCTAGGCTAGACTTTGCATGCACTCCGGTGCACATAGGGTCATCCATCTTTTCATATATTAGACTGCATTTTCCTACCTTGTTGTGAGGACCTCTCGTCTCCATATTCCTTGGGGCCGACTAGGAAATCACAGCAGGGACCTCCATAAGTCCCCGCGAGCCGTGGATTCCCACACGGACGCCGGGCCGGTTGTACCTTTCCCCCCTTTTTTGCGTCTAGGGTTGCATAAGTGAAGGAGTGGTCACACTTAAAGTCAAGCCAAGTCCATATCCACCTCCTATTAGGAACCCATTTGGAGAGAGCACATGTCAATCAATTCACTAAAATTCCAAAGGAGAAACCATAAAGAAACTTTGTTTGCATCATCTTAAGCAACTTGGTTGGCTTTTGAGTGTCTTCATTCCCTATCACTTATATCTTGTTTGAATCACCTAGGTGCGATTGCTCATTGTGTGTTTGTTGTGTTTGTTGTTTTACATTTATCAAGGTTGTCCGTTGCATGTGGAGTTGTTTTCGTTCGTCCGAATCGTCTCCTCGAGTCGCTTCCTCCTTCACATTCTATTCCAATCCCCTCTTCGAATCTACCATGGCATCCTGTAATCCTCCTCGCTCCCAAGAGGATTCCCTTCCTCAAGGGCTCCTTGAGAACCCCCCGAGGGTTATTTCTTTCTCCGCTGGAGAGGGGACCGCCCCTCTCTCATCCTCCACTCCTTTAGAAGGTGGTCAGGTCATCCCTTCTTTATCCGCTCCTTCCGCAGGCTCTGTCCTCCATATGATGGCCCAGTTGGATCCGACCCAACTCCAGGTCCTCTATCAGGCCATGCAAGGGTCCAATCCTCCTCCCTCCGCTACCGTCCAGGGGCACTCTAATTCTTCCATTATTGGGGCGTCTGTTCAGCCCACCCCGATTGAGCTCACCCCGGTCCAGCCCCGGACCATCACCTTTTCTGGCATGGAGATGGGTCAATCCTCCAATCCGACCCATCAATCTTTTGATAAGGGGAAATCGCCTATCCCCTCTCTTCCGATGGATTATCACCCCTCTGCTCTGGCGGCTCCACAGGTCCTCATGGGCCCATCCGATTTCTTGCCCCAACAGCACGGGGTGGCCCAATTTCACTCCAATCCGGGTCTATCTCAGGCCCAGTATCCTTCTTACGGCCCCCCTAATTCCACGAGTTATCCTTCTGCTCCTTCCTATGGGCTCCCGCCCTCGGCAACCCCCATTCCACCTGCTCACCAGATATAATCAACTCCCTTCACTGCCCCTGCCCCCTCTCGAGAGCAGGATTTGCTTAATAAGTGGGCCACCATGCAACAACAACTTGACTTTCTTCGGAAGAAGGTGGGCCCACAATCCTTGGCTGATATTCCCGTCCCAAGCTTCCAGAACATCCGTTTCCCTCCGCAGTCTGAGCTCCCCAACTACCGTAAGTATGATGGGAACAGCAATCCCTTCATCCATGTGAGGGATTTTCTGTATGAATCGGCGCAGTTCCAATACGATGATCGCCTTATGGCGTACCTATTTCGCCGATCATTGGATGGCGTTGCTCTGGAATGGTTTTATTCTCTGCCCCTAGAAGAGGCCGAGAGCTTCAAAGTAGTCAAGGACAAGTTTATTCAGCGGTTTCAAGACCGGGTCGGCCCGGAATATTCATTCACAGATCTGGTGGCCGAGAAAATGAAGCCGGATGAGGAATTCGCAACTTATGCAGATAGGTGGAGGCAGATGGCCGCCAGGGTGCCCGGCCATATTCCAGAGGAAGAAAAAGTTAAGCTGCTAATTTCAAATGCTACGCCCACCTTCAAGAACATCCTGGCAATGAACGATATAGCCAATATGCATCAACTGTATAGCCGGGCGCGATTCATACAAACTCAGTTCAAGGACTCCCCTATCCATTCTCTTTTCGAAAACCAAAAGCCCAAGTACCATAAGAAACCACAGGGGCCGGTTACCGAAGGAGTCCAGACAAATGAGCAGGTACAAGCTGTTGCTTTTCCCTACCAAGCCGCACCATTCCGCTACAACCAAAGCCCCCGCAGTCCGCAAAACTCCGCTCCGCAACACTTTCAAAACACTCCACAAAACCCTCCGCCTACCTTCACCATCCCACAAAACACCTTCACCGCACCACAACAACCACCACCATCACCGCAATACCATAACGTCCCTCCACCCGGCGGCTACAACAATAATCCCAACAGCAAGCGCCCGGCTCCCAGAAGAGCCCAGTATCCTCCATTGCCAGAGACACTTACAGACATATTCTCAGCACTCATGGTAGTAAATGCAATTCAACTTCCTCCAGAAAGGACTATTTGGAACCCAGCTGTTGATCAAACTAAGTATTGCATGTTCCACCGGCAGCCGGGTCACACTATAGAAGGATGCTTTCACTTCCGAGATCTCGTATACGACTTACACGAAGGACAGAGAATAGACTGGGCCGAGATGCATAGGGCCATTATGGAAATCAAAGAGAAGAGAAGGCAGCCGCAGGGGCAGCAAGTGCAGCAGCATCCAGCACCGCAGCCGCAGCAGCCGCCACAACAGCAGCCACCGCAGCAAGCACAAGATCTGGGCATCCATCAGAATCCGATGCCGAACCATCAACCCGCTCCTCCGCAACAGCCGCCAGCACCAGCACAAGTTAATGTAGTCCAACCACCGGCCTCCAACGCCGGGTGGTCATTTGATGATGATGGCACCACACCACAGGTCATGGCCTTCCACCACAAACCTTCCTTCATCCTCCCTACACAACCAACACCTTCTCCGCTCATCCCACCATTCACACCCGCTCCACCAAATCCGCTCACCATCCCGTCGTATCCTTCACCAACACCCATCACCGTCATCACACCACCATCCAATCCCGCACCTATCCTTACCTATCCATTCACCCTGCCTTCACCAGCATCCACGTCCATCACCACCCTACCACCCACCAATCCTTCACCTATCATCCGCGCATCCCCCATTAACTTCACCAACCCTCCGCTTTACCAAACTACCTCCCCCACGCCATCTATTCCACTCATTCGCCCCGCAGGGCCCATCATACTATCCCCCGATGCCGCGGCAAATTGTGCTCTGAGGAGCGGGAAGATGTTCCATCGGAACTACGCCACTACTAGCAATCCCCAGTCTTCCCAACCGGTGGCCGAGCAAGAGGAAGCTGAACCGTTACCGGGGACTCAATATGATTTACTGCATCATCTAGATCGGGTACCCGCCAAGATATCTGTGCTGGAGTTAATCAAGAGGTCCACTCTCCATCAAGATGCACTGAGGGATTTTTTGCAGAAGGTCATGGTTAGTGAAGACATGGCAGTCGACAGTCTACCAACGGCACTGGCAACTATCTCTAAAGGGCCGGCAATCACATTTTCTGAGACCGAGCTTGCACCTCCGGGGGCTCGACAAATGCCGCTCTGCATAACAATTACTTTGAACAAGGTCGACGTTGAAGCAGCACTGGTCGACACTGGGGCCTCAATTAATGTCTGCCCCCTCAGCACCCTCCGAGCCTGCAATATATCTGAGGAGTTACTACGGCCTACCCCCACCACTATAGCAGCATACGACAACTCAAGGCGGGCATGTCACGGGGTAGTCACTATTCAGGCTGAGCTCGGGCCTCTTTCCATGGCTGTAGAATTCTATGTACTTGATATCGACCCTATGTTCAAGGCTATCTTGGGTCGTCCCTGGATCGACACACTTGGCGCCGTGCCCTCTACCGCGCACCAATGCATTAAATTCCCTTTTCAAGGGAGGGTCGTCAAAGTTAAAAGTTTATCCACGGTACAGTCAGTGAAGGCCATCTCTGAACAGATTCTTCCTACTCTCTGGCCAAGCAGCCGGCCTGTGCTATCAGTACTAGACCTAAACTTTCCTTGGGCATACACCGCTCCTAAGCCCGTCACTACCCCGGTCAATATCAAGGTAAAGCCGCAGATTCGAGATTCAAAGGGGTGGAACATTATATTGAAACTGGGCTATCAACCGGGAAGAGGCCTCGGTGCACAGCTGCAAGGGATGACCAAGCCCATACCGAAAGGAAGAAAAATGGGCAGACGAGGTCTCGGTTACAAGGAGACAGCATTATCAATGATGGGTGACTCTGGGCCGCTTACCTGGGATTACCGTCAGCATTTTGTCAGAGGGCCCCCACAGCCGGGCACGTTACCTGCGAAGCCAGTCCAGTCAGAAACCGACACGGTTTGTCCAGTCACCAGTCCACCCCCGTTGCCAAGGGGGCTAAATGACGATGTGA